>OU538831.1:14687451-15287451 GCA_912999785.1 Hydriomena furcata | reverse complement strand
CGTTTGGTTCCTTGCAGAAATAGGAAAAGCTTGATAGGATTAATAAAGAGTTTGTAGCTCTGTTTGGAATATTTCTTAAGTTTATGATTTACCTCAATAATATCACAAAAAAATAAAATGTAGTTGAGAATATATTTAAGCCTATAAACTTTTTGCGAAGTAAAAACAGTGTAAAACTCCCCTTAGTAGAAATTGTCTACTTTACAAACCCAGTTCAAATTTATGATGACACAGTTCCGAAACACTTCCTCTATCTCCCGGGAAGTTGAAATCGTCATGCATCCGGCCGAGTCCTCACATCGACTCTGAATCCATTGTTCACTTGCCTAATGTACTTTCAATAGAAACACTTGTTTACACTGTATAACCAATATTTATTCAAAACACATCAGCCTAGAGGTATCGGAGCCAAAACGCAACGATAGCGCGTTCTAACTTTATGCACTTTTTACTAGCGACATCTAGTTCTGATTTTTCGTACTAATTATATCTATGAACTTATAACTTAAATTAAACATTTCGCCCACCAAGAACTCTGTTCTTTAATATAACTCAAGGCAAACAAAATGAATTTATGACACAAATAATATAAGTATCCACTTATCTCAAAATATATAAACAAAAAAAAACTCATTTCTCAAAGGTAAAAACAAAATAAAACTCTTCTCAAAGGTAAAAACAAAATAAAACTCTTCTCAAAGGTAAAAACAAAATAACTCTTCTAAAGGTAAAAACAACATAAAACTCTTCATCTCTTCATAAATATCTGTAACACTACGTACTACACTACACAATACAATTGGTTCACATAGTAACTAACATGCATAATTTTGACGTTTCAAAAAATGTTTATGATTCACAATTTTTTAGGTATGAAACTCAATTTATTACAGGGTCGTTTACATAAACCTGTTTTTGTTTTTAATGTTACTACTCTAGTAATATTGTCATTGCCTGGGTGCAATTTAATAATTTTTCCTAACAACCATTTTGCTGGAGGCAAATTATCTTCTCTTATAATTACCACATCATCAATTTCAGGTTCATCCCTTTTAGTTGACCACTTATATCTATTATTTAAAGTCACAAGATATTCCTTCGACCACTTTTTCCAAAAACAGTCTAACATTTTTTGACATAGCCTCCATCTAGTAGCTCCAGAACTATTATCTTGTGAGTAGTCTTCGTCAGGTATAACGATAAGAGGTTCACCTACCAGAAAGTGTCCAGGTGTTAAAGGAAGTGGATCATTAGGATTGTCACTTAAATAGGAAATGGGACGGGAGTTTAGACAAGCTTCTATTTGGGTAAGAACAGTTGTAAGTTCTTCAAAGGTAAGTGTGGTATCTCCAATAACTGTTTTTAAATGACTCTTGGTAGACCGAACACCTGCCTCCCACAGACCTCCAAAGTTAGGAGCATGTGGAGGGATGAAATGCCAATTTGTTCCCTCATTAGCAAGCAACTGGCCGATATCATTAGGTAGTTGAGACACAGCTTTTTTAAACATCTGACGCAATTCTTTATCAGCACCCACAAAATTTGTGCCGTTGTCACTGTATAAATCTTGACACTGACCTCTTCTTGAAACAAACCTTCGAAATGCAGCTATGAACCCTTTAGATGTTAAATCGGATACTGCTTCCAAATGAATGGCTTTTGTAGCCATACAAATGAAAAGGCATATATAACCCTTATAGGATTTGGAACCTCTTCCAGGTGAAAATCGAATATTGATGTGTCCTGTAAAATCCACACCGGAACTTTTGAAGGGTCGTGTCGGAGTAATCCTTACTTTGGGCAACTGTCCCATAAGCTGATTATTTTTTTGTCTTGCATACCGTACACAAGTAATACACTGTCTATAACATTTTTTCGTCAACTCTCTCCCGCGTATTATCCAATATTTAGATCTTAAAAGGTTTAGCATTATTTGTGGTCCTCCATGTAGGGTTTTAGAATGAGCATCTAAAACTACTAGTTTTGTAAAATGGCTTTCATTAGGTAGTATTATAGGATGTCTTTTATCCAAATCTTCTTCCGCTTGGTTTATACGACCACCAACTCTCAAAATATCATTTTTATCGAAATATGGATTTATGCTTTGCAGTACACTTCTTTTTGGTATATTTTTCTTGACTTTTAATGCTGTAATTTCTTCTTCGAAATATAAATTTTGTGTTTCTCTAATGCAGATATTAGTCACTTCTTCTATTTCAGTCTTAGTCACAATATTTGTATTTATTTCTCTTTGTTCTTTAGGTAATTTTAGTTTTAGAAATCTTCTACAATATGACATTATCCTCAGCATCTTTCGTAAATTTGAAAACTTTGTCCAAATGAATTCTTCTACAGGTTTTATTACAGCAGACAAAACCTTGATTGGTTTCTCCTCTTCTGTAGTCGTAAAAGCTAGATTTGTTTTGTAGTCTTGATTTTCAAGCAAGAACTTTGGGCCATGCCACCAAAGTTCATGTTTCAGTAAATCACCGCTTGATAAGCCTCTTGATGCACAGTCTGCAGGGTTTGAATGGGTACTAACATGATTCCAATGATTACTATCTAGCATTGTAAGAATCTCTGATACTCTATTACTCACAAATGTCGTCCATCTGCTGGGTTCTCCTTTTAGCCATGCGAGAACAACTGTTGAATCGGACCACGCAAACTGTTTTTCTTTAGGTATTTCCATTATTTGCGATACTTCATACAAAAGTTTTGCAGTAAGTAAGGCAGCACACAACTCTAATCGTGGAACAGATATTTCTTTATCAATCGGGGCAACTTTGGTCTTAGCCGACACTAGATGAATGTGCACATTTTGTTGTTCATCTTGAACTTTAATGTACACTGTAGCAGCATACGCGGCATTTGACGCATCTGCAAAGGCATGCAATTCACAGGAGTTTCCCTTTTTTGTATTAAGCCATCTCGAAATAAACACACTTTGAACTTGGTTCAAACTTTCTCTAAAATTAAGCCATTCCTTAAGAAGATCTGACGTCAGTTTGTCATCCCAATTTAGATTTGACTTCCACAGCTTCTGCATAAATATTTTTGCAACTATAATGACCGGTGCAATCCAACCCATTGGATCATATAGCCTTGCTATATCCGATAATACTTTTCTCTTCGTGATAGGTTCATTGGTTTCCATTATTTTATAGTTGTATTCAAAATTATCCGTTTTTTTATTCCAGCAAATTCCCAAAACTTTCATTACGTTATCAGATTTAAACACCAGTTTTTGATCCAACTTTTGATTTTCTTGTTTTATATAATTTATCAACATTTTACTGTTAGTACACCATTTTTGCAAAGAAAACCCTCCAGATATCATCAACTCATTCATTTGATCAAAAATTTGTACACTTTCTGTTTCTTTCTCGCATCCTGTTAATAAATCATCCATGTAGTAATCTCGTAGAGTTATTTCAGCTGCTTTTGGATATTTGTCTTTTTCGTCCTTGGCTAATTGTTGCAGAGACTTCACCGCCAAATAAGGCGCACAAGCAGTCCCAAACGTCAATCTCAAAAGCCTTAAATGTTGAATAGATTGATTTATGTCAGATCTCCAAACGATTCTTTGAAAATCAGCGTCATCCTCATGTACTAAAATTTGTCGATACATCTGTGTCAAATCTGCTACAATGCAGTAAGGGTGAAATCGCCATCTCATTAGTATGTGTCTTAAATCATCTTGAAGTTTAGGTCCTACTAAAAGTGTATCATTTAGTGATCTATTGTTTGTTCCTTTGCATGATGCATCATAGACTATTCGGACCTTTGTTGTTTCTCTATCCTGCTTCACCACAGCGTGGTGAGGAAGGTACACAGTATTTGGTTTGTTTATCTCATCTGTTTGTTTGATTTCTTCCATATGGTTTTGATCAATATAATCATCAATGACTTTCTTGTATTCTTCTTTCAATGTTTCGTTTTTATGCAGTTTCTTCTCCAACAGTTTAAATCTATGTAATGCTATCTTTTCTGATTGATTGTTCAAACACGGCAAAGGATGTAAGTCTTTGAATGGCAGGCGTACTTTGTAACGTCCGTCCTTTTGTCTCTCAGTAGTTTTCTCATATATTTCTTCACATTTTATTTCTTCTTTAGTCATTTTCTTCTTTATCGCGTCTGGTTCTCTTTCGATTTCCCAGAATTGTCGTAGAAGTTCATCTTCTTTTACTCGAATATGTAGATTGACAATTCTTTGACGCGATGGTGTCTGATTTTCAATGGGACCTGATAAAACCCATCCAAGTTGCGTGTTCTGAGCAATTGGACCACTATTTTCTGGGTGTTTCAAAAGGCCTTCCAGAATGATCTCACTGTATATCTCAACTCCTAGGATAATGTCAATTCGACCAGGTGCTCCGTATTTCGGGTCCGCTAAGGGCATCTCTTCTATTTCTGACCAACCTTTAATGGAAATTTTTCTCGATGGTAAAAAGGATGTCAAGGTATGTAATACGTAAGCTTGAACCTGCACAGAAAATTTAGTATTATGAATCGACTCTAAATTAAACAAAACCATGTGTTTTATTTTCATCTCTCCTTCACCTACACCGGACACAAGACCACTCACGGGGATTCGTTTTAGACCTAATGATTGTACTATATCTTCAGTTACAAAGGAACCTTCGGAACCCTGATCAATTAACGATCTAACTATTTTACCATAACCGTTTGGGGATTTTATCTTGATCAATGCTGTTGCTAATAACACTTCACTGTGGTTCTCAGTAGCAAAGTGGGAAGCAATTTTTCTCTCCGTTTCAGTTTTTGATGTTTCAGCAACAGGATTATCAGTTTTGTTATTCTCTACTGGTGAAGGTCCTTGATATGCCGTTCTCTCGAAATGTAGTAAAGTGTGATGGCGTCTTCCACATTTACGACAGCAGGTTGCTCGACGACAGCTCTTTACGTTGTGATTGGAAGCGAAGCAATTAAAGCACAGTCTATTGGATTGGATAAACTCTATTCTCTTGTCGATAGACTGTTTTTGAAATTGCTCGCATTGAAATAGCAAGTGTTCATTGGTGCACATTACGCAAGTTACTTTATTGTTGTATTCTGGTTTCTCTTTCTTCTCTTCTACCTTGCAATGGAATGTATTCTTTTTTGAGATTTGTTTACTAGCCGTATATTTGCTTTCTTCTAACATTTCCAGTGTACGAAATCTTGTTTCTAGGAAACTCACAAGCTCTTCCCATGTTGGCAAACTTTCTGAATCGTCTTTATTCGTATCCAACTCCCAGGCCTTTCTGGTTTCTGGATCAAGTTTTGACAACACTAGATAGTTTACAATAGTGTCCCAAGATGTCGTATCAGTTCCTAGATTATTCAGGGCCTTTAAACAAGCAGCAGTATTATCCAACAAATGTTTTATTTGTGTTGAAGATTCTCCTATTATAGCCTTTTGTGCAAACAAACGTTTCATAACTTCATTAATATTGTATCTCTTATTATTGTAGCGTTTCATCAATTGGTTCCAAGCTTCTTCGTAGTTACTCTCTGTTGTAGCAAGGTTCATTAAGAGTCGTTCAGGATCACCCGTTAGACAGCTCTTTAGGTAATGAAGTTTTTGCACTGGGTTTAAGCTTGAATTTTTATGAATCAATGAGACAAACATGTCGTGAAACGTCTGCCATTCCTCATAGCTGCCCTTAAATGTAGGTAGTTGTATTTGGGGTAATTTTACCTTACATCCCGATTGACTTGTCGTAGTAGTTGAGCTAGTTGAATTAGTAATTTTAGGCATATCATCTTTCATTTTCACTTTGTATTCTGTATATATTTCTTCGAACTGGTTGTACAAATCCGTTTGGAAATACTCCATTGTCTGCTTAGTTTCCTTAGGTACATTGGCGACTATATTTGAATGTATAGAATTAAATTCCTTCCATAATGCTTCCAAACTTTCCAGTCGTGATTCAATGTATGAACGAGTAATTCGGCTCTTCGGTGACTTTTTATAGTTAGTAAACGCCTTTTCTAAGTTTTCAAAGAAATCCTCTTGCTTTCTAAATAACTTCTCCATTTTTTACAATTTTAGTCTTTGTTTGTCGAAATTTTTACAAGTCTCGTATAGAGTAAATTTTTCTAAGTCTTTTTTATTGTGAATTTTTCTAAGTCCAGTGTAGTATAAAATTTAAATTTTTACAAGTCTCGTATAGAGTAAATTTTTCTAAGTCTTTTTTATTGTGAATTTTTCTAAGTCCAGTGTAGTATAAAATTTAAATTTTTACAAGTCTCGTATAGAGTAAATTTTTCTAAGTCTTTTTGCACTTTAAATTTTAGTTTTTTGACACAGATTCTGCGTTAGTTCACTTTTTTACACTTGTTCTTTTTTGGTCACTTTTTCACACTTGTTCTTTTTTGGTCACTGTTTTGACACTTGTTCCCTTTTGGTCACTTTTTCACACTTGTTCCTTTTTTGTCACTTTTTCACACTTGTTCCTTTTTGGTCACTTTTTCACACTTGTTCCTTTTTGGTCACTTTTTCACACTTGTTCTTTTTTGGTCACTTTTTCACACTTGTTCTTTTTTGGTCACTGTTTTGACACTTGTTCTTTTTCACTCACTGTTCCACTGTACTCATGGTTTTACTGTCCCTGGTTTCGGCACCATGTTCACTTGCCTAATGTACTTTCAATAGAAACACTTGTTTACACTGTATAACCAATATTTATTCAAAACACATCAGCCTAGAGGTATCGGAGCCAAAACGCAACGATAGCGCGTTCTAACTTTATGCACTTTTTACTAGCGACATCTAGTTCTGATTTTTCGTACTAATTATATCTATGAACTTATAACTTAAATTAAACATCCATCTAACTTCGGAATACCTTTAGGCAAACTATAGAGTCGATTCCACCAATTCAATATTTATATAACCCATGTAGATATAGCATAAAGTAAAATAAGATTTTGCGTTTAATTATTTTTAAGGGTTCGGTAGGTACATCCAATAATAAGTTTTCTGTTGAAAAATATTTTTCTATGACAAGCTTTTGTAAAATAATTTAAACCATCGAGCACTAGCGCGCTATCTCCTGTCACAATATTATAACATTGTCATCGGAACTTGACAAGTATGCAAAGTTTTTGCTCAATCGAAGTTTAGTTACTAAGGAGTATGTTTTACCATTGTGAGTGTCTGTTAAACAGCTCTTGACTCCTATCCTATCCTATCACTAACATAGTTACATACATACATTACAAAGTTAAATAAAAGCTTGTAAAAACGAGACCATTAAAGGACCTCTCGTGACTCTTGTCTGACCGTCTGTTACGGCCTATTTTCTTTCGATGCACAGGACGAAAATAATTGAAATTTGGATATACAGAAAAAGATGAGGATCATTCTATAGACGAATATTATGAATGAATAAATGGAAATGCTTTATTGTACACCAATAATAAATAAAAACCGGCCAAGTGCGAGTCGGACTCGCGCACGAAGGGTTCCGTACCATTATCTATAAAAACGGCAAAAAAATTACGTTTGTTGTATGGGAGCCCCCTTTAAATATTTATTTTATTCTGTTTTTAGTATTTGTTGTTCGAGCAGCAATAGAAATACATAATCTGTGAAAATTTCAACTGTCTAGCTATCACGGTTTATGAGATACAGCCCTGTGACAGACAGACAGACGGACAGACGGACAGACGGACAGACGGACAGACGGACAGACGGACAGACGGACAGACGGACAGACGGACAGACAGACGGACAGCGAAGTCTTAGTAATAGGGTTCCGATTTTACCCTTTGGGTACGGAACCCTAAAAAACAAAAGAAACCGACTAAAAACGATCTCTTCCAGACTATGATTTTGGAGGGTAAATATAAAGGGGTTTCACTTGTATCTTTAGTTGTTAATTTGTATAAATGTAAGGTTATTCAATCAAATACATCATTTGCGATGAAAATAGCGACAGTTTGATGTCAAATTCAAATTCAAATTCAAATTCAAATTCAAATTCAAATTCAAATTCAAATTCAAATTCAAATTCAAATTCAAATTCAAATTCAAATTCAAATTCAAATTCAAATTCAAATTCAAATTCAAATTCAAATTCAAATTCAAATTCAAATTCAAATTCAAATTCAAATTCAAATTCAAATTCAAATTCAAATTCAAATTCAAATTCAAATTCAAATTCAAATTCAAATTCAAATTCAAATTCAAATTCAAATTCAAATTCAAATTCAAATTCAAATTCAAATTCAAATTCAAATTCAAATTCAAATTCAAATTCAAATTCAAATTCAAATTCAAATTCAAATTCAAATTCAAATTCAAATTCAAATTCAAATTCAAATTCAAATTCAAATTCAAATTCAAATTCAAATTCAAATTCAAATTCAAATTCAAATTCAAATTCAAATTCAAATTCAAATTCAAATTCAAATTCAAATTCAAATTCAAATTCAAATTCAAATTCAAATTCAAATTCAAATTCAAATTCAAATTCAAATTCAAATTCAAATTCAAATTCAAATTCAAATTCAAATTCAAATTCAAATTCAAATTCAAATTCAAATTCAAATTCAAATTCAAATTCAAATTCAAATTCAAATTCAAATTCAAATTCAAATTCAAATTCAAATTCAAATTCAAATTCAAATTCAAATTCAAATTCAAATTCAAATTCAAATTCAAATTCAAATTCAAATTCAAATTCAAATTCAAATTCAAATTCAAATTCAAATTCAAATTCAAATTCAAATTCAAATTCAAATTCAAATTCAAATTCAAATTCAAATTCAAATTCAAATTCAAATTCAAATTCAAATTCAAATTCAAATTCAAATTCAAATTCAAATTCAAATTCAAATTCAAATTCAAATTCAAATTCAAATTCAAATTCAAATTCAAATTCAAATTCAAATTCAAATTCAAATTCAAATTCAAATTCAAATTCAAATTCAAATTCAAATTCAAATTCAAATTCAAATTCAAATTCAAATTCAAATTCAAATTCAAATTCAAATTCAAATTCAAATTCAAATTCAAATTCAAATTCAAATTCAAATTCAAATTCAAATTCAAATTCAAATTCAAATTCAAAAATCATTTATTTCAATAAAATCACAAGGATCACTTTGAAACGTCTTAGGAACTAGGTGAAGCTACGCCGATTCCACGCGACCAAGCCTAGAAGAATCAGGCAACAATGCTTAATGCTATGTAGAGCTCCAGTGTGGTGCCAATCGAACAAGGTGAAGGCTCAAAAAAGAATAATAATTAAAAGTACCTACTACTCAAGTACGTACAACAATAAAAAAAATAACTAAAGAGCTTCAGCACAAATTCAGAAAGCAACACACGCTACACTTGATTTAGAATTGTCACTATTTACTTAAATTAGGTAGTAACGAGAACATTGTTTATTTGACGTATCCAAGCACATTCAATTTGTCAAAGGATATTAATAAATTAGATGTAATGTAGTATATACAGTAGTAGTGATGACTAAAAACACTAGGTATATAAAATGGTGGGTATATCACTAGTCTATGACAACTTCGATTTATAAACGGCGATGGGCTTAAAAATGTACGTATGGAATTCTGACTACTGCAATAAAGTGAGTATTATGCCAAACGTAATATTTGGACGTGCTTCTGACTACCACCTTTAGACATCATCAAGGATCTAAGCGCCTTGAGATCAGAGAGTATATCTATCGTATTTCTGGATTACAGTCGAGATCCTATTTTATAACTTTTCACCGTGTCACGTAAAGTATCACAAAAATTGTAGATACAGTTGCCAAATAAAACATTATGTTTACCTTCAATCAACTTCCAACCTCAACAAGCAGGTGGGACATAGAGTAGAGTGCCAAAATATTTGCCCTCCGAACCCCTTTAGGGTCCCAAACCCCTCTGGGGCCTCCCATGAATGTAAACTGAGCATGTTTACGTAGCACCACGTTCCGATAGTATTCAATTGACTGCCTGGTAAATATCGGGAGTTACAAAATAAGTCAAATTCAAAAAATCTACTAATTACTCCTTTTTTCAGTCCTAATAAAGTGTCACGACTGTAATCCCCAAGTACGGTAGACATCCTCTCAGATCACCAGACGCTTATATCCTTTGAAGACGTCTAGTGGGGGTAGTCAGAGGCACGTCCAAACATTATATTTGGCACGAGCCCACATTTTGCAGTAGTTAGCATTCCATACGTGGCAGGTTGCAAATACTAATAATATTAATGTTAGTTAATGTATATCTACGAGAAAATGTACTCGAACTTTAACAATACAATAGCGCGTTATGAGAACGCTTTTCACTGGTATTTTTAGGTAAGTAAATTAAACTTTGACGAAAAGTTTGAATTAAATATCTACCTAACTCATTTGTCTCACATCGCGAAAATAGAACCTTCTACGTTTCAACTACGATCACTCGCCCACTACGCCAACAAAGTCATATAGTTTCAATTACTTTTTGTTCATAACGAAGTCCAAACGTTCCAGTTTCCGGATTAATCAGAGCATGCATTCAAAAGTACGTCAATAAGTTCGCGATAAGTGGTGCGCCCGACTTTTCTTGCGAAGTTCATTAGCGATCGTTTTGAGCGTCGAGTGGGCTTGTATGTTTTTACGTGCCAATTTGCAAACAAACTTATTAAAAAAGGTTTTCTACAATTATACGGGGAAAAAAGCAATTCTCTAGAAAAAATAAATTTTAGGATACTTATTGTGACTATATCGTGTAAGTATAAGAGATGAAATTGGGCAGTAAAGATAGACTGCTCGAACCGCTGCTGCACAGGAAATGGCATCAACCTTTACTTTAAAGCTATAGACAAATTGGTACACATACTCCTAAAAAAAATACGTACAGAAAAAAAGCAAAAGAAGTATATCAGTATCGTAGCAAGTGGAAAGCCGTGGTCTCTGCCTACCTCTCTGAGAAACTGGCGTGATTTTATGTATGTATGTATAGACAAAAAAATATTGGTTCTGCAAACGCGTGCAAATCTGATTCAACAAAAAAAAAACCGTCCAAGTGTGGGTCGGACTCGCGCACGAAGGGTTCCGTACTATTATCAAAACGGCAAAAAAAATCACGTTTGTTGTACTTGTCGAGTCGTACGTTTGGGAGTCCCACTTAAATATTTATTTTATGCTGTTTTTAGAGAAATACATCATCTGTGAAAATTTCAACTGTCTAGCTATCACGGTTCACGAGATACAGCCTGGTGACAGACAGACGGACAGCGGTGTCTTAGTAGTCCCGTTTTTTACCCTTTAGGTACGGAACCCTAAAAACATAAAAAATAATTCATAATATCTCGTAACCTACCTATTTACCTAAATCTACGTAGTTAGCATTCCACACGTGACAGGTTGCAAGCCCGTCGCCGCTTTCAAGAATACTAACGGGTTTCCTCACGATGTTTTCCTTCACCGTTATATAAACATGTGTAACGCGCATACCTATACATTTTTCGAAAATAAATATCCATTGATGCATGGCCAGGATTCGAACTCGAAATTAATTTGAAGTTAATAATATCTACCTAGGACCTATTTCTAACTACATACATGAATTCAATAATTCAATTTCAAACTTTTTAGTCGATCATGTGAAGTACCACCTATTAAAACCGACTTACTTTACCGATAGTGGTAAAATAGCGCCACCTGCCAGCGGAATTGCAAACATCTTTCATCTTACTCTCATACTCCGAGCGGTCGCATGAGACCGCGAAAAGTACCTCTAATAACGTAGTAACATCAAGTGAAACTAGATGGCGCTGGAATGCGTAAATCACGTTTGTTGTATGGGAGCCCCCCTTAATTATTTATTTTATTCTGTTTTTAGTATTTGTTGTTTGAGCAGCAATATAAATACATAATGTGTTAAAATTTCAACTGTCTAGCTATCATGGTTTATGAGATACAGCCCTGTGACAGACAGACAGACGGACAGACAGACGGACAGCGAAGTCTTAGTAATAGGGTCCCGTTTTTACCCTTTGGGTACGGAACCCTAAAAATTACTTACCTACCTACCAGAGTAACATACAACGGTAAAAATAAATGTAATGATTCTCGAGGTTCGATATAGGTACAGTCTTGTGTATCCAGATACATCTCTTCTAATATATAAAATTTCCATGTCACAATGTTAGTTACCGTACTTCTCCGAAACGGCTTGACCGATTCTCATGAAATTTTGTGAGCATATTGAGTAGGTCTGAGAATCGACCAACATCTTTTTTTCATACCCCTAAGTGATAAGGGTGGCGTAAAGATCGGGAAAAACGGAAAGTGCTTTTTTCTGTGGGATTATTGACATTTGACAGGACAACGTCTATCGGGACAGCTAGTAGTGATATAATATTGTTTTAGTATTTTCTAATCCGCCCTAAAATGAGAACAAACTGCTACATTACATAACATAGAGATAGGAAACGTCTCCACACGACTTTAGAGAAACCAAAATATTTGCCCTCTTGATGACTCCCATAGCGCTTTTTGCATTCACACGGCTGCCCTGAAAAATAATATGCAGTGTTTTGTTGGCAATTTTCTCTGTTGTCACATTCTTCTAGTAACAGACTACCTACATACCTATTAGCATCGACTACATAGCCCCATAGTCAGACGTGCGTGGTGGTCAAATGTTTGCAATAAATAGTTGTTCTAGGTTTAGCTGTGTACTGTACCATGCTGTAGTTTTTGAAAAAATATTATGTATCAAAATTTTACAAAATATCAAACTTTAAACAAGTTTTTATGATGATTCAAAATGGTTCTAGTGAATAAAATAAATATAATATTTTTTTTTGGAATTTGAAATAAATACCCACGACATGAAACCCCAGTGTGGGTCAGGACTGTGTACATTAAGTGCTAAAGTTAATGTTTGGACGTGTCTCTGACTACCCCCTCTAGATATCTTTTTAGGATCTAAGCGCCTTGAGATCTGAGAGGATGTCTACCGTACTTGGGGATTACAGTCGTGCTCCTATTTATTTACTTTATTTTATTTATTATGTGCCTGTTTCGTGTTTTGTTTTGGATATAACAAACCGTAACCATGTGAAAAGATACACTAGTACCTAAATGGAGGATGTGCCCTTTCATTGTGTAAATACATATCGTTAATGATCTGCTGGGGATACGGAGAAGGGGTAATCAGAGGGGTGAGGGAGGCATTTGCTTGTTTTTGGATGTCGTTGATGTTAGCAAATACGGCAATAAATGGTTTTTGGGAATAGGAAATGTTGATTTATTCGCTTCGGCAGGTCACGCGTGATACTGATTCTTCCTACGTCAACAGAGGCCTTTGAATTTGCTTTAATCGAGGTTTCTATATGTTTTGTTACGTTACAAAAACACCAAGCAAGTTGCGCTGGATAATGTGATTTCAATCGCCTTTTTAGGAAAATGGCTCTTTACGAATTTATATACATAAGTATTTCTGTTACGCTATTTTTCAATGCCTCTGACTACCCCCACTAGACATCTTCAAAGGATCTAAGCGTCTGGAGATCTGAGAGGATGTCTACCGTACTTGGGGATTACAGTCGTAATCCTATTTATTTATTTTATTATTTTTCAAAATTTAATTAATTAGATGACATAAATCTTATGTCTGCACATGTTCAAACTCGATCTATAGTCATGATACTGATAAATGTATTTTTTATTTTGTGTGAAACCATTATTTACATTTGGTAAATAATGGTTTCACACACGATAAGAAAATTGAAAAGAATCATTTAGAATTTACGTAGCTATTGATGTTTCTTAGTGGTTTTAAAGAAAAAAGGATTTTTAAATTTGAATTTGAGTTAAAAATAATCTTTAAAGTAGCTTCTAAAGTAGTTTTTGAAATAGGTTACAATACTAAATGAATTAAATAAGTAATCTTGTCAATGTCAGGAAAATAACAGTAAATAAGCTGAGTTAATGAAACGAAGTGACGTTTTCAAAACATTTGAAACAAACGGCACTTATTATTACTTCGAAGTGGATCACCTTTGTAGATTAACGAGATTAATGGTGTTGTTCGATGATTTTTTTATTTTCTTAGAAATTTTCAAGTTTGCTTTTAATTTGTTTAATTTAGAATTTTAGAGGGCAAATTGCTGCCTATCTTTAGAGAAAATATTTTTTCTCATTCCACACATCAGACAGTCGCTGAAAGATCCCTCAAGTCTATATTTACTACTAGCTGCTCGCCCCGGCTTCGCACGGTGGTACCTGAATTAAAAGTAGCCCATGTGTTATTCTTATGTTTAAGCTATATTACTGTAAAGTTTAATTTTAATCCGTTCAGTAGTTTTTACGTGAAATAATAACAAACACACACAACCACTCACAAACTTTCGCGTTTATAATATTAGTAGGATTATAGTAGGATATTATGCTATCAAAAACATAACTTGTTAAAAAAGCCAAGTCTCGCAACGCAACTCAGTTCTTCTACCGTAAAAAGTTGTGAGATCCATGCAAAACCAAGTCGGTTAATTTATTCAGTCCCTACTTTAAGGGTCCTTCTGTCTTAAGTTATTACGTAAAGGTTAGCTAATTACGTAATAACATAAGGCAGAAGGACCCTTATAGTGAAAATGGACGAAAATGTCCTGAACTGCTTCGAGAAAAAGATGGTACTGCCGTGCCACTTTTTGCTAGACTTAGCGGGGGCACTGCCGTGCCCCCAGATATATAGTATCTGCCTAGGTTTGGCATATAATAATAATATGTATTTGACTCCACTCTACAAGGTAGAGCAATCTATAATGTGTACTTACTACAAGGCAAAGTCTTAAAGTAAAGTTTCCAAATTGGTCGAGCTATTTTCGAGTATTTGGGGGACAAACGCTTGGCAATTGATTTTCATAATTACCTATATCAAGAAAGATAGATAAATTTCTCTTTGTTTGAGTGATATCCACGCAAAAAGACTATGCTTTGAATGAATAAAAAATGAAAATGCTTTATGTACACCATTAAAACAAAATAATAAAGATAAACTTAAACTAGAAGAAACACTGTACAATGGCGGTCTTATCGCTCAAAAGCGATCTCTTCCAGACTACCTTAGGATGGAATGAATATAACGATGAATGGAAGATTGGTCGAGGTGCTCTACTAAAAATATTTATTATAAAAGTAATCAAATAAATAATTCTATACCTAAAAACATACGAATATAGAAATATTTATATTACATATATCCCTATATAAATATATAATCTGTGATACATAATCCATAATATATATTTATAGTAAATTTAAATAAATACATACCTATATAACTAAATACTCATATGAAATATAATTATATATAAATATATAGGTACATAAATAAATACAATATACATGCAACAAACTAATGAACGACGCTTGACAACTGTTCAGACAAATAAAATTGTTTGGTTCGATTTTTATGTGTGGCTAGTGAGGGAGACTGCCTTACAGATAACGGTAACGCATTCCATAAACGAACTGCTTGGACGGAAAAGGAATCAGCATAAAACCCAGTTCTATGCACTGGGGTTTTTAGAAGGAGGTTTTCTGAGGATCGAAGAGTACGGGAATTTGAGGAATGAAGAAACTCGAATCGGTCCTTCAAATAACAATGCTTTATGCTGTATTTCATACTAACAGTTTATAACTTGCTTATGACTTGGGTGAGGTCATCTAGTTCAACTAGCTCTCAATAGAAGGCAGGATTTCCGCGTCCGGAACGTTTCCGAGATCGAGTCACCCGTTACCACTGCGTTCATTGTGACTGCAGAATCAGATTCTATAAATAACCGTTGACGGCTATTAAACTTAAATAATTACGTTTAAAAACTAAAAATAAAACCGACTTCATGCAAGTTGTTATAAATTGAATTGAATAAGTCCAATACAAAATTTCATCCCCTATTTTTTCACCCTTAAAAGTAGTAAACTAGTATTCCTCAAATTTTAATGGACCAACACGGGAAGCACTAGCTTTCAAATAAAATTCAGTTTTCACCCTTTGGGTACGGATCCCTAAAAAGGTCATTTCTGTTATAATAATGGGTAAGTACAGTAAGTAGTGTTTAACTTCTAGTAAAAGTCTAGTTTGGTTTCTAGTAGTCTTGCATCACACGAAAAACAAGAGTAGGTACATGCATTGCGTCACGTCGTAGTTCGTTGCCAACTGATTTATGTACGCAAAAACATAGGTCTCGTGTAAGTAATTAAGAAAGTTGTCGTCTTTTGAGTCCAGTATTCCTTAAGATTCCAAGATAGAATATTATTATTATTATTACATTTTCAAACCCTTCTGGACTATGAGTTTAATGGATCCAGTGGTAATGAACACCTTATAATGAAATCTAAAGCATTGTTTTCCAATACATTAATGTTGTCGTTCCCCGTTTCGAACAATTCATCCCACTATTCCACATGAGCTCTTCCAACCATAGTAGCTGCTATTTATTCTGTGACGTGTAGGGTTAGCACTGGTTAGCACATTTCCGAATACCTTGGTGAGACAGCTCAATTTCCCTGTGACATTAATATAAACTGACAAAATGTTAATGAGAATAACATCTGGATCGTAGATGGTTTGGGGTTAAATAAAAAGCTCAAGAGAAATCGAATCGAACCAAAAACCTACAGCGCAGATCTAGCTTAGCTACAAGTACTATCAACTGATCTGTGAAGCCAGTCCATTCTACTAATTTTATAAATTGGAAAGTTTGTGACGATGTTTGGTTATTTGTGCCTGACGCCCAAACGACCAAACGGTCTAAAAAACACGGCAGCACAACATTAGATCTGCCTCATCACCTACCGCAGGCGATAAGCTGCTTAAGCTTAGTCAGCGGCGAGTGAATAGGTATGATTCTTCAAATGTCATTTAATTTTGCTTAGACTATCTGGGGGCTATGAGGGCTGCTGGATTTTGACTGAGGTGTAGAGTTTGTGAACATAAGGCTTGTTGAGTTAGGGCGTGTAGATCTAGAAGCTTGGCTCTAAATGAGGCCTGATAACTTTTTGACAGTGTAAGAACGGTGATGTCTCGTTTTGGAAACATTTTACATGAAAATGTTTTTGGTGGGATTTACTATTCGTAATCGTATTCGTGTATTTATGTCATGAAATATAAAAATAAAATATTTAGGATCACGACTGTAATCTTCAAGTACGGTAGACATCCTCTTAGATCTCCAGGCGCTTACATCCTTCGAATATGTCTAGTAGGCGTTATCAGAGGTACGTGCAAACATTATATTTAGCACATGCCCATACGGGATTCAAACCCACGCGGCCAACACTGCTATTTATGTCATATTATGACATAAATACAGTATGACGTTTGATAGTCCAAACTAGTGCTATCCCCTGGTCCATCGGACCCCCGGACACGATGAAAGGACTCGAATTACTGCGGATTAAATTATCTGAAAGGGTGCTGAGTTATGGACGAGCCGGACGCTCCTGGACAGTTCCGGACAACGGACAATTCCTAGTTACTGTAGAAAAAAGTACCTTTATAGAATATAGGATAGCTTTGGCTTCTTAAAATCTGTTATCCGTCATTATGACGGCCGTATCGTAACTTCGCGTCGAAGCATAGGTCGTAATAATTTTAAAGCTCTTTCCAAATCCCTCAAGACTCGACGCGACGTGTGCCTTTTGTTTCAGTTTTTGGGAGAAACATAAACTTACGTAGTTATATAAAAATTTCAAGTAAATTTTTTATTTGCCTGCAAGGAGATTATGAATTAGGTTAATTTTTAAATTTTGTTTATTATTGTGTTATGGTAGCAAACGGCAAACACTCGTATAAATAAATATTTATTTTAGCTGCTGCTTTATAACGGCTATCGCTTTTCAGGAACCTAGGGATTAAGCGACCATCATTATTTACGGGGACAATGAGGGATAAAGTTGTCTTTAGTGAATTTGGGTTGAACTACACAATGTACCTAAGTACATTAAAATTGTCGCTCTCGTGTGAAAATTAAAATATTAGAAACATTTTACGATAGATTACAAATTAAAATTGTGATAAAAAGCTGTATAAAAATGTATAGTTATTTTTATTAATCACGATAGTTTTTGATTGTTTTTTTTACGATAGAGATCAAAAGAGTGCTTCTCAACATCAATAACTGGTTTAACCCTCTGAACGCATTCCATTTTCGCTATATACGCCTTTAAATTATTTTCACAGCTCGATAGAAAATAGTGTGAATTGGAATCATATTTTGTTACTTCTTTGAATGAATATCCATACATCTCTAGTTTAGAAGACATGTGCACGAAATATCCATCCACGAGGCTTTGTTTTATTAACGGGGACTAGTCCATTACAGGGTCGCCTAAATTTACTTTGGACACTGGCTTAACATAGGAAATAAATGAAATAGGATCACGACTGTAATCCCCAAGTACGGCAGACATACTCACAGATCTCGAGACGCTTAGATCTTCGAAGATTTTTAAAGGGGGTAGTCTTAACAAAGGATGACCAAGAAAAACTGAGATAGATAAATAAAACCAAACGTTCGAAGGTCAGCTCTTCATAATAAATCATTTTGACTTTGGCTTCGACTGAGTTTTGGGATCATTAATGAATATGTTTTGTAGAAGCCATTTGAATTCTGTCCTACACATACATACAGCGATTGACGTAGGTAGACACTTTCAAGTTTTCGATGCTACTGCAAAACAAAACTACTCAGGACTCTGAAACACTCAGTTTAATTTGTGTTGCTAGTGGGTCCTGACAGAGATCTATGTGACGTCTAGACGACATACGACAGTCCGTCTGATGGAGTGGACGCATTACAAAAATAGCTCCTCTATTGTATGGGTATTCCGGGAAGTCGCCTAGGATGCCACTCCACAGAGAAACGATAAACATTTGCTGGCAATAGAGACTTCAAAAAATGCGGTGAGATTTCGTCAGAAACTTTTATAATTCGTTTAGTGATTATCGTCGAACTAACAAATGATGATCTATGAATAACAGCAAAAAATCACGTTTTTTCATGGGCCCCTCCCATATCCCAAACTTAAATATTTATTTTATTCTGTTTTTTTTTATATTTGCTGTTATAGCGGCAACAGAAATACATAATCTGTGAAAATTTCAACTGGGTACGGAACCTTAGAAAGGAAAACGAAAGTCACAAATTCCATAGAATTATAGAAAAACAAATCAATTTGAAGGACCATTCCTTTACTTTTTTTACACCGACCCGTAGAGCATAGATAGGTATTTTAAAATACTTTTTTTATTTTAAAATACCTATCTATGCTCTACGGGTCGGTGTTTTATTAGCAGAGGCAATTGGTCCTGACCGGGAATGTGTTCAGTCATTAACTTTTGCTGTCTGCAATGAGATACAATTTGTGGTTGTTCCTTTGTATCCTTTAGAACTGTATAACTGTCAAAGATTTATGCTCACAACATTGACAGACCTCATATTAGGCGATTGCACTTCATCATACACTAGAACATAAATTCTATCAATATTATGAAATGAAATAGGTTTACGACTGTACTCCCCAAGTACAGTAGACATCCTCTCAGATCAGGCGCGCTCAGATCCTCGAAAATGCCCAACGGGGGTAGTCAGAGGTACTTCCAAACATTACATTTAGCACATGCCAACATTTTGCAGTAGTAATATTTGCTAGAATTTATTTTATTAAATTAATTTAAACATGCTTTCTCTACTATTTCAAGCCACTATCTAATTCGCAGAAGCATAGGTAGCCAAATAGTTCGTGCAAAATTCAGAGCATCTGCATACATTCTCTGTTATCTCAGCCAAACTGGGGAATTAAAGCGTACCTAGAAGGTACCTGGTGATGTATACCTACGTATGTATATGAAATGCGCGAATACAGCGTAGGAGCTGGGTATTGCAACTTTAACACAGGGATTCTGTAATACAGTAGATGTACTCTGTATAGCGGCTAGATAAAATGTTTCAGTTAAATTGAGTATTTGAGCGAAGAGCAAGACTTGTAGCAACACAGCGACAACAATATATACAAATACTAACAGTCCACTCTGGCTTGGCACTGATGTACTAATGAAGATCGATAGCAATTATTTGATAGATTCAGTTATCTTATTGAAATTTTCGAGGAGATCTCTATTTTTTTTTAATAAAATGTAGCTTATGTTACTCGCTGATAATGTAGCTTTTGTTAAGTGAAAGTATTTTTGAAATTGGTCCACCAGTTTGTTGGTTAATCCATTACAAACAAAAATACATATTTTACCTTTTTATCAATTTCATCGTTCACCCTTAAAACTCCAAATTACTTTATTTAATAGAAATGAATAAATTTTAGATGTAGGTAGGTTTTAATTCTATGTTCTGGACTCTAAGTAGGATTTTAGAGACTTTTGTATTTCACAACTGTAGTAACCCTTACTATGTCTTGCACTTGCATCTTTGTTTTCATTCTCTGAATAATACAATAGATTGTTCTTACTACACTCAATACACTCTTATCTGCTTTGCTCTGTTATTTACTACAATACATGTTTGTCTTCTTGGTTAATCTTAAAACTTTAAAAAACAAAGTCGCAGGTCTATTTTTAACCGATAAAAAATAGAAATAGGTTCTCAATAAAGGGGCTGTTCTTTCAATGATTCTTGCCGCTTTCTTAATAGAAGAATGTCTCCGAGGTGGTTTCAAATAAATTTCATCAATACTGCTTGTATTGACGAACAACCTGTAACAACAACGTGTGGAATGCTAACTACTGCAAAATGTAAGCATGTGCTAATCGTAATAGTTACTCGTGACTCTGACTATACCTTTATATATCTTCAACGATCTGAGCACATGAAGATCTAATAAATGTTCTCACTTCGTACACTCGACCAAATAAATCAACATAAAAAATAATTTTGAAATCCCATACGATTCTCACTTCGTACACTCTTGTCTATTGCTCTTGGGGATTACAGTCCTGATCTATGATATGCTTGCATTAATTGATCAATTTTTTTACGATTTAATTATTTCTGTAATTATTTAGTAGGTACTCAGAAACCACACGCGAAGTTTTCTTGCCAAACAGCGTCAATTGCGGCAATTGTAAGTGATTTCAATTACAAGCTCACATGATCGACGGGGTCGTGACGCGAAAGCAAACTTCGAGAAACACAAGTTGCAATATCGACCGGCAGATAACGCCCTTAGCATCTGTTTCTGAGGTCACTGAATTACTTGCGAGTTTTTTACGAATGTCAAAATAATACTGACCAGGACCTTACTCTGCAAAACGATTCCGGCATTATCGACGACAGTGACAGTGATCCGTGCCTTATAAATCGTTGTCTGTCGGTGTAGAATGTATGTCATTGTTATAAGTAATGTCGGTCGTTCCATCTTTGAAAATATAGTCGGAAACGATGTGACGCTTGTCCCGATATATCGTAGATCATAATCAAGAGTAGACCCCTTGAATAAAAAGAAGGTAATTTAAAAAAAATCTGTTGAAATGATATCTGTCTCTTTCTTTCCTATGAATGCATTTATTTACGGTCCTGACGAAAATCTTTCAAATTGTGCTCGCTATTTCAGACTTTATTGAACTGTTTACGAGTTCGTTACTGTAGAAATTGTCATATAGTCGATTGAAAATACTCGTATTTAGAAAATGCTAGCGATGCCGCCAGAAACTAATGCTGGGGCTATAGAATAATAGCAGTTAGGTACCAATAACCACAGTCACTGTAACCAATCATTTGCTGCATTCAATAATGGTATGAAATTGTGGGTAGTGGACGTGTGGTGTGACCTCTCGTTGAAAGGTCGAGGGTAAATTGATTTGTTTCATAACTTTGAAAAAAAAAACCATATTAATCAAAGAAGGACTAGGATAAGGAGAGTTCTGAATAAGTTGGATTATAACTGTAATCTCTAACAGTAGACATATTATCAGATTTCTACAATAAATAGGGATATTTATTAATAATCGGTTAGTTTTAAAACAACTCTATAGGTAAACCACATAAATCATACCACTCCGTGAGAGTTTGCGAAGCAAGAAGAGCGAATGGCAATGCACGTTTCAGCCTGTTCCTGGTGCGATCTTCCGCATTTTGGCCCACGCCATTTTGAACATTGCGGATGTAGTCTGACAAAATTGGTTCGTCATAGTTTTGGAAAGACTGGACGGAGACTGTTGGCAATCATATCATAAAGTCGCAAAACACACAATAACATAATCAAACCTTATTCTCGTAACTAGGAATGGAAACATGCAAATTATATCTATAGGAAAGTTTTCATTAAGATTACTGATTATAAACAAACAATTCATTACTGATTATTATCATTATCCGATTCCTTGCTATTGCATTACCACGACCCAAACTATAATTATTGATTAAAATCGCAAAATCGTGTAAGACATACTACGGTCTACCAAGCAAGTACTATTATGTTAACGATATCGTACTCATTAGAATTTTGTTCCAAGTTAGGATAAACGAGACACTATATATATATATATATCTCTGGTTTTTATCTGTCTTTTTTTGTCTGATTTTGTCACCACCTTCCTCTCTCTCTACCTTACCTACTCTACCATCAGTACCTCTTGGATCTACCTAGGACAATGGGACAATATCAACAAAATCTTGGGTCCTTTTGGCAGTGATTTAGGAATTATGATCAATAGAGTTAGTAAAGTTAGGCTAAAATACCATGAACTGGGGAGTTAGTATGAACTATGATATTGTATCAACAACGTATCGTCCAAAACGGATACTTTTACTATACAAAAAGTGTAAGTTTTGACATATGGACGATACGTTGTCGATACGAATAGTGGTTCGTGCTCAGGCCACTGGTGCTAGGGATACTGTTGACGAAATTAAACGAACCAATAAGCCTAACAAGCTTAATTCCAATGCTAATGACAGCGTATCGACGTGAGCCATCGGAACATGACACCTTCGTGTTGGTAGCTCATTTTCAACTGTATCTGGCTGAACTTTAGGTCATACAGGTCTTTCCAAAGGCGACTTTACAGTACAAGATTTTGAAATTAGTCTAATAAATAAACAGCAGCCTGTTTATGCAGCAATCGATACTTAGGTACATTTGACACTGAATGTTTAACATTGAAATACATTGAATGAAGTAGTGACGTCTTGGTCGTTGGTCAGAAAACCATTTTAAGGCCATCATAACTTAACCTGGTACCTGACTGACTAAAAGCAGAGCGATGAACATCAGAAAATATAGCTTTAGTTTAAAAAGTCGCAAAAGTAAGTCGCGTCTTTAAATATGTTCCTAGCAATATGTCCAGCTTCATAAATCCAGAATATAGGGTGCATTAATTGCATTTACTTTGCACGCAGGGTCAGAGAGCAGGCGCCATTAGAGTTGCAGAGTATTGTAGGAAGTGATACTCAATGACAACAGTAGAAATGTAGACTTGGCGTTTGGTAGATATGTGGGAATTAATTTGGCTTGCAGGTTTGACTGGTACAAGATACACTGGCTAGCCATTAGGTAGATATGTACCTATAACTATTAATTGTTAGACATTTTCGAGATGAGGTATTCAATCAGCTTTCTAGTTCCATGATACACGCTTTGCTTAGTTTGGTGCTAGATGGCGCTGTGTATAAATTTCCACTAATATTTATTTATTTATTTGTTATTTCATGAAAAACTGTACAGTTATAAAACAGAATTGAGTATTATTGGTCTGAAAATCATAGTACGGAGCCGTAGGATGGTCTACTGATTGATGATATCCATCTGAAAGACTGGAAAGGATGTCAGTCGAGCTATGGCTCTGAAGCCGGAACAACGCCGCAGCAGTCGACTTCACTACTAAAAAGTGCGAGTCAGGCACGCGCACGAAGGGGTCCGTACCATTATCTTTAAAAACGCCAAAAAAATCACGTTTGTTGTATGGGAGCCTTACTGAAATATTTATCATAATCTGTTTTTAGTGGCAACAGAAATATTTCATCTGTGAAGATGAAATATTTCTGTTGCCGTCTGTGAGACAGACGGACGGTCGGACAGCGAAGTCTTAGTAGGGTCCCGTTTTTACCCTTTGGGTACTGAACCCTAAAAATTCTTCCATATAAGGTGGTCACATCTAGTGATATTATTGATTCTTAACTGATTCTGAAGGTATTGCAACATGTCAGAGAGCAAGGGCCATTAAGTTATTAGTAAGTGATAGGCTATGACAGCCTTTGGACAGTAGACTTGGCAGCGGGTGTGTATGTGGGTGGGTGTATTTTCATTTAGTTTTGTAGTTATGGTTCAAGACACTAGAATTTCACACGTAAAAGTTGAGTCGCTCATTTCCCATGATAACTATGAAAATTTAATTCAGAGGCCAAGTTTAAAAATACATAATTTGATGGCATCAATGGCTATTATAGTAATATCTGTAAATACAACTTGTATTTACGGCAATAAAGCGGTCTAAGAAGCCTATCATAAAAGTTGGCCCCTAATTACTACCTACGAAAGACAATTTTGAAAAGATTGATTTTTCAAAAGATATGCTAAAAAAGTGTGGTTAAAATGTATTTTGTAAGTAAAATCAAATATCTTTTAGCTTTTAAATATACCTATATTGATAGACTTATCGAATTCACTCGTTTACTTGAATTCAATGTTCTAACAGCTTGACTATTAGCAATACACTACACAGGCTAGTATTATGATTGGTATCCCATGCATTTGAATTGCTAATTCATTTGCATAAAGATACCCAACCAATTTATGATTGGTTGCAGAATGTTGATCAATATTTAATGTAATATTGATGCTGGGTTTTCTATCTAACCGTTTGTTTTAATAAATCTGTAGGAATTGTTATTTCAAAAATAGACTAAAAATAAAAGCAATGCACTTCGTGTTGATTAAAATTTCGCAGAACCTACATTTACAGGCTTACTTTTTTTGTAAAAACGTTTAAACCTCCCAAGTATTAGCATACATACACTTCATAAATTTAATGTTACTTCAGCCCACGCCTATCCTTATTTGAATTTCCTTTACTTTGACTATTAAACTCATCACATTAAAGTTCAGTATTCAATGAATTAATATTTTTGTTGTGTAAATCATTGAGACATTGCTTGGGAACAAATTTACGAATTGCGATTATGGGAGACAATTGCTGCATGATTTTGAACCTTAAGGTACAAGATAATACGACCAAGGTTTGGAATGTTCGTGTTGAGGGATGGTAGGCACTGTGTGTGTTTTAAGAGTGAAACAGTGTAGCGAGTGGAGTGCTGTGTAAATTTGCCGATCTGCTTTTGTGGCGCATTCCCAATTATTTTGTAGGAAAGCATGCTTTTGGCTTTTTGTTTTGTGAATTAAGCTTCTGTCTACGGTTTCGATTGTTGTATCCAGATAAAAGATCAGAATTTCAGAACCTTTGCATTTATGTATAAATTACTAGCTGACCCGTGCCCGCTTCGCTGTGCGTAAGACATTTCTAATACCATCGTGGACTTTTTTGTAGACGTTTTTAAGGTATACAATACTGTAGTACATTATTTTGATATATCTCGTGGGGTTCAGCCAGCATTTGCAATGTAAGCGCAAAAAAATGTGTTTATTTACGACATCACATTAGAAACCTCTAAAATTATCAGTGTTTCTCTACTATATTATGCATGTATTATACATATAAACCTTCCTCTTGAATTACTCTATTTATAAAAAAAAACCGCATCAAAATCCGTTGTGTAGTTTTAAAGATATAAGCAAACATACATACATACATATTACATATTACATACAGACGCGGGAAGCGGAAAGCGACTTTGCTTTATACTATGTAGTGACTAGTAAAAGCTTCCGTTTTCATTCGCATGAAGTTATTTTTAAGCAAACATCAATTTCCACTGCACCACCACCCATAAAGGTTTTTTTTTAAATAAAGGAACGATTTTTTTCATACATTACATACCTATCTACTAAAATCGCACTATACAATTCTTACTTCCAACTTTGACACCCCCTACCGCTCACACCAACAGCTCACAAACATACAAACTTTCGCATTTTATAATATTAGTAGACTTAGTTAGAAAATCGATGTTTGTTTGAATGACTTTGTGGTTTTATAAGTGAGTTTAAAGTTTGTTGCGTAAGACCGAACACTCGTAGGTAAGGCAACATTAAAATGATTTTCAGACAAACCAACTATTATCCTTATTTCTAGTGTCTAGTGTCTATAATGTGATTGGTCTAATTTATTTAATATATTTGGTTAATAATACAATAAAAAAAATCAATAATTACGTTCTCCAGATGCTAGTTTCGTAAGACAAACAAAAACGAAAAGGACAATTGCTACCAGCCTTGAACTTAATTAAAATTAGGGTAAAATTGTGTTCAGGAATGGCGAAATGCCTTTGTAGCAAGTAAGCTCAAATTGCCTGAAATAATTTTCATAGAAATTACACAAGTACCTAAGATGATAATGGTAAAATGTTATTTCTGTTGCGAATGTTGAAACAAACACAATTCCATTATTTTCGGTTACCCTTTTCGGTATTTTTAGCACCAGCTTGTGGCAACATTAAGTAATAATAAATACTTTATTATTAACTAGCTGTATCCACGACTTCGTTCGCGTGCCTGTAGGTCTAAGTGACATATTCCAGATTAATATAATTATAGTAGTTCAAAATACCTATGTGTGCTCGATTTTTTATTTATCTTGTGTAGAGTTTGAATGTGTATCCTTTTTCCGTCGCTTGTCTGCATCTGATGATAAATAATGATAGAGACGCAACTTATCTACCCCGCAATTATTAATTAATAGTTATTTGTTATACAAGAGTGCAAAGTTGCTTTTTAACCTCGTGTTCAATTTTGATGACCGAGCAAGCGAAGGATTCTAAAATTGAATCACGAGCGCAGCGAGTGATTCAAAATTAGAATCCTGAGCGTTAGCGAGGGAATCAAAAGAGCACGAGGTGAAAAATCTTTGCACTCGAGTGCAACACGTAACTTTTCATTCCACCTCAGCGAGGAAATGACTAAATGCAAAAAAAAACGTTTACAATCACAAGATAGGTACTTTTATTTCAGTTTAGGTATTAACTACTGCATTATGACAGGTAAGTATTACAGAATAATCTTAATAATGACGTGAAAAAATGCCGCGTAAAGAACCGCGTACAAAGCAAATTGAAAAAAGAACACCAAGAAGGTTCCGAGTCTGAGTATTTAACAATTTAAAAAAATGTTGTATGATATATTCGGCACCATAGAGGTAGCAGTAAATAGGTTTAATGATTTTTTTAATTCACAAACTTAGTGCACACGATGTTCTAAATTCAATTTACTTTATCCTCTAGAGAATAAAAACGGCTTTTGCACTCAGATATTGAAGAGCAAAAATACTCTTTCCGAGATGGTGGGATGAAAAATACATTTCACTACTAGTAGGTTAAATTCAAATTAAAATTCAAAAATCATTTATTTCAATAAAGAAACACTAGGATCACTTTGAAACGTCTTAAGAACTAGGTGAAGCTACGCCGATTCCACGCGACCAAGCCTAGAAGAATCAGGCAACAAACACTGGTTGAGGTCTACCTTTTTTTTTGATCCTTTCCGTTAGATACATTCTACTTCCTACTAATATTATTAATGCAAAAGTTTGTGAAGATTTAAAAAGTAAAAGTTACAAGTATCTAAAAGACTTTCTGTGAATCTATAATTACGTTTCAAAACTTAAATAAACCGACTTCAAAGGGGACTTCCGACTTTCGCTCAATCGAAGAGTCAATAGAAAATTAACAATCGCACTAGTTGCCTAAACGATTATCAAATGTTCCCCTCGAATTATCTAGGATACTATCATCAGATCTTGGTTTCCTTATCATGGGACTGCGGTTAGAATATCTCCTTTCCAACAAAAAAAGAATCATCAAAATCGGAAAACAATTAAGTTTACACACATAAAAGAAAAAAAAATACGGTCGAATTGAGAAACCTCCTTTTTAAAAAGTGTATCAAATCTGACTCAGCCTATAGTGCAATAAGTCAGGCCCACTCAGCAATTACCCCGAAGAGACGGTTCACCGGGTATATAACAATAACTCCACGCGCTGTGTGGTCGGAGAACATGGCAGAACAGCCTGTATTTATAGTGTCATATTTTGTCCAGCATTGTGGTTGAGGAACAATGCGACAGGGAGATATTGTGTTTATTCACGGGTCATTTCATTGCTTCAAAAATACAAGTTACTTATTAAATTTAAAGCGTTTACAATTTCATTTACATAAATAAAAGTTTTTTTTTTCTTCTTAAATCTTTAAGGATCTGAGCGCCTGGGGATCTGAGAGGATGCCAACCCTACTTGGGGATTACAGTCGTTTTCTTATTTCATTTCGTAAATAAAAATTAACCTGCATTATCTTTTGTGAACTTATGAAAATTATCTGATTATTTACTTGAACTAAATCAAATACTTATAATTATTTTTTATTTTTAAACCACTTTTGCAAGCAGAAAACTTTGATTGATATATTAAATTATTTTTTGTGTTTTTCGCGACCTCAATTGTTGAAACATAATGTAGTCAAAAAGTAATTCGAGATAAATAATAAAGTTATGTCGTTATAAATACACATTTAAAATAACAACAAGGTCAGAGGTAGATTTTAATAAATCGATTAAGTATGTTTATTATTGATTTTTACTTAGCCTAAGAATTAGTATCATAGGTGTATCATTCAGTAAATCCCAGAGTCTCTACGTAAACAAAAACATAACAATTTATTAAAAAAACATTTCGGCATAACATTTCAGCGTAACTTAATATTTCTTTCTCCACCAAAACGCTTTAGCAATATAAATCACACTGAAGTCGATACTTCGTGGAATAAGTCATATAAGAGTATTAGTGCTTAGCTTTAAATTCTCATAAACCGACCACCGTCATAATTACAACCGTCTAAGAACGAGACGAGGAAAAGTGAATGAGGCAGGTAAACATTGAATTTTCTACAACATTAGGTAGTGAAAACGGTGGCCTATTTTTACGAAACCATGGTTTATTTCCACCGTAACGAGTGAACTTGTGAATCACTTGTGATTGTGGCCACGAAATAACACAGCAATATTGTGTAACATCAAGGTCACATCAGGTTCAAAGAAAGCCTAGAAACCGAACTCCTTTGAGTAATGATCCCTTTCGGTTATAGGAAATCAATTTGTCCTGTCGGTCGCGTCCGTTTTCTAACAAGGCTTAGCCACAAGTACGTAATAGATTCTTATATTCAAAACTAAGTTTCTCCCGTAGCTTCGCTCGTAAAGTAAACGGTTCTATTTAAATCCGTTAATAAAAATTAGGGATTTTAAATAAAATAAAATTTAAATTCAGGTTACAAACTATCTTTGTACCGAAGCTTTATTGAATTCAGCCGTTATGACCGACGTGATTAAGTGACAAACAACTTTTTTATGTGATACGATAATGTATTTTCTACAAATAGTAAAAAATAACCTAGCACAAGTAGTTTTATTTTAAAATAAAACGATAATATAACATCTATACCCATCAATCAATTTTCATGAAGTAGTAATGAATCTTTATACTTTACGGACGCTCGTGAATATTATTTTAAAACAAAAATACCACTTGTTCAAAAGTAGTATTTCACAAGTTACAGTTTCGCTATATAAATAAGAAATGGGCATAAGTAGAGTGTTCCCTGGCCCCAAACACACCAGGCCCGTTTCTCGCGGTAAGTAAATATTTGAAGTGGACTGGAATCAACTGTGTCTACTTGTATCGATCCCCTACACTGCGGATATGCCTATCCTAAGTATACCACTTCACTGTGGAGTAAGAATTAGGAAAAATAAGTTTAGGATTACCAATACATTGAAACGTATCGTGCAATATTCTTTTTATATACCTAGGGTTATAAGAATGCTCCTGAAAAGAGATGAAATAAGTACTAGATGTACTTACCCTTACGAAAGATAGATAGATAGATAGATAGAAAACTCTTTATTGCACACCACATAACAATAACATGAAAAAAAGAAGCAACACAAACCAACATTGGAGTACAATGGGCGGTCTTATCGCTGGGAGCGATCTCTTCCAGACAACCTTTGGATGGACTGGACATAAAGTGTACGATATACGACGGTGGTGCAGTCAAAAGCGTGTACCTACATACATTTAATACAAAATAAACCTAAAAATATCTTTAAAAACAAATAAAATTAAAATAAAATTAAAATTAAAATACCTAATCTATACTACTCAGAGGTATTTAAAAAGTGACTGAGTAATAGCCTTTTGAAAATGTCAATAGATTTAGCGGCTCTGACATCAAGAGGGAGAGCATTCCACAGACGGACAGCTTGTACAGTGAAGGAGTTTTCATAGAAGGTAGAACTATGAACAGGAGTTTTAAGTTGCAAGGTCTCAGAGGAACGTAAAGAACGAAGACTAGAAAGATGGAGAAATTCAAAGCGCTCCTTGAGATAGGGAGGAGAGGATGGGTTAAATAAAATACTGTACAAAAGAGTGAGAATATGTGAATTCCTGCGTAGGCGAATGGGCAACCACTTAAGTTTAGCGCGAAATTTAGATACATGGTCGTATTTACGTAAGCCAAATATAAAACGAATACAAAAATTTTGCAGGCGCTCAAGTTTATCAAGGTGTTTTTCAGCAAGGTCAGTAAAGCAAGTATCGGCGTAATCAAGGATGGGGAGTAAAAGGGATTGTGCCAGCGTAACTTTGGTGGAAGTAGGTAAAAAATTCCGCAGTCTTCGCAAAGAGGCAGCTGAAGCAAACATTTTACGACTTAGCTCGACTAAATGAGGTCCCCAACTCATATCCTTGTCCATTAGAACACCCAAATTTTTCACAGTGCTGCTAACTGGTATTGGAACATCATCAAAAACAATTAAAGGTAGAATAGACCAGTCAATCCTTGACAACATCCTGGAGCTGCCAACAACTATGATCTGCGTTTTTGTAGGGTTTACTTTAAGACCGTAGGCTTTACTCCACGCGAGGACCCGTGCCAAGTCACTATTAATGGCATTAATACCAATAATCAAATTATCCACTGGAGCCTGAGAGTAAATTTGGAGATCATCTGCATATAGGTGATAGGACGATGAAAGGGTAAGAGATATTGAGTTTATAAATATAGCGAAAAGAAGAGGAGATAGAACGCCGCCCTGAGGCACACCGGCAGTTAAAACACACCACGATGAATAAGTTTCATCAATGCGTATACGCTGCCGGCGTCCATACAGGTAACTATGAAACCAGTTAATAGCCGTTGGAGAAATATTAAGAGAGTATAGGATAGCCAGAAGAATGTCGAAATCAACGTTGTTGAAAGCATTACTGAAGTCTAGCAATGACAACACAGTTACAAGTCCATTATCCATACCACGACGAATGTCATCAGTTATCTTGGTTAAAGCCGTTGTGGTACTATGACCACGACGAAACCCGGATTGAAGAGGATTGATGAGGGAATTACTAGACAGGAATAAGTTCAATTGATTATGGACAAGGCGCTCAAGAACTTTTGAAAGAAAAGGGAGAATAGAAATAGGACGGAATTCAGAAAACATGGAGGGATTAGACTTTTTAGGTAGAGGGATGATCTGTGCACATTTCCAGATTTGAGGAAAGGTGTTATTAGAAATGGAAAAATTAAATATGTGGGTAAGGACTGGAAGAACCTCGTCAAGTATAGGCACTAACATATTGCGACTGATGTTGTCATTGCCGACTGCATTGGAGGCAATGGATGTAATGCTCCTCTTGACATCACAAATTGAAAACTCACTAAAAAGAAAAGGTGAAATGTTAGGTGGTGAAATAGACAATAAATGTTGTATTGTATTAGACTTAGTTAAATCATCCAAATTGGAAGACGAAGAAAAATGTTTATTTAAAATATTAATGTCTAAATCTTTGGGAATATTATCACAACGTGATTTACCGATCCCCAAAGTTCGAAGAAATTTCCAAACTTTGGAAGGATCATCATTATGAACAGATTTATGGATATAACGGCGTTGTGCGTCCCTACACACCTTATTGCAGTGATTCCGGCGCTCAATAAATTTACAATAGTTGTCATCAGTTGGACGACACTTATACTTAAACTTAGCAGTGATTTTTTTGTGCATAACGGACTTAATTTCACTGGTCAACCAGTGATGCAGGAAGTTGTTTGATTTTTACAGTTCTCATGGGAGCGTGTTTGTCATACAGTTTTATTAAACTATCATTAAATAAACTTATTTTATCATCTATATTAGTTGCATCATATACATCGAACCAATCGATTTGAGATGCATCATCACAAAGACTCTCCAATTTCATGCCACCAAAATTACGCTGAAGAATGGTTTTAGGTTTTGCTTTCGGAGGACGAATTTTATAAGATAGGAAAATTAGGTCATGGTATGAGAAAGCATCCGCCGAGCATTGACCATGTTTAACAACGTTATTAAAAGATGAAACGAGTATTAAATCTAAAAGAGAGGGAATGCACTTTGGAAAGTGGTGCGTTGCACTTAGTGGCAGAATGTTTAGATTACTTGATTTCACAAGCGTTTCAAAACGTGCAGTACGGTAATCACATTTAAGAAGGCACGTATTAAAATCTCCTAGAATAATAGAGTGATTGTAGGCGGGAGTAAGATCTTCTAGTAGTTTTTCAAAAGATGAAAAGAAGTTAATATTAGAAGAAGGGCAGTAATAGACTCCGAGAAAGACCTTGGTGTGTGAAAGTGTGACTTCCACAAATAGGTGTTCACCTTCACTGGGCGACGGAGGTTGGGGCGACATGCTTATCACAGAGTAGGGAAAGTGAGAACGTAGGTAGATAGCGACACCTCCACCAACTCTTCCGATGCGGTCATTGCGAATAAGTACAAAACCCGGCAGTGAATAAGAAGTAGAGGGTAAACAGGGTTTCAACCAAGTCTCAGATACTAAAACTGCATGAATATTATGATTGTCAAAAGACGCCAACATATCTGAGTAGTGAGCAGGTATACTCTGAGCATTCAAATGGACAACGTTGAAGTTTTTAGGGACATCGGAGAACTGAGATTCAAGAGACTCAGAAAGAGATGGAATACTAACAAAGCTGTCAGAGCCGCTTATATCGTTGCCAGAAGAAAGTGATTTATAAGACTCATTGTCACTATCACAGTCCAAGTTGTACATAAATAAAAATATAGATTAGGTATTCACTATCAATATAACGTGGGTTTATAAAAACCTAAACTTAATTAAATAACTAAGGACTAACAAAAGAAATAAATAATAATAATTAAAAATTAATGAAAGAAATAGTTAATGGTGATAATACTTAATATACCTTATTCCGGCAAATTAGTTAGGTAGATTTTACCCAAGTCCCCTGCCAGTAGTGTTATTAAGTTACCTATGACTTATTGAAACTAAAACCAAACTAATGTTTAACAATTTTGTCAAAAATAAAAATAAACTGAAATAAAATTACAACCCGCCTAAAACCCCTAGTGAAAACAAAGCTGCTTCAAGAGAAGAAATATTACGGTAAAATTGCACTTATATTATTATTCTATATTATTATCTAAATATTATTATCTAAAATTATCTAAATATTATTATCTATTATTATCTAAAATATGACTTCCCATGCTATTGTATTGGTAAAAATACTTATACGAAATAAACACGACCAAATGCGGTAAAATTATTATTCGTTGAAAACAGTAAAAATATAATAACCGAGAAAAGCATGGTATTTATTTGAAGCGGTTCGTTTAAATTCAACAACATTACAACTAACAAGCGAAATTGAAATGAGTTAACGAAGCAAATAAAAGTATCGGTCCATCGATCGGTGTACGTTGCGGCGCGCGATACAAGTTTATATACAGCCCGCAATGGGTAGCGAGTAATTGCATTGTGATTTGTACACGTGTGCTGTTACGCTGTTTACTATTGTGGTACAAGATATCCCACCAAAAACATTCAGTAAAAAACTAGCCAAGTCTCGATGAAGCTGCTTGTTTATCTCTAAAAAGTAATGAAATCTAGACAAAGTCGTACCAAATCTGAGGGTCCTTACTGCGATTTCTTTATTATTATAGTCACACAACTATTCTGTCTTAAGTTGTTACGTAAAGGTTAGCTAATTACATAATAACATAAGTCAGAAGGACCCTTAAAGTAGGGACTGAATAAATTAACCGACTTGGTATTACATGGATCTCACAACTTTTTACGGTAGAAGAACTAGTTGACTGAGTTGCGTTGCGAGACTTGGCTTTTTTTACAAGTTATGTTTTTGATGGCATCTCATTTATTTTTGTAGATAGCAGCCCTACTTTTTAGGGTTCCGTACCTAAAGAGTAAAAACGGAACCCTGTTACTAATACTCCACTGTCCGTTCGTCCGTCTGTCCATCTGTACGTCTGTCCGTCTGTCTGTATGTCGGTCTGTCTGTCCGTCTGTCTATCACAGGGCTGTATCTCATAAACCATGATAGCTAGACAGTTGAAATTTTCACAGAAGATGTATTTCTGTTGCCACTATAACAACAAATACTAAAAACAGAATAAAATAAATATTTAAGTGGGGCTCCCATACCACAAACGTGATTTATAGATAATGATACGGAACTTAACGTGCGCGAGTCCTACTCGCACTTGGCAGGTTTATTTTGGATTTTTACACTTGTAATTGTGTTTCAAATTTTAAGCTTCTATGTCTGCTAGAAGTGCCTTAAACTTTTATGATCGGTCAGTCAGTCAGTGAGTGAGTGAGTAAGTGAGTGACAAAATAGGAAACTTTAACTAGTTATAATTCTTAATCTACTGTTTCAAATTGAATCAAATTTGACATATACCGTGTTTGTATAGTGTCTGCTTGGTTACTGAAAATTCAGGCTTCTAGTTTTATCCACAACGAAGTTATAGGGGGTCGAAAATGGCCTGAACTTCTTCGAGAAAAGGATGGTATAGCCGTGCCGCTTTATTGCTTGACTTGGCGGGGGCACTGCCGTGCACCCAGATTGGTTAATATGTATACTAATCATGACCGTTTAAAAAATAATTTAACCTTAAGATATGTTAAACAGTATTTAGTCTCTGTCACTGTGTGACATTTTACAGCGAAGACCTGGATAAAGTGTAAAAAAATAGTTATACTGATGGCTTATTTAAATGCTACCCGCATCAGCTTATCACTTGTACCCGCACCACTGATTAATGTCCGTCCAACAGGCAATTAGGTGCAACACGAAAATAATAAAGGGCACTTGCGTTCTATTGCTTTATTGGAAACTTGTAATTTATTAGAATACCATTGAGAGAGGTAAAACAATTAAGGTAAATAAATTGCACCCAACAGTCACATAGTCTTAAACAACAGTCCGCACCGGAACTCCATGTGATGTAATGGATATCAGAAACAACAAGTAATATAAAACTACAAAACCCAGATTCGAAACAAAATATGTATATTTGTAGTAATCATGAAGAAAACATCATGAGGAAACCAGTTGGCATTCTTATAAGCAGCAACGGGCTTACAATCTGTCACGTATGGGCTGCAAAAAATGGGCATGTGAAGAATTTTGTATTTGGACATGCATCTGACTACCTCCCTTAATCATATTCAAGGATCTGAGATCGTATTTATCGTCTGGAGATTTGAGAGGATATTTAGCGTATGTGAGGATTACAGTCGTGTATCATATTGATTTTTTATGCAAATATATTTGTTCCGTCGTGGGGATAAAAACCGCATATCTTGCATCTCAGCCGGACACTTACACGCCACACCATTGAAGTATTTTGTAAATTATATATATCTATATAATTTAGCCTTAACTAGTTGACCCTTGCGCGACTTCGTTCGCAAGGTGATAGATTAGCATTTTTAGATATGTCTACATAAAGAACCTAAGTATTCCAATATATTATATAGATATTATAACACTAATGGATTGGCTCTAAAATAGCTCTTAGTTAATGAAACTACGACAGTTTTACACGTCACCGAGTACAAATACCTCCTTCCTGATTAATATTATGGTAATTACAACAGAGACCAAGTAAATTGCGTATCTAAAAGGCAATTCTATGTCTTAGAGCTTCCTTTGTATTTAAATAAATTAACATCAAAGAACAGACTGCAAATTATGTTGTTACTGTTTAATTTTCTGAGGACTTGGAGTCATGAATAAAAATGATTTGTTATCCTTTCGCTTGGAGTATTTTGAAATGTTTACAGAATTATAATAAACATAAACTTTATTTAGTAAGAAGCTTTCTCCAGCGACTTCGTTCGCGTGTTGTTACTATTTAATTGACAATGACATATTTATTTTCAAATATTTTATTATGGAAAATATAAATAAATAATAAATAAATATTGGCGGACTTTACACACAGCGCCATCTAGTCCCAAACTAAGCAAATCTTGTATTATGGGAACCAGATAACTGATAGAATACTTATATATACTTTTTTTTTTTTTGTAAATACATACTTATTATACATATTAACACCCAGACACAGAACAAACATCTATGTTCATCACACAAATATTTGTCCTGGGTGGGGATCGAACCCACAACCTACAGCACAGAAGGCAGAGTTACTACCAACTGAGTAAGCTATTTTTTTCATATTTAAATTTTTCCTTACTGTTTTCACATGAAACTCATACTACAGCCATAACTAAGAAAGGTATTTTGTTAGGTATCACGCTAGTAAAGATAAATATTTTTTAAAAAACTTTTATTAAGGCGAGTAAAAAATGTTTTTGATGAATGCAGAATCGTTTTTTCTCAATAACCGCAAACATACAGTTTTGTTTTTCATGACAAAGATAACTTATGGATATATTCTAGATAAATAACAGACAGAAACACGATTGGTGAAACTTTTCTCGATAGATTTATTTTCCAAAGTTGGCTCTTCAAAAACACGAATTTCGTTTTTAATCAAAGCTATGAATAGCTAAACAGTTTATTTTTATATAATTCGTAAGATAATCATACTAGCTAAATAAATTACAGACAGTTTCTTTTTAAATTTGATGGTTTTCGAGTTAATGCAGTTTTATCACTTTTTCCGTCTTATCCGGGTAGACACAGCCCATACAAAACGTCCAAAATTTCACTTATCACCTTAATCGTGAAGTTTTACTCGTGTAAAATATTTTTTTTTAAATTGGTAGTATTTTACCACCTACATCCAATCTCACAAAAAAAATTAACATTTTAAAATATTAGTGAAGAAATGAATACTCGTAATATTTCGGCCAACTTTAGGTTAGAGGTCAAAGAGGTCACACACTAAAACAATCTATTTCTAACAAACTTCTTTCATTTTGTGTTATTGGTTTCTTTTCGATCATTCGACTTGTACGTCAGCTTATTGACCAACAGTCCTATTGCGCAAGTCCACTGGGGATCGTAATCGGCTTTAACTGTCAAAACCCCATTGTGTTATGACAGATATACAATAATAATTTGACAGTTGAAGCCAATTCACCAGTTTAGTTAGATAATTATCTCCCCTGGTCCATGGGTGCCCTTAAAATGTTTTGTGATTAATGGTAGTAGGTAGTAGGCTCTTATTAAGGTCATTATTATCTACCCTAATGGTTATAATTATGATAATCTATCTTTTAGTAGTTACTATGAAATAATTACGTATAAAAAACTAAAAACAAAACCGACTTCATGATGTTATAAGTACAATACAAAATTGTATCACCTATTTTTAAACCCACGAGGGTCGCGGGTAGGAAAAAGCTAGTCTTAAGGGGCTCCTAGTCGACGATTGCTCTTTTTCGAAACGAAAAAAGAAATACTTCTGAACAAGTCACATCTCCTATTTATATAAGTATATTACTTCAGGTTCCTACCTAGATTTCTATTAAGCTGAAAACATAATAGCAGAAACTTTTCACGATAAAGATATTATTTCAAAATGATACGTTTTAGAATTTATGATCGAAATATTTTATATACCTACTATTAAAATCAACTTGTGATTTATTGTTAAAGATAGGTAATAATATGTAGATCTAGATTTCTATTAGAATAGATTTTTGATAAGTAATTATACATAATTTATATCATTAATTTATTCGAAAAGCTAAGGCGGACCACGCGCCGACGTGTGTTTGTCGTCATTGCAGCGGTCGGTAGGATTATTTATCGAAGTGATTAAAGATGGGTACATCTTTATTCACATATACTATACATTATAAAATAGGAGATGTGGCTTGTTCACAAGTATTTCTTTTTTCGTTTCGAACAAAAATAATCGTCGACTGGGAGCGCCTTAATAAATATAACTCCTTCTAAACGGCTGGACTGATTGGCTTGAAATTTCTTATGTATATTTCAATGGGTTCCTGGATGGTTTTCAACACAATTGGACCCGAATGGTGGCGCTGCTGTCGGTATGTCATCAAATTTGATTTGCTGTACTCTTAATACTCGTATATTAAAGGCGGTACAAAGTTCGCCGGTCGTCAAGCAGTCGTCTATAAAATGATCAATCTATTAAATGGCTATGAAGTATGAACAAAGCAGTGTGTATACCCTTGGGACCGCGCCGGGAACATAAATTGAAGTAACGCCTCTGCGCGTTCATACGTGTACTATTGAGTTGGGTTCGCCACGCCTATCTCTAGATTAGAAAACTAAACTAAAAGCTAAGCATTCTCTTCAGGCTTCCGTTTAGTTTTATACTCTCTGGAATATTTTATACCTGATTAGAACATTCTATATAATATGTATTACAAGTATGTATTTACAAAAAAAAAGTATTTAAATATTCTATCAGTTATCTAGTTTCCATAGTACAAGCTTTGTTTAGTTTGGGGCTAGATGGCGTTGTGTGAAATGTTGACCAACATTTATAATAATTTATATTTATTATTATTCTTATAAGCGGCGCGGCGGTGGGCTTGCAACCTGGATGACTACCGTACTTGAAAATTATATAGGCGTGATCCTATGTTTTTTTAAATATTAGGTATCTCTACTAATCTCTAGTCAAAAAATAGTTGGATAAACTAAATAATCGGGGGGCACGGCAGTGTCCCCGCCAAGTCGAGCGCGAAGCAAACACTGCCGTACCATCCTTTACAGGAACCATTTCGCCGCATTTTCAGGTCCCTATTTGAAAACCTCTGGATAATACCAGAACGCAGAAATTTTCGTCATAAAGTAAGCTATAATCACATACTTAAAATCCAAAATTTCAAGTCTGTTAGGTCATTTAGTTCCGAAGTTAAGCGAAAGCAAAGTTTCGCATTTTAGACACTCACACACTCATGATCATCATAATAGAACTAGTACTTTCTATAAACTCAGAGAGCTGAAATTTGGTACAGAGCTAGAGTTTAATGGCCACATAAAGGGAAAACTATAAAAACTAGGATAATCGAAGATCTGGAGTACCTGGTGACCCTGATTAGAAAAAACAAGAGCCTAACCAAACTATTAGAGATGGACATACCGCCTTTACAAAAAATATTCAACTTGATGGGCCGCTTCATTTGATGTAAAAAATCGAAGGTTTGAAGTATCTGATGGAGAACCCTCAGCTGGTCTCAGCTGTGTTAGAGATATGGTAATGCCCCCTTCTACTATTGGTACATAAAAAAATAGACTGTCATTGCAAAAAACTGTGTCACATAAGAAAATCTAATAAAATAAATCAATAAGCCCACAAGAAGTGAAATCCCAACAAAAACATTCTGTAAAAAACTAGCCAAGTCTCGATGGAGCTGCTTGTTTATTTCTAAAAAGTAATGAAATCTAGACAAAGTCGTGCCAAGTCTGAGGTTCCTTACTTACTTAAGAAATCGCAGTAAGGAACCTCAGACTTGGCACGACTTTGTCTAGATTTCATTACTTTTTAGAGATAAACAAGCAGCTCCATCGAGACTTGGCTAGTTTTTTACAGAATGTTTTTGGTGGGATTAAATTTAGTTAGCAATGAATAATTTTACGATGGCGCATTATTACAATCTTTTCAATTATGTTTGTAAAAATATAAAATAATATTATAAGTTCAATAAGTCTAAGCTATTTCCCTGTCAACTTCAAACCCTATAAAATAAATGGAAGTGTCCATATATGTACGTTACCGTCCACTGTCTCGAGAAATCGATGTTTCATACGCGGCGCGGGCGGAAACGATATCGCGCCTCATAAATCTACGCGAGACCAATGAATATATTCCACTGCGTTACAGCGCACTCGCCCATGCGTTCAAGGCGTAGCACGGAGTTAGATTTACAAGAATGATTTTCAGCGCAAAAATATGCAGAAATATCCCACATCAATTCGCTACTGATAATGTTCTAGAGTTACATACAGCCAAAGAAATTTGTCGTCGCCCTTATACTACCTATAAAATCATGAAAATAAATTTGAAATTTCATAATTGTAAGCGTAAAACTAAGCGTGTTGGGTTTCAGGTCTTCAGGCGCTCATATCCTTGAAGATGTCTAAGGTAGTCCGAAGAACATTGGAACATTATATTTGCTATATCTCATACTTGCTTTTTTGCAGTAAGTATTTTGTTTAGTTATTGTTGTTGATGTTGTTATTTTGGTTTAGTTGTTAGTATTCTATTCAAGAGATGATGCCTACATTATAAAATATAATAAAATAAAAAAACCATTTATTCTACTACCCTTTCTTAATTACGTTGAGCGTGCATTAAAATAATTATAATTATAGAATCAAAATAATATTTACATTTCAATAATTAAAAAAAAATAATAATAATAATTTATAATATGATTATTAGATTGATATAAATAAATTTAAATACATAATTCGCGGTCCTAATTAAAATCATAAAATTATTTTGTAGTAGTCGCCTCCTTGGCGTAGGCCTCCCCCATTTCTTTCCAATATTTTCTATTTCTGACGTTTTTCATCCAGTTTGGTCCCTGACTTTGTACAAAATCGTCTGCCTCATCTTTTCTTTTGTCGTCTTCGCGACCTGACTCCATCTCTTGGTATCCATTCAATGATTTTCTTGGTCCATCTATCATGTGACATTCGACATTATATGCCCCGCCCAGTTCCATTTAAGCCTTCTTACTCTTTCCACAATATCGGTTACTTTGGTCTTTTTTCTAATGTCTTGGTTTCTTATCTTGTCTGACAGTTTAATTCCCAACATAGTCCTTTCCATTTTTCGTTGGCATATATCTCTAATTTGTCCTCATCACATTTACGCAGTGACCAAGTTTGGCAGCCATAAGTCATGCATGGGATTGCAATTGATATGGGATGCAAGGATTTCTATTTAAAAAAGTTTTTTCTTTATGGTAATGTTTACGTCTCTATTTTTCATGATTTCTTTCTTTTTTCAAGAGATGATGCCTACATTGCCTGCCATTAAATTGCCATAAAATTATAGCATAAAATATATGCTTTTATGACCCTCAAACGGACGATGACTTTTTCATAAAGAATTATGATTTTCAATCTGACTATCATTCTTTATACAAAAAATCGTGACTGGTGAAAATCTAGACTGTCATCCCACCTCCCACATGATAGAAAATTTGTCTATGTGTCATTTCTTGCAGCCTAACTTCTTTTCCAGTAAACTTACTCACCCATGAGTTCGTGAAGAATGGTGTTTGTAAATACTGCGCCGCGGGGTGTAAAGTCTCAATTTGTAAAATTTATTTCGTGTCGTGCTTTATCTCTGTATTGTTAGACTATTGGATTGTTCTAAGATTTATTGCGGAACTAGGGAAAACAGACAAAGAGAAAGTTTTTTGCCGAGAAAATCGATACCAAAGCGAGATAGTTTTTTTGGTTTACAACTTAGGGTGCAACGAATTGTATTTTATATAGCGATGCAAAGATTTTTATCGTCGACTAAATCTTTCCAACGAATTTATTTTTCATTAAATCTCCGTCAAGACTTTGACATTCTAATTAATTGACACTCTTACGGAACCTTTTCTTCAATTAAACTTAATTGATTAAGATTTTTCCGAAATTAAGTGGATTCATTTAATTATTCTATTCTTATTACGTTCATGATTTACCTTAAGGGGCTCCCAGTCGACGATTGCTCTTTTTCCAAACGAAAAATAAAATACTTCTGAACAAGCCACATCTCCTATTTTTATAAGTATATTACTTCAGGTTCCTACCTACATTTCTATTAAGCTGAAAACATAATAGCAGAAAATTTTCACGATAAAAATATTATTTCTAAATGATACGTTTTAGAATTTATGATCGAAATATTTTATATACCTACTATTAAAATCAACTTGTGATTTATTGTTAAAGATAGGTAATATGTAGATCTACAATTCTATTAGAATAGATTTTTGATAAGTAATTATACATAATTTATATCATTAATTTATTCGAAAAGCTAAGGCGGAGCACGCATCGCCCATGGCTTAGTCAGTAGTCAGTACCCCTGTGACTACTGTCAGAGACAGACGTGTGTTTGACGTCATTGCAGCGGTCGGAAAGATTATTTACGAATTGAAAAAAGATGGGTAATATTTCAAAAAAAAAAAACAAAAAGAGATAATGGTTACGTACCCTAAGAAAACATGCTAAAAATATAAGAGAAATAAAACAGTAAGTAAACCTTCCTATTTTATCAATTTTACCTATCTACGTTATCTTTGATAATCATTTGAAAAATATTAGGCAAAGAAAACAGTAAGTACTTACATAACTACATACTTTATCATACATACATACATTTATACATAAAATCACGCCTGTTTCCCAAAGGGGTAGGCAGAGATCACGGCTTTTCACTTGCTACGATCCTGACATACTTCTTTAGCATTCACTCTCATCACATTCCTCATGCATGCTCGTCGGTTTAGAGTACTCTTGACCCGGCTTTTTTTCAAAACGTTTCCAATATGGTCCAGGAAAATACGCCGAGGTCTTCCTCTTCCAACGCTCCCTTTCACACTCGCCTTATATACCTGTTTTGTCAATATCTTTCTTCATTCATTCTCTCCACATGCCCAAACCATCTAATCATCCCTTTCTCAATCCTCTTTCACTTCACAACGTTTTCTTGGATAAATTGTAGGGAAAAATTCTGGAAAAAATCTGGAACGACCAGTCGGATTTGCGTATAACTTTCTCGAAGGATGATAGTTCAGCATCATCACTAACACTTCTAACCATAGCAAAACCCGCAGTTGAACAAAATAGGTACGTATGAATAATAATATATTCAGCGGGTTATATAAATCCCAAGATTTTAGTAAGAATCGGTTCAATGATCCTGTCATTTTTGTTACATAATGTTCAAAGAACATGGCGCATACATAACAGACTACGTTTTGGTGGCTGATTGTGTTCTAATAGGTATATTACCTATTACCCGCCACTCTGTGACACAGAGCAGAGTCCCGCCAACCGCCGAACACGCAAGTTTTTTAAAAAAATTACTTTGACAGACAAAGAGTTTTTACTTCCTATTCTACCAAGGAGTATTAATGCCACCTGCTTTATTACGTAGGGATAGTTCATCACTACATAGTACCTATAAAACAAAGTCGCTTTCTCTGTCCCTATATCCCTATGTATGCTTAAATCTTTAAAACTACGCAAAGGATTTTGATGCGGTTTTTTTTATTGATAGAGTGATTCATGAGGAAGGTTTTTATGTATAATACATGCTTAATATAGTAGAGAAATACTGATAATTTTAGAGGTTTCTAATGTGATGTCGTAAATAAACACATTTTTTGCGCTTACATTGCAAACGCTGGCTGAACCCCGCGAGATATATCAAAATAATGTACCTACACTCGCTGCTTAAATACTAAACGGTCATATTTCAAAATTTCTGTTTTTACAGGAGAGCCAATCAAAGTTTTAAAAAAATATTTTTTTAATTTCTGAGAAATTTTTATTTTTATTAGTTATGAGTTTTGGATCACTAGAAGCGTAATTTTAAGCTGTATCTATCTATATTTTTCGTTTTGCTGTAACTTTAACCTATTGGCGTAAAATACCACATGTGTCCCTTTTGCATATAAAAAAATATTTAAACGTAAATTAAAGTTATCGATAAAAGGCCACATATTATACAAAAATAAGAGTTTTCTTTAGATTTTTCCTTCACTTCTTCGTCTGATGTAAAAAACCTATTAATAAAACAAATATTATACAATATCGAAAGCATGCTAATATTTTTTTTTGATAATACTAAAAATAATTCGCTATTTATTTAAAAAACCAAAAACTATTTTTATACAGAGTTATTGGGGCAAAATAAGAGGTAATTTAATGTTGATCTCTAAACTGAGTTCAACATTATTACTAGCTACACAAAAATAATAATAAGGTCACTATAAAGGCTTCATAAATCTATTTAACTACAAGTATATAAGTGTTTAATAATTAATAAAACTATATATTTTCTGCTAAATCTGTCTTTCTAAAAATCAATGAGTACCTAAATCACAACCCAGTTGTTATTAACTCAAACATATTAATCACTTCGTCATCTTTATAATTTCAGCCATAGAACATTCCATTGCTAAACATTAGCCTTCTTCGTAAAATCAATTCTAATGATCTATTTCGTGCAGTGTGCACCCAATGCCTCCCAGCAACCTTTATCAGGTCATCTTTCCATTCATTCTACCCAACGACCATCAGTTCTTTAAGCCATGTACCTACCCCGCTCACAGCCGCGTCAACTAGCTACTCCTCTTGGGTATGTCGGTGACTTTAGTTCGTATACGGATATAATAACATCTCCGTCTAACGCTTCTCTTCAAAGAAATCGCTTTCGTACACTGCTCCTGCACCCGGACTGACACGGTGGCGTTGTTGTACAAGCATTTCAACACTACAATGTATTGGTAGTCAATACGGCACCGCTGGAATAACCATAGCTTTACACAGGTTTCCACTGAATTAAATTATTTTTCGTAGTCTACAAACGCTAAACATAACGACCGATTATTAGATAGATTATTATCTCTATTAATAAGCTTATAAATTTAGCGTATTACATCGCTTTAAATTATGTTAATATTTTCTTAATAAGTTCTTTGATTATTTCAAATTTGTTTTATCTTGAATAGTAGGTACAGTAATTTCCAACAGTAAGAGATTCCAAGTCAAAAATGTCGCCATGTTTAATTTTTTTGACATAATAACCAAGAAATGGCATTTATGTCTTATAAATTATATTAGAATTCACGTAAAAATAATATTCTACGCAAACGCATTTCGAAATGTGGTACTTATGTATAAAAAGCAATATTTTAACGAACTAAAATTATTATTCAAAACAAACGCATTTGAAATGTGTATAGAAAACAATATTGTACTAATATACATTTTATATTCAAAGCCGACGCATTCTAAAATGTGGCACCTTTGTTTAATAAATAGTATTATACATACGTTTATTTTATACTCGATACGGACACATTCTAAAAAATGGCACTTTTGAATATAAATTTTAATTAAAAAACCGGTAGTTTTTTGAAATGTGGCCCTTTTGCATATAAGCTATGCGCGCTTCTGTCAAAAATCAAGTCGCAATTGATAAAATGGCAGTTTAGCTCTGAAGTTTGCCTGCAAAGTGCAAAAATGCTAAACAGACACTTGTATGTTTTAGTTATTTATAGTGCTATAATTAAAAGGATCAAATTTTTATTATATAAAATGACCATTTTAGATCACGTTTTTGCACTAAAAACGATTTTCACATTTTTTGATTTGTGACACTTTAGTATTTAAGCAGCGACCTGTACTACAGTAATTGTAAACGTCTACAAAAACGTCTGACTTCATCATCAGAACAGCTCGCTGTCACCATATTATTGTATTGTGACCAGAACTAAAAGATGCAAAATCTCAGCTCAATCGGAAATGGTCGAAAAATAACTTGCAATTATTGAAAGTTACAAAAAAACAAACAAACATTATACTAACAGTGCTAGTCGATAATAAAACTTGTACAAAAGGACAGTTTTTATTCTGGGAAAAATAAGTTGTGGATTTTTACCATCATATTATAAATTATTCAAACGCTAGAGCTTGGGCTGCGACACAGATTGGAAAATAGTTATTACGAGCGGTGGACTACATGTTTCAAAGCGGCGTTGCCGCTCTGTGCTTTTGCGTCACGCGGCCACAGGCGACGTTGCCAGCTCTCCAAGCGGGAGAGAGCTTATGACAGTTATTGGGATTTCTGGATATATGCAATTTTCGTAAAATTGACTTCCCTTGACTTTTCGATTGGTCGATACATTTTTGTCGGTTTTTTTTTTAGTTTTTAACGTAGGGTGAGAGCGATGGTTGTGGGCACTATAACAACATTTTGAATTTCAAATAAACGGTTTATATTGAAAAACTGATTATAACGACGATTTTTAAACAACATAGAATAGCAAGGGTTTTTTAACAGCGATATTTATTTATTAATTATTCATATTTAAGTAAATAGACAAAACGGGAAATATTTAGTTGTGATCAATCAAATCTAGAGGTATAACGCATCACAACTATCACTAATCAAAACAAGCCATATACAAAGAATTGTATTAACTATAGATTTACTATATATATATATATACTACTATATACTATAGAGCCTACCCGGGCTGCGAGCGCCCGCACTGCGCCTGCGACAGTTACAGCCGCACCTTCAGCACCTGCATCTTTTCGCATGGACATTGGCCAAGAATACGATAACGTCACGCAACGCGCGAAGCCCCGAAGCCAATGCCACTGCCTCTCTGCTGACATTATCCGTGAAATTATAAGGGAGGAACTAGACAGGAAATTCACTTCACAAGTCAAAGACATTCAATCTAAATTGTCTATAATAGAAGTTTCTCTTCGATCTTACCCGTCGCGTACACCAGATGGAGCAGCTATCCCGTGCTGAAAATTTGGAGATACAGTGCATCCCAGATACAGTGCATCGCACTTTGATCGTAAATAAAAGTGCGTATTTCCGACCGAAGGTTTTTATAAACGCGGGCGGGCGGTCTCTAGCCGATGACGTCACACCCCGTCACGACCGCGATCGCGACGCTCAGTTTTGTTTCGATCGTAATATCTTCTGAATGGAATGTCCGATTAATAAAAAAGCTGACCAATATCAGACATGATAACCATACCTTCGTATAAATCCTTATCCAAATAAATCATTTCATATTGAAAACTGTTTCAATACCAATATACCTATAACTTTTTGAATTACTCAAATCGGACATTCCATTCAGAAGATATTACGATCGACACAAAACTAAGCGCCGTGACCCGCGTCGCGGTCGCGGTCGTGACGATGTGACGTCATAGTGTAAGCGCTAATCTTAGAAATTCAAAAACCGGCCAAGTGCGAATCGGACTCGCGCACGAAGGGTTCCGTACCATTATCTATAAAAAACAGCAAATAAACACGTTTGTTGTATGGGAGCCCCATTTAGATATTTATTTTATTCTGTTTTTAGTATTTGTTGTTATAGCGGCAACCGAAATACATAATCTGTGAAAATTTCAACTGTCTAGCTATCACGGTTCATGAGATACAGCCCTGTGACAGACAGACGGACAGACGGACAGCGAAGTCTTAGTAATAGGGTCCCGTTTTTACCCTTTGGGTACGGAACCCTAAAAAAGGGCTTCAACTTCTCGTCGTTATAAGTATAGGTACCGCCTATCATGTTTTACAATTCATTTTTGTTTGAGTTCCGGTGTAAAAACATGAAGATATGGTTTTGTTTAGGAAACAATCTAAAATAAATTTAAAACCAATATAGCATTAAATACTGACCATTAATTAAAAATTTTTAGGAGTGACTACAATATTCACTTCATTCTGGGATGTTCCCAAAGATTCTCCGGAGAAAGCTGTGTTACTTATAAGGAAAACTGAAACTATTCAATGAAAACAAGCCTGGTGGAACAGCTGGATAATAGAAATTAGTTTGTAAACATGAAAATAAACCAGAATATTGATTATTAACACTTTATTACTTCATTTCCTTTCTAATCACATAAAGTTATCATCGCTTCTCATGGTTTTTTACAGCCAGCTAAGTAGGTAGGTATACCGGATTGAGACAATGTAGGTTGTAGGGTTTTTTTTATCCAATCTAAGTTATGTTTCAGAGTATAATAGAAGCACAATAATATAACAATATCATACATATTATAAAAACACAAAAAGTCAGAGCTCTTTTTTCTTGGTGCTTCCCTATGTAGACTATTTTTGTTCAAAAGCCCGATGAATACATCCATAAACTTTCTATAGACCCGGAGCACATAATATGACTTGAAGTTTGTATGATTATAAATCGCAATAAAGTAAATTCCACTGCCTGCAAAGTGAACCCAGAAGACAGTGGAGCAGTACCACGCTGATTACGAGTTTCTTCTCCGCGACAGTGAATCCTTCGTCGACCTTCTGCGAGCCACGGGCTGCCCTCGACCGGCAGACAGTTGAGGCTGGCGGGACACCCAGCGCGTAACTCTTCTTCTGCTCGCTTGGCTTGTGAAACGGTCTCAATATTCGCGTCATTTATTTATGCTGATCGGTGTTGTATGTATGGCATTGGTTGACTCCGCCGCGCCAAGGATTTGCGTTTTGCACTGACTTTGACATAGGTACATATAAAATGCCGGCTCTGTTTACATAAACATTTGTTCTACTTTTTTTTATGGAGTCTGTAGTCAGTGTTACCATATTTACCGTTCCGACTTGGCAAATAGAAAATAGAGTTGGACGAGATGCCCAGACAACATTTATTTGCTGTATTTATTTGGTTATTTCATTGATTGCATGTACACAAAGTTTTTGTCTTTGAAAACCCATAAAAAAACATCCTGATTTGCCGCGGCGCGCACCTGATTAACTGACATTGACATAACACATTCCAAGTTTTTATAGTTCATCTGTCAAATCGGCATGTACCTAGCGTACTGACCTCTATTGTATAATAGAGGTCAGTGACCTAGCGAGTTGAGTAGTCACGTATGGAATGCGTAACTACTGCAAAATGTGGGCATGTGCCAAATATAATGTTTGGCCGTGCCTCTAACTACCCCCACCAGATAGTAAAGCCTATTACCAGCCTACATAGGTACCAGAAACGCGATCTCATAAAAACTGTCGATAATATTTACGATAAGCATACGCCATCTAGAGCTTGCCGTTGTCAACTGTCAGTGTCGTTTCGGCCGCGGTTTTCAGAACTTACCGCGCCTTAAAGGTACATAATAGATACGAAATAAAAAAGCAAATTAAATTATGTCGGTAGGTAGTAAGTAGCAGGTAATCTTAATTTTTGTTCAAAACTTGTCTGGATTAATGGTTTGAAAACCGTATAAAATAGTTATTTTGCACGTTTTTAAAACATTATAGTATTCGCCGTTCAACTGTCGAACGCAATCGTGAGCCGTGCTAATGATGAAGAGCTTCTAGATTGCCTCGAAACGTCAGTTCAGCTGGAAAGAATATTTTAAAAGTGCTAATTAGGCGTTGTTGCATTTACATTTAGTTTTCAAAGTTTTATTTGTACTTATATCATTTTAAACTACAATTCATATTTTTCATTTTAATCAATTTTGAAGTCACATTTTTTTTACCAATATTTACAGCAAATAATTACAATTGAGAAATACAGTTTTAAATTCAATCCATAAGATAATATTCGAAATTAAATTCCTTCATCCCATGAAACTACTGAAAAATAACAAAATTACAGAATAACACTACTTCACACATACGAATAGCTTACAGGAAAACTTAAAAAATCATGTCTTTAAAAACAGAATGCGGTGTATCCGCGTTTATGGACAAAAAAAAATGAAATACAGTATCCTCTCCACGCAAGTATGGCTCGCACTTGAGCGGTTTTTTAATATAATTTAAATGAAATAGGGTCACGACTGTAATCCCCAAGTACTGTAGACAGTAGACACCCTCTTATATCTCGAGGCGCTCAGATCCTTAAAAATATCAAAGTACCATGAAGCTGTACCGCTTCTTCATCTCAAGACTCGCTGTTATAATACCGCTATATTACGGCTGGCAGAGCTTAATCTTTGGAATACCGTAGCTGTGGGTCTACTCACGAACCGAAAACGTCGTAACAATATTCGTATCAAAGTTACATCGTTTCGACTATTGTTTGAACTGATTTGTTAGTAGGATTACGAACATCGATGATTGTCAAAAGTAATTACAGTCATTCCATCGTTGAAACGATGTATGACTTTGATACGAATAAATTAATCTATACCTATATTATAAATGCGAAAGTAATTCTGTCTGTCTGTCTGGGACGTTATCACGGCCAAACAGCTGGATCGGTGTTGTGAAATTTTATATAGAGGTAGTAATTTTATATATATCTTACGACGGACATAGGCTACTTTTTTTTTCTAAGATTTTCTTTCGATTTTCAGAAATTTCAATGTTAAATGATAAAAGCTAGTAAATAATAATTAATAAATATTGGTGGACGAAATTTCGTTTTCGGTTCGCGAGTAGACCCCTGTGACCTTTGGCATCGCAGTTGATTCCATATCGCTCACTAAATCACATGCATTCATACCGCTTGAATGGAGCTCGCTACAATAGCCAGACTCGCTACGAGTATAATGGCCGGGAGCAATACGGCTCTGATTTATGCTCGGACGATGCAAGATTATCCTCTAATACACTAGCGGTAGTCAAGTATTGGTCATAGCTAGCGTTGTAGTACCGCTGCGTTCATGCCACCAGTTTTCGACATGATCTAGTCGCTGGCGAGTCTGTCAATTTCGCTAGTGTTATAAATGTGAACGTTTGGACGAATTTAAGTTATTAATTGTATAAAGACAATTCTTGCATTTTTTTTTAATAATTTGTTTACGGGTACAAAATTGTGAATAAATTTTCTCGATGAGAATATTGATATTATAGGAAATATTTTGGGTTAGATCCTGGCACGAATATCAGTGTACCTTAAAGAAGTATTTTTTTAAATAAAGTATATAATTCAAAAAACAATTCCACAGTTATAGTTACACTATAAAAAATTAAAATATACAAGAAACAATACATTATTTTATTTAAATACGCTTTCATGATGTTTGTATTCCAATGATGCCATAATATCTGCATCGCCTTGAATGAAACATTGAATAGATATGTTATTTTGTGATCTGAAATCGTTTATAGAACTACATATTTTATACGGAAGCGTAGCCGCAGGCGGAAGCCAGTATGGCATATACGAGTAATGGCTACATTATGGATCACAACTTCAAAGCATAATATAAAGCATTGTGGTCTAACTGGTTCGAGTTAGCTAGATAAATCGTTGCAAACTTCAAGACTTTATCGTTTATGACTTACTGCTTTCAAGTACAAGATTTGCTTAGTTTGGGGCTACATGGATGTGTCTCCTAAGATTTATTTATTTCATAAAGCCGGAAATCCGTTGGTATATCATCATCATCATTTTCCCACCCTTATCCCATTTAAGTGGAGTCGGCACAACATGTATTTTTCTTCCATTTCCCTCTACAAGCCGTCATCTCATCACTTACTCATCTCTCACCCATGTCATCTTTTACACAGTCCATCCATCTTTTCTTTGGCCTACCTCTTCTTCTACATCCATCCACCTTAATTTCTAATATTCTTCTCGTTACATGACTTTTTTCACTTCAAAATTCAAATTCAAATTCAAACTTCTTATGACATGGCCATACCACGCTAACCTATTGCTCCTAATATTTTCAATCGAAGGCGCTCCGTTGGTATATATTACTATCAAAATGTACCAGTACATAAAAATAGGATGTAATTTCACTAGCGAACGTGTCTCCTGTGTACCATATAATGGCACTTACTCGTACCAATTTTTGACACGCGAACTACTTATCCATTTTAGGAGCTGTTGCATCCACTCTATATACATGAATAGTTACTGTTATTGTTCTGTGGCAATGGACAGGATGTACTCATAAATAATATTTATTTCTCCTTCAAAGAACCGGAAATTACAAAAGATCACAGCAACTGGGGGATAAAAATATAAATGTAGGTAAGTTATTTTGTTTCAAAGCTCTTGAATTCTTTGTGTTTTAATATTTTGAGGTTCAAAGTTCATTAAAGATTGACGGGCGCGATAACAATAATCTCTTTAATGTTGTTTCGGGTGAACAGTTTTATGAACAACTAACAAATTTGTACGTTATTTTACATTTATTTATTTCAAAGCGGTGAAGAAAATCTTTCTTTTTTTTACGAACATATCAAAATCAGCAAAAGTTAATGCCAGCTTAGAGCTCGATTAAAATTAAAAATGTTAGTTAATAAAAAATAAAAAAAATAAATGGGATCACGCCTGTAGTAGGCGCTCAGATCCTTGAAGATGTCTAGTCTTATGAGGGTCATCAGCACGTCCAAACAATAACACATACCATACCCACATTATACAGTGGTTAATTAATACATACATGGATGGTTGCAAGCCCATCGCCGCTTATAATAATACTAACTGGTTTTCTCACGATTTTTCTTCCACGCAGCTAACACGGCTCAATTAGGTACCTACGTTAGTTGATCAGTGATAATTATGATTATATGGCTTGATAATAATATTTAATTTGAATATATATTTTGACGGTTGCGACGACTAGTGATTCACTCGATAGCCCCAGAGTCCAGTGCTTATAATCTGCGGTCTCGAGGCAGTAAAGTGTACGCGTCAAAAATACCTAAACAGGCGATTGATCAAATTCTACAAAGCATTTTTTAAGATATTTACAAGAAGTTTTATCGCTGAGAAAATTTAATAGAAGACGATTTGTATCACTTTTTTCTTTGACAACGTCGGTGGCGTAGTGGAGTGCTCAACAGAGACGCAATGAATGCGGATTCGATTCCCAGGCCTGGTTTTTTTTTGCATGATCTTCAGTTATTTATTTCTGGTCTGGGTGTTATTCGTACTTTTTGTACGAGTAGATAGATTTAGGTATGTGACTATTGGATGTAAAAAATAACTTTTACAAATGGTTCAACATAAAAGCCTAGACGACAAAAAAAAGTACCGAGAATATCTTTAACGCAAAATTTGTGTTTAATATAAATTTAATTTTACCTTTGAAGTTGTTTTTGAATTTTTCATCGTTTGTTGTTTGAATTTTTTATGGCAGAAGTACATACTAGGGGTAGGCAGTGACAGCTTTTCACTTGTAACGATCCTGAAGCATTTTAGTGATAAACATACAATGTTTGTTTATTGTCTGGTTGTTACAATGTATTTACAAAAAAAGGGTTATTATAACAGTAATTCGATATAGGTAGGTACATGTTTTGCTTAGTCTGGGGCTAGTTACCGCTATGTGACGCTACGTTTTCACTAATATTTATTTATTTATGAAGTATGTAGGGAGTACGATAGTACTTATTAGTCTAAGTTGTAAATAATTGTCTATGGTTGTTTATATTTAGTCTATAAGCTTAGTCGTTAGTTTTTTGTCTGTGAACGGAAACGGACATCAACACGCGGGCATACGCACGCCATATTAGTCCGTTCCCGGTTGAGTTCAGTTTGATTTTTACATCAAAAAAATGTATATACAAGTATATACATCACTACATAGTATAAAGCAAAGTCGCTTTCCGCTTCCCGCGTCTGTATGTAATATGTATGTATGTATGTAGGTATGTTTGCTTATATCTTTAAAACTACACAACGGATTTTGATGCGGTTTTTTTTAATAAACAGAGTGATTCAAGAGGAAGGTTTATGTGTATAATGCATGCATAATATAGTAGAGAAACACTGATAATTTTAGAGGTTTCTAATGTGATGTCGTAAATAAACACATTTTTTTGCGCTTACATTGCAAATGCTGGCTGAACCCCACGAGATATATCAAAATAATGTACTACAGTATTGTACACGTTAAAAACGTCTACAAAAAAGTCAACGATGGTATTAGAAATATCTTACGCACAGCGAAGCGGGCACGGGTCAGCTAGTTATAATTAAATAGTAAACGATTTTAACATTATAACAAGTTTTTAAATAAAGAATCCATACATAATCTGTATCATATCATATCTGTAACCGTAATTAGCTATCATTTACGTAATAACTTAAGACAGAAGGACCCTTAAAGTAGGGACTGAATAAATTAACCGACTTGGTATTACATGGATCTCACTACTTTTTACGGTAGAAGAACTGAGTTGCGTTGCGAGACTTGGCTTTTTTTACAAGTTATGTTTTTAAATAAATAAATAAATAAATATTGGCGGACTTTACACACAGCGCCATCTAGCCCCAAACTAAGCAAAGCTTGTACTATGGGAACCAGATAACTGATAAAATACTTACATTTTTTTTTTTTTTTTTGTAAATATATACTTATTATACATATTAACACCCAGACACAGAACAAACATCTATGTTCATCACACAAATATTTGCCCTGGGTGGGGATCGAACCCACAACCTACAGCGCAGAAGGCAGAGTTACTACCAACTGAGCTGTGAGGTGATCATGATGTCTTGATTCTTCCAAGCGCCAAAGTCAAAGGAAATTTATAAAAATAAAATCACAAGGATCACTTTGTAACGTCTTAAGAGCTAGGTGAAGCTACGCTGGGTACAAACATAGATTTATCTATGATACAAAGATAGATTTTTATAGATTTTCTTAGGACATAGATTTACAAACATTACATTAGACTTTTAATTTGATCCTGTGTAAGGTATTTTTGATATTATTAGCCTCTTAAGCTCCACATATTTCGTGCCCAAAATCACAATCTTCGTAATATTTCTCCAACTTTTTACATTATAACGCGTCATTGCTTTTCTATAAACTACGGAAAATATAGAATGTTATATTGAAACGCGTTCACAAGCGATTTCACTGGTTCACTCGATGTTTGTGTCGTGAAGCGGGAAATAACAGACATATTGGGTCCCGAATTTATTTCTATTAGACATCTAAAATGCTGTCGATATTATTTTTGTGAGCGAGTACTTGTTAAACTTACGCACATATTCTAACACACATTTTTTCTTTATCTATGAATTTATGAGTTATTGGCATTTCTTACTTTAAAGTATTTATGTCATTTAACATTTTAATGTGAAAAATCCATAGCGGCGGGTCAGATCGACTGTGGCGAAGCGGCAAACCGCGTCCAATCCGGTTCGCGATATGCTGTCACGATGTTTCACATCTGCCAGGCGTCACGCGACGGCTCACACTTTCTTTATAATTATGAGTATTTTTCAAAAATTCATCGTTACTGGGTAGGAGGACGCTGGAACTCCTCAAATCTTGAACACTTTAAAGTATTTAAAACCTTGTTTATAAACCTGGTATTTGTCAGACGTGGTACTTGAAAACACGAGTACGACTTTGCTTGCTATCTAATTGCAAGTATGTTATAACAACTTTGGAATTGCCTCTTTTTATATTATACAAGCTGACCCCGCGAACTTCGTATCGCTTTAGAATTAACAAATGTTGTCTCCCGTTCCCGTTCCCGTTCCCGTTCCCGTTCCCGTTCCCGTTCCCGTTCCCGTTCCCGTTCCCGTTCCCGTTCCCGTTCCCGTTCCCGTTCCCGTTCCCGTTCCCGTTCCCGTTCCCGTTCCCGTTCCCGTTCCCGTTCCCGTTCCCGTTCCCGTTCCCGTTCCCGTTCCCGTTCCCGTTCCCGTTCCCGTTCCCGTTCCCGTTCCCGTTCCCGTTCCCGTTCCCGTTCCCGTTCCCGTTCCCGTTACCGTTCCCGTTCCCGTTCCCGTTCCCGTTCCCGTTCCCGTTCCCGTTCCCGTTCCCGTTCCCGTTCCCGTTCCCGTTCCCGTTCCCGTTCCCGTTCCCGTTCCCGTTCTCGTTCCCGTTCCCGTTCCCGTTCCCGTTCCCGTTCCCGTTATAATTCCCGTTCAATAGTTTTTGTAGCGCACACAAAGAAAGCAAAATTATTTGCAATTTTTTACACCTTGCTTCAAACTATCGTCATTCTTATAAAGAATTTACTACTTTTTCAAAATAAAAAATAGCCTATGTTACTCAAGAATAATGTAGCTTGGTAATGGTGAAAGAATTTTTGAAATCGGTTCAGTAGTTTTTGAGTTTATCCATTACAAACATACAAAAAAACAAAACTTTTCTCTTTATAATATTATTATATTTTTGAAATCGGTTCAGTAGTTTTTGAGTTTATCCATTACAAACATACAAAAAAACTAAAAAACAAAAAATCAAAACTTTTCTCTTTAAAATATTATATTATTATTAGTATATTAGTATAGACTGGTAAGTGGTAAAATAGCATACTGATAGTTCTCTTTTTGCCTCTGATCTCGATGGGATGTCCTGTCCAACCCACACATCGTGAGACGTATGACTTAAATTATTTTTAATAGGAAGTCATGATTTTGAATAGGTTCTATCAAAGGCAATAATACTTTAATTTATCAATTTCAGATTGAATAATTCCCAGATTCCCGACTGATTTAAGTCATTGAAAAGGGTTGTCCCCGCTTGTCCACTATTTATCGATAACGGATAACTGGACATTAAAACAATTCGTTTGTAAACTGTCATTGTTCGCGCCCATCGCTAAGCCCTGCTCAATGGTTTATGCGTAGGGATGTTCTACATTGCCGATACGACATCGATATTTTATGAACTAAAACACACTTCATTATTCGACTAAAAATAATAGAAATATGTATCAATTGCGTACGGAAAAGTTAGTAGTTTGAGCGTTGGTATCCATTACTGATAAAAACGCACGGATTGAGACGCAGTATTAACTTATCTATCTACACTAACCTGTAAGAAATGATGTTTCTACGATGAATTTATGCAGTCCGCCCCGGCGTCGCACGGGTGTAATAATGATATTATAGGTAATTTTTTACACCTTGGGTTACATTATCGAATTTTTCATAAGGATCCCTAATAAAACATTTAGTGTCGTAGACTTTTTTTGTAGATATTGATGTCCTCTTTAAAACTGTAGTACATCACTTTGCTCTATTCTCAACAATTTCCGCAGAGTACGCGAAATAAGATTTTTTTTTTTAAATACACACTTTGGATTACATTATCGAAGTTTTCATACGGATCCCTAATATTTTTGAAAATATTCTATAGCCTATGTTCATCAGGGATAATGTAGGATTCTAATGGTGAAAGAATTTTTCAAATCGGTCCAGTAGTTTCGGAGCCTATTCGATACAAACAAACAAACAAACAAACAATCAAATCTTTCCTCCTTATTATATTATTATTATTATATTATTATTATTATAGTATATAGTATAAAGTATAGATGAGCGCTTACGTTCTAGTCTAGACTAGCATTAGACATCAAGTTGTAAAGTTTGGTGCAAACGGGCAGTAGTGCATGTAGAGTACAATCTTATAACTGCTTCGAAGCGATCTCTTCCAGTTAACCTTGGGATTGTAGTGTATGTAGAGTGCGATCATATCGCTTAGAAGCCAAACTTATTATAATTTTTATTATATTAGTTAAAAATGTACAAGCCGATAGAAAATAATCGTATCGGTCAATGTAAAATCACGCTATAAAAAGGGGTGTTTTCAATGCAGGCGATTTGCTTGAATAATACGTCTGTTTGTATCAGTAGCTCTATAGATTTGTCTTTTATAGGTTGTCGATAAGGAAATAAACGTTGGTCATTTGAGATCTCTATTTTTCAACCAATGTTTTACAAGTTAGGACTTACCAAAACGCCGTTTTCTCATTTCTGCTAGATAGGTACTAACCTGAAAATAAAAAAAAGATAAAGATCATTTATTTGCTTGAACACAATGTAGGTTACACAGATGATAATAAATAATATTTTAGATTCAATTATGTTCTACTAAAATTTGCATGCAAATGTTATAGTAAGATAACTTCGATCGATAAAGACAATATTATTTTATAATTAATGTCAAAAAAAAAGTAATAATAGTAACAGGCTCAATAGTAAAATATGGTGATGTCAAAATTTATCTGTCATAAAATCGTTAATATTATAGTAGCATTTGTTGATTAATAATTGTTTGAATTATGACACATAAAAAATGTTATGCATAATTATAATCAATCTGCCAACATCAACGAATATGGCAAATACTAGCATTACTACTTATGTAACATTTTTACAGAAAATGAAGTTGAGCTATCTTTAAACTGATAGCAACGGTTTTTAGATAGCTCTGATCTGTAAATATTATAATAAAGTTATGTAAAATATGTAGGTAATATTAAATCTAAGGACCCTTTGAAACATTTCAGGAACAAGATAAAGCTACGTCTACACCCTGCGACCAAACCGAGCAGAATCAACAACATTTACATACACTGCTGTTAAACCATGGCCAAAAATATCACAAACTGCCTTCTTATCAGAACATACTCATAGCTCTTGGCCTCAGGGTTGTCGGGCATCGTATATCAGATGGAAAGGAAAAGGCTTTCGATTTCCGCCCGCCCTCCATTACCGACCCTATACCGGCTTTAGGGATATTTTACTTTGAGGACATAATTTTATAGAAAATTGGGCAGCGCTAGAAATACTATGTTTTTTTCATGCATGCGATGAGTTTTCTAAGTTATTGGCAATATAGGAGAAGCTGAATGAAACAATTTGTGAGAAGGGACCTTGTTTGCATAAATTCGATTATACATTACTTTATTACGTAGGTAAATGCAAAATGAATAAAAATATAATTCTTATACTAAGAAATGGCCTAGCGTAGACATCTTCTTAGAACTCCAGGTGTTTAGATTCTTGAAGAAATCTAAAGGTCTTCTTGTGTGTCAGTGAAGATACAGTTTAAGTGATGTTCGTGTAGAATTTCACCACCTTCACTCCAAATTTTCAAAGTAATAACCATCGATTACAAGGTAACTACGAGTGTATAACTAAGCCAAAAAACCAAAAGCTAAAATCTTGTCGTATTAAAATTGATGTCCCCCTGCTGTCCAGTCCATAATGCAAGTCAAACAATGCAAGATGGATGAGCACTGCTCGCGTTACACTAATGCAAGTCGACTGGTGATTGTATAATCTATTGAGGACGTATCTATCATGTTTGTGACGTTGCGACTGAATATAGTACTACTAGCCTTCACATTGTTCGATCGGCATCACACTGAAGCTCTCCATAGCATCCTTAATGCAAAAGATCATTGAAAAACCCTAAGCTGTGTTTGTTGCCTGATTCTTCTAGGCTTGGTCGCGAGGAACAGGCGTAGCTTCACCTAGCTTCTAAGACGTTTTAAAGTGATCCTTGTGATTTTATTGAAATAAATACCTTTTGAGTTTGACTAAAACGAAATACTATGTGTTTACCCATAGAGAGATCAAGTACAGAGACAGTGCTGATATTTTTATTCTGACTACTTTCCAAGGATCTGAGAGGATCTCCCATATGGATTAGAGACGCGTGTCTGTTTTATTTGTAGCGCTGCCTAAATCTAAATGTATTGGAAACATAAAAAATATGTAAATACTAGCTGTCCCGACAAACGTTGTCCTGTCAAATGTCAATAATCCCACAGAAAAAAGCACTTTCCGTTTTTCTCGATCTTTACGTCATCCTTATCACTTAGGAGTATGAAAAATAGATAGTAGCCGATTCTCAGACCTACTGAATATGCATATAAAATTTGGTAAAAATCGGTAAAGCCGTTTCGGAGGAGTAAGGTAACTAACATTGTGACACGAGAATTTTATATATAAGATATTGGCAGTAAAATCTTTTTTATACGTGTAGTTCTCTTCCTTTTGTATATACAGGATGTATTAAGACTGCTTCTGAAAACTGAAGACAATCGTTAACAGCTATTCCTACCAATATCCCTGGTGAAAACATAATTATTCTATCCTAAGTACAAATTACGACTGTGTTTGTATCGATGCGAAAAGACGTATTTTTTTTTAGATCCTATGGTAATGTTACAGTATCAGATGTATCAGTTTGTATATTGTATAGGTCACCCAGATAGATACCTGTTTTTATGAAGGTACCATAAGCGCTAGTGAGAGATCTAAGAGTCAGTTCAACATACAGATACTTTTTTGTAGGTACAATACTACTTTTAATATATCGTAAAATGTTGTCGATCTAAGAACCTTCTAGTTTTGAAGTCGGTTTAAAGCACAACAAAACGTAACTTGTTTAGACGCGTTCCGTGTTATCTCGTTTCACGGCTCATCGGCGACTGCATGCCATACATATATTGCTTCTGGAAGATGTCGTTATCGATGTCTTCAGCGAGGAGGTAATGTCTTGAAGAAAGTAGCTATTTTGTTCGGAAAATTTTAAATAAGTACCTCATTTTTGCATGTTATTGTGTTACATCTTTTAGAGTTGACTGTACCGGCTACAGAACAATACCTACATCATCATCACTATCTTCTCCTTTTCCCACTTAATGTGGGGACAGCACAATATTTATGTTGACAAACATGTTGCGAAGAGGATTTGGCTTATGTTTAATGTAACCGGCCGCTTGCCTGGCATTAACCCTCTTTGGGAATGAATCTTTCTATTTTGCTAAAGAACAATACATGATTTTATAAATCAGCTAATTATTTTTTGATTTTATAAACAACAAATCTTCTTAAATTCAAATTCAAATTCAAATTCAAAAATCATTTATTTCAATAAAATCACAAGGATCACTTTGAAACGTCTTAGGAACTAGGTGAAGCTACGCCGATTCCACGCGACCAAGCCTAGAAGAATCAGGCAACAAACACGGCTTGGGGTCTACCTTTTTTTTTATGATCCTTTCCTTAATGCTATGTAGAGCTCCAGTGTGGTGCCAATCGAACAAGGTGAAGGCTCAAACAAGAATAATAATTAAAAGTTAAAAGTACCTACTACTCAAGTACGTAGGTACAGCAATAAAAAAAAATAACTAAAGAGCTTCAGCACAAATTCAAAAAGCAACACACGCTACACTTGATTTAGAATTAAAACTTACAGATAAAATAACTATTTGCTTAAAAATAATTAAAGTAGACAAATGTTACACAAAATGAAATTAAGTACCTAAATCAATATTTAGCTGTCGAGTGGCAGAGCGACATCAGGCCACGAGGATTTATCATTTATATAATCATCTACAGTATAATACGCTTTGTTTATAAGATTATTCTTTATATAGGCTTTAAATCTTCTAACGGGAAGTTTTGTTGCGTTTTCTGGCAGTTTATTATAAAATAGTATACAATTCCCCATAAACGACCCCTTCACTTTTTCTAATCTAAATTTGGGTATGTACAATTTGTTCTTATTTCTTGTGTTAATACTATGTACATCACTTTTTTTTTTAAAGAAAGCCATATTCTTATGAGTATACAGTAAGTTTTCATATATATATTGTGAGATTACTGTGAGAATGTTAATTTCTTTAAATTTTTGTCTCAAAGAGTCCCGGGACTTCATTTTATAAATGGCACGTACTGCCCGTTTTTGTAAAACAAAAATAACTTGAATGTCTGCTGCCTTACCCCAGAGAAGAATTCCATACGACATTACACTATGGAAGTAACTAAAATAAACTAGCCTAGCTGTGGCTTCATCGGCCAGCCGCCTAATCGTGCGGACTGCATAGGCAGCGGAACTAAGTTTACCAGCAAGTGTTACAATATGAGGTCCCCATTGTAAGTTTGCATCAATATTGAGACCTAAAAAAGTAGTCGAATTAACAAGCGTAAGAGCCTCTTCATTTATTTCAATGTTAGTCGGAGTATGCCGTACACTAGGCAAAGAGAATTTAATGCATTTTGTTTTCTTAGAATTAAGCAATAGATTGTTTACAGTGAACCAATTAAAGACTAGCGACAGTGACGCATTTATGTCATCGAAGTTAACTTTAGATCTATCGACTTTAAAAATAAGCGACGTATCATCAGCAAATAGGACTATGTCACAAATGTCTTTTACATAGAATGGGAGGTCATTAATGTAAACTAAGAATAAAAATGGACCTAAAATCGAGCCCTGTGGAACTCCCATTTCAATAAATGACCCAGAAGATCGTTCGCCACCGATATCAACTTTCTGGACTCTATTGGACAAGTAAGATTGTAAGAGGTGAATTGCCTGGTTATGGATGCCATAGTGTTGTAACTTTGCGATTAGAGTTGCGTGACTCACGCAGTCAAACGCTTTCGACAAATCGCAAAACACACCGATCGCATCTTGCGATTTCTCAAAGGCCTCATATATGTGCTTTAAGAGCAAAGTACCGGCATCGGTTGTTGATCGACCCTTTGTAAATCCAAATTGATGACAATGAAGTAGCCCATTAAGATTGAAGTGAGATAATAACTGAGTAAGAATAACTTTTTCAAAAATTTTACTTAGAGCAGGCAATACTGATATTGGTCTATAATTAGAGGGATCTTTCTCGTTTTCCGACTTGTACAAGGGAATGAGTTTACTATGCTTCATGAGATCAGGAAAAATTCCCTCGTCAACACACCTATTAAAAACGTGGGCTAAACATGGAGCAATATCAATGATAATAGTACCTAATACCTTTGTAGATATACCCCATAGATCTTCAGTATTTTTGATATTCAGAGATCTAAAAGTTTTCACAATATTATCAGCATTAATGTATCTAAAGCTGAACTCATTTTCACATTTGGCAACACTAGATTCTAAGAGAACGGACGCCGCAGAAGCTGAGGAGTTTAGTGACTGGGTAACAATTCTAGGTATACTAGAGAAAAAACTATCAAATGCATCCGCCACTTCTTTTCTTTTAGTTAATAGCTTATCATTAATATTTAAATTTATCTGTTTATTACGGGGTTTAGATTTTCCCGTTTCATTATTAATTAGCTTCCAAGTTGCTTTAATTTTATTAGAGGACTTTTCAATTTTATATCTTAAATACAATGATTTAGCCGCACGACACACTTCTTTGAAAATTTTGGAATAATTCTTAACATGAAGTATAAAGGTAGGGTCGTGCAGCCGTGACTCCCTAGTTGCATAAAGTTCGTATAATTTATTTCTACTTCTATAAATACCAGGTGTAGCCCAGTCAGTAAACCCGACCTTACATCTAGTTTTGCTCGTTTGTAACTTAAAAATTTCACTGTGCTCTCTAGTTATTAAATTAGACAAATTGGTAAACTGGTCATTTGGGTCATCTATGCATGGTATAAGAGGCATTTTGAGTTCAATATTACCCTGAAACTTTCTAATACGACAATCAGTGATGGGACGGTAAGTGAACTCCTCAGGTTTATTTAATAAATTACAAGAAAATAAGACACTATGCCCGAAATGATCAGAACTAAAATGTTTGATCACTGATTTATTAATTGGTTCACAACTACAATAAACATTGTCTAGACAGGTGGCTGTGGTAAGTGTCACTCTTGTCGGTTCCATAAACAGATGGTACAAATTAAAACTCTTAAATAAATTAATCAATCTTTCAGATAAAGGATGGATCGGAATATCTACATTAAAATCTCCGCAAACTATTAACGTTTTATTAGATGCAAACATTTTTAACAAAACTTCTTCCATAGTGGATTCATATATAGCAAAGTCTGAATCGGGGGGACGGTACACACTCACGACGATATGCCGCTCCAGTTCAACACACGACAGCTCAATTGACCTCTCAATCGTAAGATTTACAATATCTTTACGTTCCTTGCACTTAATGTTATTTCTCGCAATAATTAAAGAGCCGCCTCTGATGGCATTCTTACGTTTAAATGAGCTAACAATATTATAATTTTCATAAAAAGGAAATGATTCAAATTCTAATATCCAATGTTCGGTGATACACATTATGTCTACATTAAATAGATTTAAAAACAGCTCTGATTCTAATATTTTGCTGGGGAGGCCTTGTATATTTTGGTGAACTACATGTAAAGTGCCTTGCTTTCCCATTGTCGGAGAAGTCAGTTTAAATTATGGTCAACTGGACCTACTACTCGTATGCCCTGATTAGTAATACTACTAACTGCAGGCTCGTCAGGAATCTGTGTTATAATTGCTATAACAGGATCAAAAATATTAAATGCTAACAATTTAGCAATAACTGATTTGCTATGTCTACTACAGTACAATGTACCTCTTGTCAATGCAAGACTACTAATAAAATTATTAGTCTCAAAATACAAAACGTCACTATGACGACATGTCAAATTATATAATATTAAATTCAGGTTAAAAATAACCTGATTATCCTTTGTACTCAAACATTTTGAGTATGGGAATGCACATACTATTAATTTTCCCAATCCTTGGTCAACTTTTTCTAAAAGAGTTTCAACCAGACAAATTAAGTCTAACCTCTTGACACCACAGCTCTCTCCTAATTGCTTAAATTATTCTAGGATTAATTAATCAGTCAGTTTTTGATATAATATAAATATGTACCTAGAAAAAGTAGAAATGGGATCAGAGTATAAAGTATAAATATGTAGTAATATTGACTCGCAGCTCAGTCGGTTAGCCTTTTGCGCTGTAGGTTGTGTGTCTGGTTATAAGTATCAAAAGTGTGTATTCACAAAAAACAACATTTCAACCGTTCTCATCATTATTTAGTTTTCATATAATACAAACTTTGCTTAGTTTGGAATTAGATGGCGCTGTGTGAAATGTCCGCTAACATTTATTTAAATTTATTACGAAAAGAACCCTAACTTTGTTTGACCACCCCGATAATTTTATCTGCAGGGGGTCAAAGCACAATATTGAGTTAGTTCCGATTCGATTTCATTTTATTTAAAGACGTTTTTCGGGAAAAACCTTCGATCGGAATAATACTAGAGTATGATCCAAATTGAATTCTCGAGACTTTACCAGGCTTAGGATCAAAGAACTAACACAAAGATGAAATTGACGTCCCTACAATATAGGACCAACTCTTTAAGTTATAAGCATTTATTTATACCCATCTTATGTAGGTACTAGCTTACGCCCGTGGTTTTGCTCGCGTGGTACCTAGATAAAAGTATATGCTATTTCCATATGCTGTATATTCCAAGTTTCATTAAAATCCGTATGAAGTCCCCTAGTCGTTTGGGCGTTATTGAGCTATAAACATCCAAACATAAAAACATGCTCACAAACTTTCGGATTTATAATAGGTAAAATACATATTTCAAAATTAAATTATTTCTTTCAGTCTTGTAACAAAGTAAGCCTGTGAGTAAAAAAAAATCGACTTAAAATATATCTAGCAATGATTCTAACCCTTCATTATCTATTCACAATAAAAAAAAATTTGAAACTCTTCAATTTTCGCTTTCTCAAAAAGGCCGTGATTCCGCGAAAGCGATGCTCGGTTAGGTTTCCCGTATTTTATTAAATTTCTCCAGATTCCGGATGTTTGACGATCGCGACGCGGATGTGACGTCATGCGTGGCGTTCGTAAGATGGTTGTCACTAGTTTGGAATCCTGGGGCCATACCACAAGCTCCTAAAGTAATATCAAAACAATATTATTCGCGGTGCGAAAGTGACAATGCTATACGAGTTTGTATTACGTTGTCACAGTCGCATCGTGAGTAGTGAGTAGTATTGTTTTAAAATCAATAAAACGTCACAGAAAAAGCCTATACAAAATAAGCGATGCGCAAAATAGACCAGAATTTGCAGAAAATAGTTGTGTCGTTCCCTATTCTTATCCCTCTGTCATCAAATTATTAAATTACAGCATCATCTTTTGAATATTTTACGCGGTAACATTTTCCACTTATGTTTCCTGCGGGTGTGCAAAATCTCTGAATTCTTATCACACAATAGTCGGTCTTATTTATTTTTCAAAATATTTTTAGAAGGGTATTTCTAGTAGCTGTGATACACGAGTTTTTATTGTCTATCTAAAAATAAATATTTTTTGGCTTTGTTGCGAGGAACAGGCGTAGCTTCACTTTGCTTTAAGGCGCTCCCAGTCGACGATTGTTTTTGTTCGAAACGAAAAAATAAATACTTGTGAACAAGCCACATCTCCTATTTTATAATGTACTAGCGACCCGCCCCGGCTTCGCACGGGTAGCATGTTATTATACATATAAACCTTCCTCCTGAATCACTCTATCTATTAAAAAAAACCGCATCAAAATCCGTTGTGTAGTTTTAAAGATATAAGCAAACATACATACATACGCGGGAAGCGGAAAGCGACTTTGCTTTATACTATTTATTTTATTTAAGATATTTATTTAGATATTTATTTATTGTATGTATATTTACTATGTTGTGATAGTATATGTGAATAAAGATGTACCCATCTTTAATCACTTCGATAAAATTAATCCTACCGACCGCTGCAATGACGACAAACACACGTCGGCGAGTGGTCCATCTTAGCTTTTCGAATAAATTAATGATATAAATTATTTATAATTACTTATCAAAAATCTATTCTAATAGAAATCTAGATCTACATATTACCTATCTTTAACAGTAAATCCCAAGTTGATTTTAATAGTAGGTATATAAAATATTTCGATCATAAATTCTAAAACGTATCATTTAGAAATAATATCTTTATCGTGAAAAGTTTCTGCTATTATGTTTTCAGCTTAATATAAATCTAGGTAAGAACCTGAAGTAATATACTTATAAAAATAGGAGATGTGGCTTGTTCAGAAGTATTTCTTTTTTCGTTTCGAAAAAGAGCAATCGTCGACATACAGCCCCATAGACATTTTAAAATGATGAAGTGATTTTGTGAAATAAATACCTCGTGGTTTTGTCTCTGTCTTTGAATATCAGGCATACCAACAGACCAACATGACTTGCCTTTCATTTATACTTCTTTCAGTCTTTATTCAAGTCAGCAATTAAAATTTACTTAATTATTATGTGGAGTTATCAAACAAGTTCTAAGGGATCCTGTTTTTATCTAGTGGAAACCTTTGCGACTTCGTTCACCTGAAGTTTATTTCAAACAGACTTTTCAACCTCCTCTGCACTCATTAGGGGTTGAATTTCTGGAATTCCTTCCTTTAGTGCACCCCAACACTCCACAAGGAATACATTGTATACACCTTAAAAATGTCAAATTTTTCGGACCCGTATGGTATTGATAGATCAGTCAGTCAGTACCGCAAGAGTTTCATATTAACTTTTAATTCGTCTCATATGCCAAAAGGCTCAAAACGATCAGACATCGACTCAAAATGGCGTTAAGCGGCTTATCTGCGATCGGCGATCGAAGGCGCAATTATGACTAATGGGATTATCAGTTTAATGTCCCAATCCGTCACTTCGGGATCGGACATAGAGTAAATAATAGATGATAGGGGGCTGCAGGATGTTCGATTGAATTTCTGAATATTGTTACCATATTAGACGAGTTATTTCTGTGTTTCTACTGAACCATGTATCTTAGTAGTAATACAACTATTGTTTGAAAATTGTATCTCAGATCTGAAGGAATGGATTTTGCTATTTTAAATAATCCGTACTTGGGATTACAGTCGTGATCCAATTTTTTTTTGAATAAAACATAAAAAAAACTTATCTATCTAACTTATCTATTACAAGCTGACCCGGCGAACTTCGTATCGCAATTGACAAATGTTGTTTGAAGTTCCCGTTCCCGTTCTTAGGAACACACCTACATTGCTTAGACAACATTGATCTTTATACAATAGCAATAAAGCTCAAAATTAATAAAGCTCGTTTTAGTTAGAAAACTTTTGAATGGGAAAAAGAAAAAGGCTGTTTTTAGGGTTTTTCCGGCAATTATTCGAATTTATCTCACCTTTTAAACCTTCCCTAGACCTCCACGAACATTTCAAGACCAAGATAAGATGAATCCGTTTAGCTGTTCTCGAGTTTTAGCGAGACTAACGAACAGCAATTGATTTTTATATATATAGATTTATTACTTTTTCAAAATAAAAAATAGCCTATGTTACTCAGGGATAATGTAACTTGGTAACGGTGAAAGAATTTTTTAAATCGGTTCAGTAGTTTTTGAGGTTATCCATTACAAACATACAAAAAATCAAAACTTTTCTCTTTATAATATTAGTATAGAAGTATAGATATAGATTATCTATCTTAGATATGATGGACTAAGTTTAAGGCGCTCCCAGTCGACGATTATTTTTGTTCAAAACGAAAAAAGAAATACTTCTGAACAAGCCACATCTCCTATTTTATAATGTATAGTATATGTGAATAAAGATGTACCCATCTTTAATCACTTCGATAAATAATCCTACCGACCGCTGCAATGACGACAAACACACGTCGGCGAGTGGTCCGCCTTAGCTTTTCGAATAAATTAATGATATAAATTATGTATAATTACTTATCAAAAATCTATTCTAATAAAAATCTAGATCTACATATTACCTATCTTTAATAATAAATCACAAGTTGATTTTAATAGTAGGTATATAAAATATTTCGATCATAAATTCTAAAACGTATCATTTTGAAATAATATCTTTATCGTGAAAAGTTTCTGCTATTATGTTTTCAGCTTAATAGAAATCTAGGTAGGTACCTGAAGTAATATACTTATAAAAATAGGAGATGTGGCTTGTTCAGAAGTATTTCTTTTTTCGTTTCGAAAAAGAGCAATCGTCGACTGGGAGCCTCTTAATGAGAGCTATTAGTAGGTAGAAGTTGATTTTCTCTTTAGATGTCAAATTGGTCTAGATAACAAGCAGTCGGTGGCCTCCACAAGATGCTGGCGGCATTACCATGCTAGATAAAAGTTAAAACCAATGTATTTATAAACGTTGAGCTAAGTTTTCCCCATTTTGTAAGACAAAGTAACAAGCATGAACAAATATCTCCAGAAAAATGGTTTTAGAAACACCATTTCAGGCATGGACAGCGTCAATTCAAGTACGAAAACTCAATCTAATTTGCAAAGGACACGGAGGGACGAGACGGTATCGTGAGCATACACCCGAAACGGATTTAGGTGTACAAGGTGTCCCAAAAGTATTGAGTAAGCTGAAAAGTAGACCACTGATATGATAACTTTAACCATTTAACTTTTGTAAATATTTTTTAGATTTAAATCCATGGTTTAACTTTTTTCAAATATTATCTCAAAGTCTTATTAGAGCTTGCTTGACTAATTATATTAAGGTCATTCTTGGAAGTTAAAGTAATAGGATAGTTAAATTATTGAACAAGATTTAAAAAAAATCTCTTTTGCAAGTGCGCGAAGTATCTCATTTCGATAGTGTAAATTGAATTATAATTGAAATAAAAAGAAGCATTTTGTAACGTCCTAGCCTAATTTAAAAAAATATTAATAAATTCATTTTTACTACACACGAAATCAAATTTACTAGAAGGTGAATTTACAAATAACAACGGAGCATCCTATACTCAGTCTGCTTACCTACCTACTTTCACGTAGGTAGATATTCACACCCGGCCTCTCCAGATAAAAGAAGACGTTCTTATAAGCTTATGGACCAGAGGAGACGGACGGGTTTAGGAGATGATATTATGTGAAAATAAGTACAATTTAAGAAACTTTAAAGGCCGGCATCATAATGGGGGTTTCAATGAAGATGAGATATAAGAGAAACTTTAAATAAAACAAGTATATAAGAAATATCTCTGCAGTTTGGCCAGGTTAGTTTTATATCCTTTTGTTTCACGAAAATTTGACGCTTTACTTTCAAATACTTTATTGTACACAGAAAACATTAACAATTATGACATTACAAAGAACATGTACAAAGGCTTTATTCACAGGTATCCGACTAGAAACTTAAGTATAGTAGTAAATATATTCACAGACCTTGCATTGTCGTCTACTATGTATTTATTGCGGTATAATATTTTAAAAAGTTATTTTTCATCTTCATATGCCGTACATTGACAGAGTTTGCTTCTCTCGCCAGTATATACTACTTTATCTCTACTTACTAACTGTGCTTGATGATTACCTTGTGATATATTTATTTATGTGATGTACATACAATTAAATAACTCTTATTACCTTTGGTTCAGGATAAAAGATTGCTTGTTTGTTGCTTTGTATGCCAAAAGGGCTTAACCAATAATCGGAAGCGGTTTTTGTAAACGTTTTGTACAACAAAGAAAGTTTTTAGAAATATTGCTGCTACAACAGATGAAAGCTTCAACAATTCAATTTATTTCGACTGATCTCGCTCGAATGCAACTCCCAAAGAAATTGAGAGTTTCAATATTTTGTTTCATTTATTTATTCTTATCCTCATATTCTTATTTGTAACCTCGACTCTACCTTGACTCAAACTCTTTCGATGCCCTTCGAACTGTACCCCGAAAAGTACCTAATGTTCGGTATCGTAATCGATATTTTGGAGGTTTCTAAATTACGTCATTACGTCATCAGTCCAAGGAGATTATCATCAAATAAACCGTCACACGCAAGCGTGTCGTTCAGAAGCTGTCGAGGAATGTCAAGGTATGTGTTGAGGTAACTTGAGTTGATGGTTCTGTTAACAGAGGAATCCTCGACTAGAGGTCAACTCGAGCTACTTTTACCAGCTAAAACTACCAAAACATGGTTTCGAGGTAGAGTCTTGGTGAAGATATTTCAAAGCTACAACTAAGAACATGGGGATTAATCTCAGGCTTAGGCTCAGGCCTACGAAGAACATAGAATCTTTTTCGTAAGCTCGTAAGTATTTTTATACCCTCACGAAGCCATAAAAAGTGAATTTACTTAAACAGAACATCAATATCCAGGTAAACGCGAGCTTTTATATGTGGGCTATAAAAACAAGACGGACGTGTGGACGTGTAGCACGTAACTCGTGCTAATTATCACTTTTTGCGGTTCTACGTGTTAATGAGCGTGAAGTGATTCTACTGCAAATTATTTTTGGAAAAATAACCATATTTACGAGGTTGTTTGTGAAAAACAGATTGCAATCGATCGACGTTTTTAAGTTGCAATTGCACTTGGGGATATTTTGTTCAGTTTATATTCCTTTATTATATCCACTAATATTACAAATTTGAGAGTAACTCAGTCTCTCTCTCTGTTATGTTTTCACGACTAAACGGCTGGACTGATCTTGATGAAACTTTACGAGGAAATACTTTATATAATAAGAAAGGACAAGTCACGGATAACAGTTAGTTATTTAACACTATATTTAATACCAGCTCTTGGTCAGCGCTTGGACGGTCAAAAAGTCATCACTCGGCCCCAGAACAGTTGAGCATTAGCTCATACAAACTTACTTTAATAACGACTTTTCACCTCTGTGATCATTATCTAATCATCATCTGCTTACTCTTTGCCCACTAAAGTGGGGTCAGCACAACATTGTTTCTTTCTTCCACACTCCCCCTATCGCTTATCATCGCAGTATTCACACCTTTCTTACGAAAAATTACACATGAGTGTCCTCTTTTACGTAGTTCATCCATCTTTTCTTAGTCCTGCCTCTACTTCTTACATCTATCAACATTCATACCCATCATTAAATACTTTTTAACATTTACTACTATTATATTACAGATTTTTTACAAAATACATAATAACCACCTGAGCCGTCTTAAGACCGTTTTAAACAGTCTATAGGTAGTTCAAATGATCCAGATCACTACCAGTGGGAAGCGTTCCACAGATACTGGCCGTATTAAAATATACATACTTAGTAACTAACTACTTACTTATTAGGGTTGTCTTTGTCCCCTATCACTCACTCCGTAAATCGCTGAGAAGCAATCGATCAATCTGACAAGTTATTTTGATGACTCGATAAAGACAAAAACGAAAAAGTGTGTCAAATTGAGGGATTGAGCGTCTCATACAGAAACACGTATCTATTACTAACAACCCTTGCAGGAGATAATCTTATAGCTCGACAAAACTATCTAAGGATCACTAGTTTTCATCCGAGATTTCACTCATGTGGTAGATAAGAAATAATCTACAGATACGCTATTTCAGGATATGTCCTGAAATAGCGTATTCTAAATTTCAGCATCTAAATTTCATCCAAATCCGTTTTGTCCTTTGGGCGTTACAAATATCCTTGCAAACATTCGGATTTTATAATATTGAATAAGATTCCAGGTTGTTGCATGAATTTTCTACACTTGGTCGCGAAGAACAGGAGTAGTTTCACCGAGGTCTTTTAATTTTTCAAAGTGATCCTTGTGATTTTATTTAAATAATTACCTTATTTGGTAGTATGCTTCTAAACATCACGTCTTTCATCAGAACTTTATTCGTTGATAATAAAAAGATACTAAAACGTTTTCCGCAAATATATTTGGTCTTTTCACGCATAAATTGCTGTGGTCTAAATTTCGCAATACATTACTGGAAATTCGATTGCCGCATAGCAACCTTTTCACTGTTTTTGTAGCTATTCACGAAATACCGCAATGTATCGGTGACTGGTGAATAATGTAAATCAGAACCGTCCTAAAACTCAATAGACATTTAAACCTTTTTTTGTGAAAATACCTTTTAGTACCAAAACACTAAGCTTATGACCCGTTACAGTTTTACTTAAAATAAACCAGTGACATGAAAAATGAAATTAAATAGGATCACGACTGTAATACCCAACTAGGGTAGACTATTAGACATCCTCTTAGATCTCTAGGCGCAAAGATCTTTGAAAATGTCTTTGTCTGAGGCACATCCAAACATTACATCTGGCACATGCCCACATATTGCAGTAGTTAGCATTCCACACGTGACAAGTTGCAAGCCCGTCGCCGCCTATATAATAATGATATCACATTGTCATTTGACAGATAAATTATGGTAATTTGACGGCAGAAGCCGATCACGATTACCAAAGAACTTAAGCAATAAGGCCGCATGTCTTAATACCCACCTTTTAGGGTAGATTTATTAGACCGGGCCATGCCCGGGGCGTGCCGTGTACGTGGCCCGGACGGGGCACGGATTTGAAACGTTACAAACATCTCGTATGAAGCAGTTTATATTAAACAGTGCCTGATCCGTTTCCCTTCCGGGCCCGTCTACTACCTAAATGCTCCGGCCCGGCCCAGACACGGTCGGACTGGTCTAATAAAAATCGACTCTTACGCGGTATGCCCAAAGCCACGGAAGTTAGAGACACTTTCGACGGACGTCGTTAAAGACGGCCGTAAATAAAGACAATGCAATGAACATTTTATTTCCTTTAGGCTTCGCTCTCTTGCTCCGGTTTATTGCGATTTAATGAAAATGAATTTGAAAGCTGTTTTGGAATTATTTTGTTGTCGTTGTTGTTGCGAGAAGACAATTTTTGACGAGCGAAGCGAGTTTATTTGTTTAATTGAAAAGATCAGCGTTTTAATTGTGATTATTATGATTGGTTGACAATATTTTTTAAACGCTTTAATATGCAATCTAAATCCAAAATATTAAAACCAATAAAAAATATAAGTGATAAATCGGGCGAGGGGTTGTTTAAATAGGATACAAACTCAGTATTACAAAATTAAATGTGAATATGTACCTCTACTCAGATCAAAACGAACAACTAGTAAACATGAAATTAAATAGAATCATGACCATAATAATTACCCAAGTACGATAGACATTCATTCAGATCCCTGAATATGTATAAAGGTGTTAATCAGAGGCATGTCCAAACATTACATTTGATGCCCACAAGTTGCAGTAGTAAGTAGTTATATAAATGAAAAATATTGAGATATTGGGAACATTTCGAATATTTCTCCGTTACTAAACCAGGATGTAAAATTAAATGGCTTTACCATTTTCTCTAAGAGCCAGATTGATTACTAGCATAAGCCCACGGCTTTGTTCCTATGTTACTTGAGTAAAAAGTATATTATTTACCTAAACTTTTTTATTTATAATATTAATGGAACGATTTATTATCAGGTTACTAAATAAAGCCGCGTGCAAAAGCTAGTAAAAAATATATCGTCTAATATTTCCATACCCGAATGGGACCTAATGATCCGTAACGAGTGAGATACAAGAAATACATTGACATGTTAACATTCTTTAGACGAAAATATTTAGCCATTTAGAATGGTTCTCATTTTATGTTTCTTATTTTTTTTTAAACGGAGTAGTTTCTATAATCAACTTGTATATTTTTCACGCATATCATTTTGCAGATTAGATTAATTTTGATATTTCTTTTTTGGTTATGGTAAATACTCCGAAGTCCCATAGAAAAGTCCCTTAGAAAGAGTCCCTTAGGTCCCTTAGAAAATTTTTGATTGGTTTTAAACACTTTCGTCGGTTTTATTTTTAGTTATCTAACGAATTATTTGTAATCACCTTTTTAGCATAGTCGTGTCTGGTCGAATAGAAGGTACCTTTGCTTTCCAATGGTCATGAGATCGAATCCCTGACCTCATCAATGACAATTTCTTCACCGTTTTAAGCATTTTAGAACAGAATCCATTGGTGGCCCTGGCCAAGGTTCAAACGAGCTACCTCCCTAGTGGGAGGTAGCTCGCCCTATATATTTCGTCTGCGTCTAAAAAAATTCACAAACTTTCGCATTTAAATGCATGATAATATAAATACAACATATACGTTTAATACCGGACCTAGCTTATAAGTCTTTAATGAGACTCTTTGAACTTACTTATTACTTTAATAGCACTACATGATCCCGCTATTAAAAATTCCCAGCAAAAATGTTAAACAAAGAACAAAAGAAAGAGACAAAGCATACCTTATGATGTTGAGCTGAATAACCCATTGCTGCATAGGTTACTAACGATCTTTGCCATATTAAACCATTATTTACAAACGTAAACCTCAAAACAAACCCTTATTCCAACCACCATAAGGTGCAATCCAACTGCAGCAGATAAACTTGCAAAAAAAATAAAAACTCTAACCAATGTCGAGGTGGATATGCGAAAATGGACTCTGTGTGCAAGGCAATAAGGTGCAGAGGAAGTGTATAGGTGAAGAAGTTTAAATGCAAACCTTATCAGCTGGTGTAAGGTTCAAGCGTTCTTGCTAATTATCGAGAAGAAACAGTTGGATGACAAAGAAGTGAGAACAGATGAGTCAACATTTAGACTGGTGCAATTTTAAAATAAGGGCGACAGAAGCTATCGTCACTTACATCCATTATCACCTACATATACAATCTTTTTGACTATTTCAGGTGATTCTTTAAAGAAAGTAAGTCATTTAAATTAAATTTTCTTTATTGTAACACAAAGTAAACAATAATTATTTGGGGACATTTAATACATCGCCATCCATCACATAGCCCCAAACTAAACAACATTATGTTATGGGAATTAGATTATGTACTAATAGAATAGGTACATATATACGTTTTTGTTGTAAATACATATTTATGATACATTATAACACCCAGACACAGAACAAACACCCATGTTCATCACACAAAAGTTTAACCCGGGATCGAACCCATAACGAAGTAACCATCTGAGGCCAGTCAAAAATTCCATATTTTGTAATCTTTCTTAATCATGTGTAAGGTTAAGTTTACGAGTATTTTATGAATTAAATCTATCCTTTTCGCATCTTTACTCTTTGCCCAGCGTAATGCAATCTGTGTCGTTATCCGCACAAACGAACCACCTTAAGGGGGGCTGGACAGAGGGGAGCTGCTAATTAAAGGCGTTTATCTGTTACAGGTGTGGCTAATGCCTTAGATATGAAACTGAAAACAATTCAAGAATATCTTGGTATCTAAGCAAAGTCTGGAAGGAGAATTACACTTCCAAGAGTAGACAGATAACAGTAGTTTTGTACAATGCAGATAGCTAAAGCTAGTTTTGAATGTAATACATTGTAGGTGTTGCAGTTGTCCCTGCCTTTCGATCTAGATCGTATTTTTAGTCATCGTAAAAGAAAATTAAAAACAATCGTTCAAGCACGAGACTTACGTGGTGAGGGTTCCGCAATATAGTTTTTTTGTTCAAGAATATTTATCAGCCTTAGCATTTTTGTCTGAATTGTCTTGTTAGCTATTCATATGAGTATAGTTTATACTCTCCATTGTAATATATCTAATCTTCAGGTTTACCTACTCGTAGTAGTTTTGGGGAAATGCAAAATTTTCGTATATTTTATTGAATATCTTTTAAACTCCGTATTAATTTATAAACATACAAAAATATATATAATCTATTTTTCATAATAAGCTTTTTCATTTGATATGTAGGTCGTGATAAACAAACCAATTTTGAACGAAAATCATTCAAGGTCACTTGTAACGTTAATTAAACATTGTTTCAAGAGTTTTCCGCAGTCGAATAAGAAAACCTTCACTGTATCACAGTATTACAGCAACAAACACAATTCATCTCAAGTGCAGAACAGACCTAATTAGTACCTTATCTCGGCAGGTGCCGCTAATTCCCACGGGACATAGTACAGCGAATGTTTCAGTGTCGCAACTATGAAACATACACACACACACCCACCCAAATTAAAAGAAGGTCTACTCGCGGACCGAAAACGAAATTTTGTAACAATATTCGTTTCAAAGTTACATCGTGTCTTATGTTATTACGTAATTAGCTAACCTTTACGTAAAACCTTAAGACAGAAGGACCCTTAAAGTAGAGACTGAATAAATTAACCGACTTGGTATTACATGGATCTCACAACTTTTTACGGTAGAAGAACTGAGTTGCGTTGCGAGACTTGGCTTTTTTTACAAGTTATGTTATTGATGGCATTTTACTTACTGAAAGAAACAACATCTAACATTATAATAACTATATTACAAGGTATTTACAAAATACACGAAACAGTTGAGCTATCTAAAGATAGTTGCAAACAGTCTATAGGTAGCTCAACTGATCCAGATCACTGCGAGTCGGAAGCGTCCCCAAATAGTTGGCGGCATTGCCACGCTGGATGGCAATGCTGATCCGTTGTGCCAAAGCTCTCGGATTACGCGTCGCTTCGACCAGACACCCTGAAATAATTTCGGATTGTATTTTCGTCGGGAGAGTAGAATTCAGTTAAAAAAAAAGTTCCAGGTTGAATATTTATTAAAACAGCGGAATATTTTTCGAATAAAAACTGATTTTTTGAGTATGGTGCTGACATTGTATAAAGTTGTTTTATTGGTATAATATTTATACTAGAAAAACCATTTATGGCATCGTTCCAAATAAAAAAGAGAGAGTCACCCTAAAACTACTAAAATATGCAGCAAATTTAAATTTACTCGTATTTCAGGAATATGAATAGTTCTTCATAAATGATTGCAGGGCAGGTGGTGGGAACTTGATGAAAAGTCTTTCTGATTAAGATAAGTTTGGAAGATAAAAAGCTAGAGAAAGCTGAGATGAGTTTTATTAAATCTGATGACGTCTGAAATATTGTATTTACTTTATTAAAATTTTGCTGGTGTTATTAAATCGATAGAAAACCAGACAAAGATACCGAATTTTGAGCTTTAGGTTGCTTAACTCTCGGCTGTCATTTTATGACAGATATTATGGCTTGGGCATGTCTCAGCGCAGAAGCTCAGACAATGACAGATGTCACCATAACGTGAGTTTAACTAGCTTAAAAGGGGGCCAATCTGTGATAGCACTTAAAGAACGTTAAAACATAGCTAGGTCAAAATTGAAGCGTTTTTTTCGCATTTCTAGAAAATCTCAACCGTATCTCCTTAAATATAATGAGTATCATCAAAACCTCCTGTATCTCGGCTCACATTACGCATGTAATTCCCCTGCTCTCGTATTCTGGATACGCGACCAAGAGATTACGCATCATTCTACGCTTATGAAACCGAGGCTTAGGGCGTAGAAGATGTGATAGTACCTACGGACAAAAGATCCTCTTAAAAAAACTTAATACTCTACGTAAACCCAGAGTGATTAAGTATTTTTTACAAGCTTTTATCTAACTTGCAATGTATGTATGTAGCTATGTTTGTTCGGGTGGAATCTTGCAATACAATTTGAAGGACATAAGTATCTTCGGTGACAATGCAATAATATGGTGACAGCAAACTGATCTGATGAAGAGCTATTCCACAGTCACTCACAACGGAACTCCTTAAAATACTTCGATGGAGTAAAAACTTTGCATTCTTGTCAAGTTCCGATGAAAATGCCATAATATTGCGAACTCAACATAAAAATTGTCAAATAGACATTTTAAAAATCTGTTTACGACTATTTAATTGTAAAAGCAAAGTTTTCAAGTTTTAATGGTATATTTTAACTATAGTATTTTTGCAAAGAAGAATCATAAAATTTGTAGCTGTATCAACGCCAATTTAAACTTAAACTCAGCGTAGTAACGTGCATATTCCCCTGAAGGCCAGTTTGAAGTAAAACATGCAGCTTAGGGAGGTTGAAACGCAAATACGCATGGGGAATGTGAAATTATAACCTTGCGAGGGCAGGTTTTAACTGGCGTTTGCTTGCTATTTGCTATTTTCAGTTAAGTTTTTGCGATATAGTGACCGCTATGTAGCGGTCGTATAACGTTTATCAGATATTTATTTGATTCTAGGCAAGGGTAAAGATTTATGTAATAAAGTTTTTTGTTCATAACAAAAATTCTGAGGAAATTGGCAGAGTTTATGTGATCGTAAAGAGCAATACTGGCGAATTTTGATTGTGACATCCAATACACAATCAGAAGGCAAGCTTCGTGATCAGCTCAAACTAGATCAACATGAAATCATAACCAGAAACCGAATCAAGAAATAAGGTAGGTAGGTACGCGTGTACTGGGCATATTAAGTAGGCTCTTTCGAGGTGCATCCTGTCTATGATGATTCCTTCTTTTGCACTAAGAGTTATGATCAAAAGATTTTTTGTATATTAGGTACATTGTGTAAGTTTTGTCTGATATACTCGTATATAGTTAATGATGTATATAAAGTGCGTAAACTTTAGAGTAAGTTTTGTTTTGATTTAAATCGCGTTTTCTTATAATTTGCACAAGGTCACAACAAGCTTTAATATTTTAATATAAATAACTTACTTTTATTTATCTTAAAGTTAGAAAAAAGATTACTAAAACTTTACTAGCTGTCTACTAAAGTTTTAGTAATCTTTTTTCTAACTTTAATTTTACTGGCTCTCAAAAACTATTTTTTATAGCTCCAAATCAAAAAAGTAGCGAGTACTAAAGACTGTTTTTTAGGTTTTATAATTTTCAAAATAATTTTGAAAAATTGGTTTATCACATTTCGTTTTTTTTAAGCATCAACTTAAAGTACAATGTGTAATATTAACACTTATAAAATATGAAGACACCAGACACTTATTACCACTTGTAAATAGATACTTATTTAGATGCTCTCTCTCTCTCTATCTCTCTCACTTACACACTATTAAAACACAAGGCCACTAACAGCATCAAAGTTATCGTCAATCCACTCAGAGATGTCATCACTACCCCACACCATTACTTATTCAAGCACCATAATGATACAAGATACCTCTACTTAGAGTGATAAAAGCAACTTGTAGCGTATGAGTATGAACTATTGAGTACCAAAATAAAAAACAAAACTTGTGAGAAACTAAAGAAAGGAATTGGTCTCTCAATAGGATTTATACGCTACGCCGTAGCAGCGTAGCATCTGAAATAAAATCGGAAAGAATAAAATTATGTCGGTTTAAAACTTTGCTTCTTTATGGTGTTTGATGATTTGTTTAGGCTTGCTTAAGTATCATAATTAGGTTCAATAATAAGGTCTAGAAGCAAGCTTTCCCAAATCATTCTAGGTTCTTAGTAATTGTCATTTTTTTGAGCGCGTAATTACGATATTTATAAACGTACTTACTGTATTAACTAATTATATTAAACGGGTATTTATTACGATATTACCTTTATCTACCTTTACATTTCAAATATGTTATGATACTCGTAGTTTGGGTTGGCGAAAGTAATTTGAAAATAAAAAGTGCTTACGGTAACCAATGTATGCATTATCTTTAGCTGGTAGCTTATCATTACTCTGATAACACTAAAGTTACACATCCCCACACTTAATTTGTGCCATTAATGATTCATGCTATTATCGTTAAACTATTAATTACTTAAGCTAAAGGGGAGGTTAATATATAAATGGGGACTTATTGGGGACACTATTAAAAAAACTATTAAGTGTTTGATTAACAAACTAATTCAAAAAACCATTGAAATCATATAAGGCTACCATATTTTGAGCTTTTTGAAGTCGAGATCCTGGGTTCTTTTGAAAACAGATATTGCCAGGTTTTCAAAATGATCGCGTCAACCAGACCCCGATCAGTGAGTGCCCCCAAGTTGTTAGGGCCAGAAAAATAATAATAATTTCCTAAAATAAAATATTTCGATTTAGGTGATACATCATGATATACTTAATTATTCATCAAATAACGTATTGAGAATTCAAAATTTATATATTTGAGTAGTAAATTATGCATATTTTAATGTTACTCTCACAGAGAAAACACATTTGCTAAAAGCAAAAGAGAATGATAAAATAAACACTGCCCGTACTCCAGTATAGCGCATAAATGTTAAAACACTATCAAAAACTGTCAATCACCTTCAAATAAATCAAAGATAATGTTATCCGACGCTTTGCATTACGACTTTTACGACGTAATATCTCAGCGTATACCCTGTTATTAAAATTCATATCAAAAGTGGCTTAGCATAATCACTTGCTGCAGTTATATTGAAGAGTGATTAATTGGTGACGGGCGTTTCTGAATGAAGTTGATTATGTTATCTATCAAAGGGCCTTTTTCACCGAAACAATAATCATAACATGGTATGTTATGATTAAGCATTATCTTTATCTGCTAAAAACATAGAGTACGTAAGTACTGGTTGTTGTCGTTGGTTTAAGTCGTGAAACTTTTTTACGAGACTTATTAGATAACAATTGATCGTAAATAAAATAATGATAAATATCAGTAGACATTTCACACGGCGCCGGCGCCATCTAGCCCCAAAGCAAAGCTTGTACTATGAGAGACAGATAACTGGTAAATACGTTTTTGTGAGATACCTTTAATTATATAACACCAAATATCTATCAACTATAAATATCTATCTAATAGACAAATATCTAGGTGGTAATTAAACCTATAGCCGCTAAAGGCAAAGTCACTAATAACTGAGCTGTGAGGACAGCTGTATGTGTGTCTGCTCTACCCAGAAAAGGAAGTTTGTGAAAAAGGTTCATAGTCTTGTTATCATAACTACTATCTCAATGTTGCAATTTTACTATTAATTTTATAATAGCAGACTGTGATTCGTTAGGATATAGGAAAATAGATTGAAATCCATGTAATAGCAGATCGCTAGCTATGCTATGTTTAGTCGACAAAAAACACTCTTTAAAACAATAAAATGAGTATAAATAAAAAATAAATAATGGTGGACATTATCACACAGCATCATCTAGCCAACTAAGAATAGCTTGTTCTATAAGAACTAGATAACTAATAGAATACTTATACTTTTTTTTGTATATACATACATAATGATACATACTAACACCCAGAATCAGAACAAACATCTATGTTCATCTTAAAATCTGGTGATCAGATTTCGATAATTTTTTTATTCTGTAGTGTAGAGAACAGACCCAAGTTTGTCCCATTTGGGGGCACGGCAGTGCCCCCGCCAAGTCGAGCGCGAAGCAAACACTGCCGTACCATCCTTTACTGGAACCATTTCGCCGCATTTTCAGGCCCCTATTTGAGAACCTCTGGATAAGACCAGAACGCTGAAATTTTCGTCATCCAGTAAGCCATAATCACGTACTTAAAATCCAAAATTTCAAGTCTGTAGGTCATTTAGTTACGAAGTTAAGCGAAAGCAAAGTTTCGCATTTTAGACAGACACTCACTCACTCACTCACTCACTCACTCACTCACTCACTCACTCACTCACTCACTCACTCATGATCATCAGAATAGAACTAGTACTTCCCATAAACTCAGAGAGCTGAAATTTGGTACAGAGTTAGGGTTTAATGGCCACATAAAGGGAAAACCATAAAAACTAGGATAATCGAAGATCTGGAGTACCTGGTGACCCTGATAAGAAAACACAAGAGCCTAACCAAACTATTAGAGATCGACATACCGCCTTTACAAAAAATATTCAACTACTGGACCGATTTGAAAAATTCTTTCACCATTAGAATCCTACATTATCCCTGATGAACATAGGCTATAGTATATTTTCAAAAATATTAGGGATCCGTATGAAAACATCGATAATGTAATCCAAAGTGTGAAAAAATTAAAAAAAATCCTTATATTGCGTTTGCTGCGGAAATTATTGACAATAGAGCAAAGTAATGTACTACAGTTTTAAAGAGGACATCAATATCTACAAAAAAGTATGCAATACTATATGTCTAACTATTAGGGATCCGTATGAAAACTTCGATAATGTAACCCAACGTGTAAAAAAAAAACCAAAAAAATCCTTATATCGCGTACGCTGCTGTAATTGTTGACAATAGAGCAAAGTGATGTACTATAGTTTTAAAGAAAACATCAATATCTACAAAAAAATATGTAATACCATACATCTCACTATTAGGGATCCTTATGAAAAATTCGATAATGTTACCCAAGGTGTAAAAAAATTACCTTTATCATTATTATATCCGTGCGACGCCGGGGCGGACTGCTAGTACGCAATAAAATTAAAGGAAAACTCTGGATAAGACTAGACTGGCTTTTATATATTAAGTTTACAAGAAGAAATAGTTGAATGATTAACTTTATTCTAATCGAACATTACACAAATTGAATAAACAAATTAACAAATTAAATAAACTAAAATATTAATTTCGCTCAAAATTTGATAAAAATATAATGCATTGGACTAAGAGTGGCGGTGATACCAGCGCACACGTCGCTAGATGGCGCTGACTGTATTTTAAACGCGCTTACGATTTGTTTTTATAATAAAAAAACAACTCATAAAAAGAAAAAAAAAACTGTGTCAAATAAGAAAATCTAATAAAATAAATCAATAAGCCCACGTTTCTACAAAAAGAAGTGAAATCCCACCAAAAACATTCTGTAAAAAACTAGCCAAGTCTCGATGGAGCTGCTTGTTTATCTCTAAAAAGTAATGAAATCTAGACAAAGTCGTGTCAAGTCTGAGGTTCTTTACTGCGATTTCTTTATTATTATAGAATGTTATGTGACTTGGCCGTCAAAATACGTCTATTTTATGTTAGATCGGTGGTCGATTTGACGCTCCAAAAAGAAGACAGCAGAAGTCAGCATTTTCAATGCTGAATGCATGTGTTGCACGATCAACAACAGCCTAAACTAAGACACTAGCGTCCAATTACCAATACCTGTATTGGCTATTATCTCGCTTAACAAACATAGTAACAAACGTAGTTACAACAGATTATAACATTACGTGTAAACAAAATTGACTTGTACCGTACAAAGAACGTATGAACGTATAAAGAATGTTCAACGGCCAAGTCACACAACATTCTATAATAATAAAGAAATCGCAGTAAAGAACCTCAGACTTGACACGACTTTGTCTAGATTTCATTACTTTTTAGAGATAAACAAGCAGCTCCATCGAGACTTGGCTAGTTTTTTACAGAATGTTTTTGGTGGGATTATTTATACATGTAGTATGTACTAATAGTTTCCTTCATAAAACTTAATAAAATAATATCATCCCTTGACTTTTCGATTGGTCGAAACATTTTCGTGGGTTTTCTTTTTAGTTTTTAAACGTGATTATCCAAAAAAGGCTAAGCAACACTTTTGTTCTACCAAACTAAAACAAAACTACAAACACGCTATTTTCGTAAAAAGGTTTTATGCTTACAAAAGCTAATATTCAAAATGTTGCAAATGCCTTAGCAACTTGGTAATTTTACCATTCTAGCAGCTGCAATCCCCAGAGGAATCGTAAGCTTTTCAATTTCGCGTATTACTGTTAAGTGAGGTCCACTATCCGTGAAATGTATGGAACTCTCTGAGGGTTTTTAGGGTGAGTTCACATATATAGCGAAGTGCTTGGAAGTTGATTAGATTATTGATGAAGGTTGGTAGTGACCAAAAAATGCTTGGTTAGGTCGTAGAAAATGTTAAAGGGACTGCCCTGTACAATTTCACGAAGGAGCAATTTAAGGCTGGTATTTCGTCGTATGCTGCATATAAGATTACTTTATAGAATTCCAAGTCACGGATTTGATCCACCAGCGACTTCTTTCGTTACGTTTGAAAGTGTGTCGTCACTGCCTTGAAAACATTTTTACAAGTTTTTGTAACTCGTATTGTAAATGCGACGGACATTTGAACGAAATTTTATTACATACTTTATTTTGGCCTTAAATATTCTTTTAATAATAAAATAAAGGATATCATACACTCAAATTTGTTTTATTTACATTAAAAAAACGGGTTAGCCCATTGACCATCCCCATAAACGAGCATCCTTATTAAAATACCCTTTATAAATGTGTGTAGGTATGATTCAGGGGGTACTTTGGGATGTAAATGTAACATTTATTAAGCCATGACAGCTGCCTTTGTAAAAAAACGTTACTAGAATTGGCCCTTTAAATTAATTGTTAAATCTTGATGGTCGTTTATCCATTGGTGGTTCATCGTGGTGACTGCGTTGAAGATTTATTTTGTACAGCAGAACAGACCAGCTACGCCACGAGCGCCTTATAAAAATCTACAACTCTCATAAATAAACAAGCAAAGTCCAACGTAATAAACCCCAAGAATAGTGTTCACACTGACCACGCGTGGAATCACAGCGGTCATTACGGCCAATCGAATAAAGTGATCCTGTCCCAAACGAGACGTCCACCTGTTATTTGCGCCTGGGGACTGGTGGACACCGACACTTGAATGTGAAAACGTGTGAATTGGGTTAGGTACACTATTTCCCTGTTGACTGTCGACTAGTCAACATAGTGGGAATAACATCGTTATTTAATAAACATTATTTAAACGTCATGGATGGGCCATGTTGGCCTAGTGGAAGTATCTCGGCTTTCGATACAAATGTCGAAGAACGTGTAAGAAAAAATCTAGTCTAAGAATATGTAGGGTAATATACCTGGTTGTGGTGCCTACTCCGGCTTTGGGCATTTTTAATTATGGCAGTAAATAAAAGCATAACAAACAAACTTGTTTAAATTCAATCAATACAATTCTTAGTCTACGGTCCGTTTTGATTAGTGACATTTGTGGTGTGTGTGTGTGTACCTCTAAATTGTTTTGTCCACAACCAATAATTTTCCGTTTTGTCGATTTAAATATGAATAATTAATTAATGAATATCGCCTGTTACATAACCTTTGCTTAACCTAAGAGATAAATAAATACTCTATAAATACCTATGTTGTTTAAAAATTGACGTTTTCATATTTTTTTCTATAATAACCGTTTATTTGATAAAATGTTGTTCAAGTGCCCACAACAAGCGCTCTTGCCCTAGTTGACAACAAGTTACATGAACCTGATTGATTTTTCTATAATAATACCTATCTAATTTTGTCATCAATTAATTCGAATATAGCTCGATACTGTTTGACAAAATTCCCTATAAACCTTAACAAGTAGGTAACGTTTATGAAAATGAGCCGAACATGCCATACATGTCCCCGAAGGCTTCTCGGCTAATTTAATGTACAAATTCGGCTTCCCCTACACGAAGGCTTATGGTTAGACATCCGGTCCCTAAGGGCTTGATAAACCACGGAAATTGAAATCTTGATAATCCAACGTAATAGACCGTAGATTGTTTAGTAATGAGGGGTTAGGCCTAAAACTATTGGCGAGAGTTTCTGAAAATATAATGAAGATTTGACAAGTTCTGCTAAAGTAGAGAGTCTTCTTCTGTTATTACTTAAAACATTATTAGCCAGGACTGTCAACATAATGTACCCACTGCAGCAGCACCATGACTTACGACAATTTATGCTGTCATCCGCTCATAACCCTGGTTATTCGTTATTCTACTTTATGTATTCAATATACGATTCGTGTTTGCTACGAAACGTACAAATAGCCAAACGTAGAAAAGTCAAAAGTATTAAAAACGACTGCAATCCCCAAAAGCACATTCTATCCTCCTGGCACTTAATTCCTGATGTCTGAAAGGGCTCTGACTACCCCTGCAGACATGGGGAAGTTTAACCAACAATATAATATCAAACTTTGTAGTTTTCTTCAATAGTTGATGATTACCTACGGATTGTTATGAATACTAATACTCCTTAAGGACGTAACAGTCAAAATATACATGTAAAACGAAAAACACGACTTTCAAAACAATTGGGGAATTTCCTTTTAGAAACGAGGTTCAAAATCGACCAAAATAACCTGTCTAGTACATAAGGTTTATGGCCTTAGGACAGGATTGGTTAGTACTACCGGAAACAACTCGATCTTGACTATTCAAGCCATAAACATTCCCAAAGGCGCCATTGTCTCTACTGTGTATAGTGTGTCTCGTAAGCAACGGGGTGAATAGCGAATTCAAACAACAATGTGTCTTTGTAAGCACTAGTTTAGACGTTCAATTCAAAACACTCGTGTCTATACTAGATTATATTGTTCTATAAAAATGCTTAAGTACTTAAACTAATCTTAGGGGGTGAGGGAATGGAGAAGACAATAATGTTTTTTTTTTTCGGTGATATCGATGTGTAACTGTACATTCAGTTTCAGTTCTGAAGTGTAGTCTTAAAACATACTGTCTATTGTATCAACTTCATTGAAATTATCTTGGGAACGTTTCCGACTGGTATTGATCTATATCAGCTGTTGAGCTACCAATATACTCTTTGCAACGGTCTTTAGGCAGCTCAACTGGTTCTTGTGTATTTTGTAAATATTCTGTATTTTATTAGTAATACCTAGATGTTATTTATTTCTATAAATATAGTGATTAATTATTGAATTTATCTAAACTAGTAATACGTAATCTAAAAAGATTTCAAGCAAAGAGTTGTTATCAGTTACCTGTTTGCAACTGACTCGCTAGAGTTCCCCGGAAAGTTCCAACGAGTGCTAAAGGCGGTAAAGTGCTCCCCGGCGTGTGTCGTATACGGTGACATTGCGATTGTCAGAATTATCATATCGCGGGCGTTTGGGTCACTTAAAAATGGCGGTGGAAAGACTTGTCTGGAGCTTGGTAAACAATGTACCTAAAGGTGATTTTGTTAGCTGCGTGACAAAATGCCACTTGGAAGAGTGAAACTTCCAATCAGATGTAGGAAACAAAATACTTTGTAGTACTTTGACATAAATACATTTCAAACTTTTCAAAATTTTGGGGCTTAGTGATTTTTTTTAATGCAACTGGCATGATTAAGCACTCGGAACTATTTGTTTACGTAAGAGTTGATAAAGGTGTGACCAGACATAGCGCGGCAATCGAGCGCGGCGAGGCACGCTATGTTTGGATGACAGCCGCGACCATCTACCTGCTACAGTCTAAATTAGTCACTCGCCAAACTTGTGTCCTGCTAATGCCGCGCTCGAATGCCGCGCAATCACAACTTAAAAATTATATTTGGATGTAAGTTTGAGGAAGCGTAAAAACTTTTATGTTCATTACTTTCATACGATGGTGATACCTACCTACTCAAACAGTAGAATTATCGTTGTTTGTGACACAAAAACATATAATTATGTATGTTATCTATTTTTCTGTAACTAAAATATTTTCTTAGATGCTTAAGAGGCTTAAGAGATTTTGATTTAAAGGTTTTTCTTATTATCTTTCTAAATGGATTTGATCTGGTGAATAATTCGCTACAACTTTACAAATTTCAACTGAAACACAAGCTCGCATTCGCTACCAATAAATCCTAAAAGTACCGATGCAAATAAGCGATATAAAATCACATAGCACCACCCATCCATTGTCACAGAGCCAGCGTTTTGGAGCTGCTGGAATTACATTTTTAACGCGCTCGCCAGACTGTTTAGTATTTGGGGTGCTACTGGGCTGTTCTGGAAAGGTGTATTTGCATTTTGATAGAAAATAAGTAAACTATACTACGTGTACTCCACATTGTTGTTATTAGCTTTGCTATTCAAAATATAGAGATAATTGTGATTGTGAGTTCCTAGTTTCTATAAATATTGATTTGTTACTTTTAATTAGGTATTACATAAGTTGACAACTGAAAATGATTATGTGATAAATAAACGTTGAAGCAGCCAACTGAGCGTTTACGAAGGCAATTAAATTGATTGCAGTTAAGTGATCGAAGGCAATTGATGACTACTTTACTTATGCATGTCATTTATTATTTCGCAAAAATTTGTTTGACTAAAATGAGCCTGTCAATGAACGCTAACAACCACATTTACCTAGATATCAATCCATCAAAGTAACCATTGTTCATTTTGTCAAAACTTCGCAGAGAGATGGTATATATTATATTTAAAAAGAGAACTTGTTTTAGAAATTATTTCTTATCATATTTAGTCAATGTTCCAATTAAGTTTCCTTAATTCCTACGTTCATTACAAAAACCCATTAGAGGCCCTTTGGATTGTAAGTCGAGGTATCTCCTACATGGGTAATATTTACCGTCATTTTGTTTTATATGCTACAGAATCGCCGCACAAGAGCTTACTTCACTTCTAATCTGACGATCGCCTACGAATCAGCCTCATTAGCTAGGTAAGGTTATTGTTATAGTCATCAAAATAACAAGATAACTACTGCTAAATGGGGTCATGTGCCAAATGTAATGTTTGGACGTCTGATTACCCCATTTAGTCGCTTCACGGGTCTGAGCGCCTGGAGATCTGAGTTGATGTCTATAGTAGTTGGTTTAAGTCATGATAAAAAAAAAAATAGGATCACGACTGTAATCCCCGAGTACGGTAGACGACATCCTCTCAAATCTCCAGGCGCTTAGATCCTTTGAAGATGTCTAGAGGAGGCAGTCAGAGGCACGTCCAAACATTAAATTTGGCATGTCCACATTTTGTAGTAGTTAGCATTCCATGCGTGACTGGTTGCAAGGTACAGTCATGATTTAGTTTTTTTTGTATCACAATAAAATCTTTGGTTAAAAAATGTGGCACATTCCGCATTCTACTCGGTCCGGCCATCCCACGCGTTGTTTTATAAATCAGCAGGGAGCATTCAAATCCGAGCGCACGTGTCGCGTTATTTATTGCGACAAATATTGTGCCGTTTAATGCGCATTAATGGTACGGGATAGCCACACGATCAGGCGATGGTCAAGCAAACGTTCGGAATGTTTGAGGTAAAGCTTAAACTATAATGTACCAGCTTATACCCACGACTTCGTGCGATGATCTGATGATGGAGTCAGGAGCTGTTCAACAGACACTCACAACAGAACTCCTTAGTAAATACTTTGATTGAGTAAAAACTTTGCATACTTGTCAAGCTCCGATGATAATGTTATATGATGTGACAGGTGATAGCGCGCTGGTGCTAGATGGTTTAAATGATTTTACAAAATCTTGTCATTGAAAAATACTTTTCAACAGATAAGTGTTATAAGGGTTTGACAGTGTAAAAGAGGCTTTAAATCGTTACGTACCGGATAATATGGAATTTCCACGTAACTTGGAAAATTCGGAAATCTATTGATGTTTCCCCAGGGGTTTGTGGGTGTTATGAAATCGAGTGGAATTTATTTTGTTGTTTTAAAGCATTAAACACCTGATGCGGTCAACGGAATGTGATTTATTGTGACCGCAATGGGCAACCACCGGTAGGCACATTTCATTTTTTGGATAAAAGTATGTACTGCATGCAAGTTAAGCCGAAAGAGAAGAATGTCCATCAATATTCATTTTTAGCAGGGATTTTAGTTGTAATTCAATAAAATAATTAGGAATAGAAAACAGACAAAAATGTTTCGACCAATAGATAAGTCAAGGGACGGTATTATTATTTGAAGGTCCTATTAGTCTTACATGAATATAATTTAAATTATAATTTAAATAATAATTAACTTGAGACTAAAATCATCGAAATCGGATTAGGTACATAAAAAAATAAATATAAACATTAAGTCGAATTGAGAACTCAACTTATCAGTTAAAATGATTTAAATTTTATTGAGTTTTTTTATACTCTTCATCCCGAGTCCGTAGTAAAAATAATCAAGAAGATTTTTTATCAAAAAACAGTAATTTATACTCGTTTATTAATTTGTCACTTTTCTTCCTACACAACATTTTATTACTTTAAGCCAATGTTTTTTACTACCTACCTAAGTAGGTTAACTTGGATTCTCTCGAAATTCCTTAATATCTAGCGATGTAACTTTGACCATAAAACCTTAACACTTCACAACAGAAGTCGTAATACTCATTATTACAGCTTTAACAAACCCGTAAAGATAAGTAAAATGAAGAACTTTTATAAACATGCCCACGCATACAATATTAAATCCCTATAACTTCGCCCGAGTGTCTCAATCGAGCCTACACGCACACACACACACACATATTGGGAACTTTATGCAAAGGCATTTTAGGCACGCACACAGCTACATCAATCGTAATTTAAAATGTATTTAATTTAGTAAGGCAATAGAAAGCATGATCTGATTATACCTACTTGTTTTGTTGTTGGCTTGTTTTGAATGAAGTTGCTAGAAAAGATATAGAAATTGATATTCTAGAGTTCTTTTTACGGACGACACTTTGCACGATTGGCATGAAAATCATTCGGGATGTTTAAATAGTTATTCGGAGCGAAGACATATATCCACAAATTGAAAACATGAAAATTGGTCCACCCTTATTGTGTTTTCAATGGTGTAACTAACACAATGTCTTTGTTTTATATATAAAAAAGATTTGCAGTAAAAATCTAAAGATAAATAAAACTTTTTTGTGATACATATAACAAAAATATCCAAGAGAATTAAATTGTCCTGATTAACAGCCCTGTCACATAAATGAACTTTTATCAGTTACCTATTTGACTAGTTATATAATACTAACTCCATCTATACCCAAATCATTACTTTTGGGGACGTTTTTCGTAGTAGTCTATGTATTATTCTACATCTACTTACAGCAAATGCGTTTTGTCGTTTAGACCTGATTGAGGCACAAACATACAAACAAACTCACAAACTAAATCCTAATAATATTATAATTTATAATATTATTAGGATCTAGGTTAAATAAATGCGTGTGAAAGCGCCCTTACTCTAATATCAACAAAACAAATAACACTAATTGAATGACGCACTAAGCCTCAGATTATACAATAAAGTAGATAAGAAATAGGGATTGTCTTGATAGAACCCTCAATAGGTAATAAAGGCAGTATACTTACTAACTACTGCATCAGCTGTGGCTTAATGTTGAGATCATAAAGTCAAACTGATTAGGAGAGCGATTAAAAGTTTCGAGCGGTTTTGTATCAGGGAGTTAACAGACAAGTAAAGTTTCAAGTTTTTAAAATGGTTCCGTATAAATAAGGTATATTTAATTCTACAGTCCAAAGTTAAGAGATTTTCGAATAAAAACTATTGTGGTTGTTCATCATTTTAACTAGAAATACGGCTAATAACCACGTTTTTTTCTTTGCTAACGTTTTGACAATTCAGATGGTTTTCATCATAAGCATCGCCCCCGACCGCGATCAACGGTAGATCAGCAAAACAAGGAAAAAACGTGGTAATTAGTCGTATTTCTAGTAAAGATTTTTCGAAGTCTCATTAAGATCGTTTCTAGTCTAAGGCAGCCTAGATGATAGAATGAACCTTATATGAGTGTTTATTCAAGAGCGAACTCGGAAGGGCAATACAAAAATACTTTGCCAAACCGTTGATCCAAAACCAATAAATGTCCCTACTTTTCCGCCCTACCAAACTAGTGCCATAATCGTCCCGCTAAATCAATGGTCCAGTTTGCCGTAATCTCGGCCATTCACTCGCGGACCCAGAAAAGGCGGGCCCGAAACAAATTTCCGCGGACCCTTATGGAACCCTAACTGCGGTACCCTAAAGCTCGTTTAATCAGAGCCAAGTGTTGATGGTTCCGACTCGTTTTTGGAACGTTTTGTTTTTGCAGCCGAATGTTCTGTTGTAAAAGTTTACGTAACTCTGTGCGTTCTGTTTTAACTTAATTTTCAAAAGTAAAATTGTTACTTTTGGAACTGCTTATTGGTTGTCATGATCCTAAAATCATTTATGATGAAACCCTAAAATTTGTGTGGTACTTTTTATGACGAATTAAAACTATAAAATAATCGTATGTGAATAGATTTATAATACCTGCGAGTACTTTACCAGTAAACATTTTTATGTTAAGCAAATTTTATGATTCCGTCGATCACCGTCTAAGAATCAAAGTTCGAGGTTCATAGAAAGCCGTACGTTTGATTTATTTCTAGAAACTGATAATATAATATGTTCATTTCAATCACGTACATAAAGATCTATTTGAATTCGGTAACCTGAGAATGACCGGATTGGCCAAACAAGACACTTCCCTAAGAAATGTAATTCATGCTAATTTTGAAAACAGGATGTGCTGTTGTCTAATGAAGTTCAAACGCGCAATATTTTTTATGCCCGCGCTTGCATTATCTGGTAAAATTGGAAAAATATAAATTCCTACTTTTCGCGTGAGTCCTGGTGAGTCCGCGTGAGTCATGGTACCCGGAAGAAAACTATGTGAAGTGAGTCTGTGGGTGTAACTTTAAGTATGTTGTCGTATGCTAAATAAGTGTTATTATTAAACACTAAGTTCGAGGTCACACATGCTAAGATTTCCCACAGTAGGTACTCGTGTATAATCCAGAGCAATTAAATATTTAAATGAGCGCGGCGCAACGATTCTTAATTAGACAGCGTTGCGGCTAAGAACTAGGGTTTGGTGCATCGGGAGCACAAAATAGAATATATAAAATAACAATAATAACAAAAAAATAAAAAACATGAGAAACACCAACCATGAATATTGATTGATAAATTAATATAGAATTGATTAGTAGATTAAAGTAGTAGGTATCAACTGTCAGATAGAACTGTGGAGAAAAAAAACAGGAATCAATCAAATGTCTATCACGTTTGTAAATAATAGAACTGGTATCTGTGGTTATAAGACAACAGAGAAGAAAAGAAAACAGCAACCATCAGAAACGTAGACATCCGTGTTTCACATTACTGGGTTCTTATTACAAACTCATAAAGTAATAATAACAGTATTTACTACTCGCGGTGTGAAAGTAACAACACTATACGAACTCTAGTACTGTTTTAATATTACTTTAAGAGCATGTGGAAGCCCCCTGGTCCACTTATTTGTGGAAAGGTCGATGACGCCTGTTCGGTGACGTCCGTCGAAAAAACTGCGAAACTACTCTTAATTTGTTGTAGTTCCATTTACAGAAAACGTTCTTGGTGTGTCTTCAGACAGCGAGCTCGTTAGGCTGAGTGCAGCGGTCACTTGATTAATTACAGTAACTTGACGCTGTTTTTGTGAGGGTTGGATTTATTTGGCACCGCGGTTTGCTTTCTTGTGGTTTCTCAAGTATCAAGTGGTTATCTTCCAAAGATGGAAGACCAGCATGTCTAGCATGAGCACCCGAGAAAATGTTTCGTCACCGAATAGACAAACAATGTTTGTACACATTATGCGTTTCCCACGCAGGAATTACTCGCTTAAAAACAACATACTTACAGGCGAATTGAGAACCTCCTCCTTTTTGAAGTCGGTTAAAAATATATTGGTTACAAATTAAATTTCATTCACGAGCAATTTGGTTTTCACTAAAGGTATTGGTCTTAATTTACTCTGTATATTCCAAGTTTTATACCACACTATTTAGCAAACGGCGTATTTAAACCAACATACAATACAATTTCGTCTGTATACTCAACGCATTCATGTACGCAACAATTTCTAACTTTGCTCCAACTTCTGAAGCACGCTTTCATTTGCTCATATCGATAAGCGAAAAGTCAACAAACAAAACGTTACTTCATAAAGGAACATTACAAAAGCTCGGTATAATACCAGCAATTCAACAAAATGGCTATGTAATTACTTTCCTCCATCAATAAAATACTTTTTTCGCTAACAAAAGTATTTTTACTGCGCACGGAACACGGAACGAAACGCAATGCACCAAAGAAACGAGACACAAAGAAATTATTGTATCTTAACGGAATAAATGGCCCACGAGAAATGGGGTCCGCACTAAGAGGGAAAATATACAACAGAGGTTCCTAAGCAGTGGTCACAGGTATGAACATTTGAGTAAATAGAGAAGACTTACCAAATTTATCCAGTTAGTTGTTTCTGATATTTTTAAACTGTTAGCAGACGTGTGGAAGTTAAATGGCTTTAAATCTCTTACATCTACAACATTGAAATGATATATTTTGTGAAGAACTCAACTACGATATCTATTCGAATAAACGCTTTATTCATATTATGATTTTTGCCTACTCTTCTGAAGATAAATTTCATTCTAAAGGGCTTAAGTTAGGTCTGCTGATGGTACAAGTCGTAATGCCTCTATTGCGTAGTTTCCCTCTGGGGGCTCAGTATATCTTGCTTCTTGTTTTGAAGAAACTTGCTTATATGGAATACAGTTTTAGGCGAGGAGCCAAATGGCTTTTTGGAATATTCCAAAATAGATTTCGGTCTTTAAACGTTTATATTCATATTTTAAAAACTTAGCGCTCAAAACGGTTGTAAAGAAATGCTATTATTTTGGTTTGCTTTAAAATAAATAAAGTTTTTTCCGCAAATATAACATTACGGAAAATAATAAATTTGCTAGGTACATACGATAAATCGGAGAATTTACGATTTTACCAGATTTTATTTAACTTGCACTGTTTTTATGTATATAGCGCGCTGATTTCTAGCTCGAAGAATTTTACAAAAGCTTCACTAACAAAATATTTTTAACAGATAACTTTTTTATTTTATTTTTGCATTGTTATAACTTCTATTACCATACATATAGCCCATCTAAATAGTTTGTAAGCAGCGCCGGGCTTGCAACCTGTCACGTGTGGAATGCTATCTACTGCAAAATGTGGGCATGTGCCAAAAATAATGTTTGGACGTGCCTCTGACCCATTAAACATCTTCAAGGATCTGGGTGCCCGGAAATCTGAGAGGATGTCTACTATATTTGGGGATTACAGTCGTGATCCTATTTATATATTATATTTATTATTTATTATGTTAGTTTCATCCTTCGAACGCAGAACCTTTGTCAGCTATTTTCCCGCCACCGTACAATCCCGTACATCTCATAATATTTTATGCCAGCGATGCACATTTTTCATCTAAATGATCGCAGCTTTTCAAAGAGGGATGAGCGTCTATTTTTGCATTTTTATGCTTTTGTACATTAAAAATCTTAAAAAAAAACTTTTTTCGATAACACAGTTGTTTAAAAGATTTTAAATTTGGCACAATTTCATTCGCATACCTATTTATTATTTGTAGACGTTTATATTTTGTTCCGGGTCTAGGTGTTGGTACCATGGTACTTGTCATTTCTGATACCCACAAAACTGTAAGTGTTGTTGTCATATAGACTTTTATGTGACATAATACAGGAAGGTATGTACTGAATATAAATCCTAAATAGGTAGTCACCTTAAGACGCTGCCAGTCGACGATTATTTTTGTTCGAAACGAAAAAAGAAATACTTGTGAACAAGCCACATCTCCTATTTTATAATGTATAGTATATGTGAATAAAGATGTACCCATCTTTAATCACTTCGATAAATAATCCTACCGACCGCTGCAATGATGACTAAATTAATGATATAAATTATGTATTACTTATCAAAAATCTATCCTAATAGAAATCTAGATCTACATATTACCTATCTTTAACAATAAATCACAAGTTGATTTTAATAGTAGGTATATAAAATATTTCGATCATCAATTCTAAAACGTATCATTTTGAAATAATATTTTTATCGTGAAAAGTTTCTGCTATTATGTTTTCAGCTTAATAGAAATCTAGGTAGGAACCTGAAGTAATCACTACATAGTATAAAGCAAAGTCGCTTTCCGCTTCCCGCGTCTGTATGTATGTATGTATGTTTGCTTATATCTTTAAAACTACACAACGGATTTTGATGCGGTTTTTTTTAATAGATAGAGTGATTCAGGAGGAAGGTTTATATGTATAATAACATGCTACCCGTGCGAAGCCGGGGCGGGTCTCTAGTATACTTATAAAAATAGGAGATGTGGCTTGTTCAGAAGTATTTCTTTTTTCGTTTCGAAAAAGAGCAATCAGCGACTGGCAGCCTCTTAAGTAACTTAACATTATATTCTATGGAGCATTTGATTCAGTGGACATGAAATGAAAAACTGATGAAACTCGCCGTTTAACTGCAAGCAATAAACACAAATCGAGTCTTTTTTTTTGTAATTCACTCAACCCCCTACTGTTGGGTCTGATGGACCAAGTAATGGTGTAAACTATTCAGTATTGCAATTTGTTTATTCCCGTGGAGTGATTGATAGTACATAGATGCATTGTTTTAACTTGATCGGTGAAGAACTTCCGAAACTGGTTATTTTTATTTTTCTAGCCTATCTTTGTTCGATCGGTAAGTACCGCCTTGACTAGAAACTCAAAATATTTTTTTTTCAAACTTTCCTGATAAAAAATCGTTTTTGTGGCAACTGCTTAAGATCAAGTAATCTTCAAACTTGGTTAATTATATGCTTTTGTAAAATCCTTCGAGTTAGAAATCAGCGCGCTATATACATACGAACAGTGCAAGTTAAATAAAATCTGGTAAAATCTTAAATTCTCCGATTTATCTTGTGTACCTAGCAAATTTATTATTTTACCCACCATTATAATCCCTATTGGGTTGTTTTTTGAGATAAAAAAATCCTATGGTCCAATCAGAGCATAATCTATACACCAAATTTATTTTTTCAGCCAATACGACGGCGTCGTATTTATAATAATACTAGCTGTACCGACAGACGTTGGTCTGTCAAATGTCAATAATCCCACAGAAAAAAGCACTTTTCGTTTTTTTCCCGATCTTTACGTCATCTTTATCACTTAGGGGTATGAAAAATAGATAGTAGCCGATTCTCAGACCTACTGAATATGCATATAAAATTTGGTAAAAATCGGTAAAGCCGTTTCGGAGGAGTAAGGTAACTAACACTGTGACACGATAATTTTATATATAAGATTTAGGTTTATTCTCCTCTCCACACATAAATTGGTGAATGACAAGCAAGAGGTGCGCTACTTAGTTGAATTATACTGTGGTATTGATAAACACGGTTTGGGCGGGTTTCGATCGTATGTTCTGATAACGTCACTCATTAGACGCGCTGTCAAGATGGATGTATGGTACACATTAAAACTTACGCCTATTTCTTGGTGCGTAAGGGAGTGAGAAACATAGCCATCCTATAGCATATGTCTGAGTCTAACAAACGTTGGCCTTAAGGGGCTCCCAGTCGACGATTGCTCTTTTTCGAAACGAAAAAAGAAATACTTCTGAACAAGCCACATCTCCTATTTTTATAAGTATATTACTTCAGGTTCCTACCTAGATTTCTATTAAGCTGAAAACATAATAGCAGAAACTTTTCACGATAAAGATATTATTTCAAAATGATACGTTTTAGAATTTATGATCGAAATATTTTATATACCTACTATTAAAATCAACTTGTGATTTATGGTTAAAGATAGGTAATATGTAGATCTAGATTTCTATTAGAATAGATTTTTGATAAGTAATTATACATAATTGATATCATTAATTTATTAGAAAAGCTAAGGCGGACCACGCGCCGACGTGTGTTTGTCGTCATTGCAGCGGTCGGTAGGATTATTTATCGAAGTGATTAAAGATGGGTACATCTTTATTCACATATACTATACATTATAAAATAGGAGATGTGGCTTGTTCACAAGTATTTCTTTTTTCGTCTCGAACAAAAATAATCGTCAACTGGGAGCGCCTTAACTGCAAATATTTGTTTCGAGTGTGCATGTTGTGGACTTTCAGCAACACACGTGCTCTATTACTCTACTTTTACTATACGTTTTTTTTACTCAAATTTTGATCTTAAAATAAATGATATTATGACACACTTCCTAGTTTTAAATAAACACTAGTAGTTTTTGAGTAGCCTTTCAATAAAAGTAAAATAAGTATTAAAATACGTACTCAAAAAACTAAATTCTAGTCATAACTTTCTTCTTGTTAATGCAAACTCCACGTCAAAAATGAATGAATGTTCGCTGTCATACATAACGGACATCGACGTAATAAGAAATCTTAGAACGTCTTTGTTCTATGAGCTAATAACATTTTCTATTCAAAACAAGAAACAGCGCTTTCAGCGAAATCCTCTATCAACGTAAACCTCAAGAGAGCAAAACAAAACAAAGCGCATTGTCTTCAATTCGCATAAAAGTTACAGTCAGTGTGCAATCCAATCTTTTTTCCAGCAAAAACGTTGAATCTGCAACTTATACACAGAATAACAAAGTAATAGAACGACAAGGTGAAAGCTTAAAGTATTTAATTCAATAAAATCACAAGGATCACTTTGAAACGTCTAAGGAGATTAGGTGAAGCTACTCCCGTTCCTCGCGCGCGACCAAGCTTCCAATAATCGGAACAGCAGATCACATTATTGCTGCATATTTGTTTTTGTTGATCAGAGGCCGTACTACAAGCTCTTTAAGCAAGACTAAAGCAGTATTACTTTAAGAGCGAAAGTGACAACGCTATTCGGACTCGTATGGCGTTGTCACTTTAGCACCGCGAGTAATACTGCTTTAGTTTTCCTTTAAAGCTTATAGTACGGCCCCAGTTTTAAAACTTTACTAGTTTATTTTGGAGATTATCAAAAATGTATGCTTACTCACTGTTGGGCTAGGTTGCAAGAAGTGCTGGGGCAAATCCCTTAGAGGGACAAAGTGTTATAGTATCACAGTTCATGCTCGTAGTTTTTGAGAGCCACGGCATAAAAAATAAGTATAATAAGGTTAAGGCAAAGTTTATGATGCTCATCTCTGCGAAAGCATGTCTATATAAAAATTAAATAGTTACTGTACTGCATTTTCTTATACTGTATTTTCTGTACTCATTCTAACTAAACAGACGCGAGCGTGGCGAGGGTCCAAACGGACCGGCCACCTTTAGACCTTTTACCAGAGCAGATAAAGGGTTAAACGAAAAAAGGTTAGAAGTGCTTAGTTATAGTAGATAAGACGGCTGCTTTTCATAGTATTTCTGATACAAAATTTAATAAGTAAGTAGAGAGTGCAATGATGTTTGTGGTTGAGGCAAATTGACGCAACACATGTCGTGTTGACGCCCTTACGTCCTTACTTCTCTTATGGTTAGGAAATTTGATGCTTAAAACGGTCATGGTATACCCGTTCTAATTTCAATTTTAATAAAAAATATATTTAGGTACGCTCAAAAAGGATCATTGAAAAAAAAACCCCAAACCGCGTAGTTAATAACAGGCGTAGCTTCACCTATCTCCTAAGATATTTCGAAGTGATCCTTTGTTTCTAGAGAAATAAGTATATTTTGCCTTAAACTTGAACTAACTCGTAGGCAGATTAAAATGGACGCGTCGAGTTTAAAGTACACAAAATAGCGTCTTAGCTGAAATTTCTAGATGCTTAAAACTATTGAGATTTAAACCTGTACGTACATAATCACGATCGTTATAATTTTTAAGATACATAGTGTGAAATTTCATGATTCTATTTTAATAGCATTTGTTAGTATTATGTGAGAAGAAAGATAAGCATCGAAAAAATTCGTATAGCGCAAAGCAAAGGTTTTGGCAAAAAACTTGCGTCATATAAAACTCGGTGCCAACTCAGCAGGTGCATTTTATCGGCGCAACGAGACCCTGCTTTTTTCGTCCCTTATGAATATTTTCTTAGCGTCTTCAAGTCCAAAGTGTCAAGAAGTTTGAGCATGAGAAGATCTAGAATGTTCTTCGGCAATAGAGACGAATACATTATTAAATTCCTAAAAGGAGTATATTATTACAAGGCTTAAATTTATATCAAAGCTTACAAAAACTACGATTACCTCCGTTATACAGCCAACACCAAAAGAAAATGATGATTGGACAAAAGTTTCAAAAGGGTTTTATGAATGCTAAATGGTTTGTGTTGTGGATGACTTAGTAAAAAAAAGAGTTATAATTAGCTTCTGGTTTTATTTATTAATTAATGTTAGGTTCTTAATTCCAAAATAGTATTCAATTTCTGCAGCTGACTCTATACTACATACAACATCTAGAGTCTACTAGATGCAGGGATCGAATCCAATAAATTATTGACGTTTACAGTCTCTCAGAATCTTGAAATTTATATATCTGCTATACTAAGGTTGCAATTGAGGGCCAACGTTTTATAAAAAAAGTCGAAACTAGGTGTAGTACGTCTTTATGAGTGAGACGCGATATTTTCATAGCTCTATCGCACCGTTGCAGACGCAGTACTTCATAGTGTAAAGTTTTCGTTGAGAATTGTTAACAAGAAAAATTTCGGTATTTTATTATTTATAACATTACGTTGCACAGATGCATAATAAAGTTTAATCTTGGAATTTTCTAAAGCAGAATAGTTTTTCTAAGTCATTTTCGTGTGGTTATATTTTTTTAGCTCGAAAAACAGCGCGTAGGTAATGCGACTTCATTTTTCTAGTAATGAAGTCTGAAAGCCACCTGAAGGCTTTATTCATGGCTTATCTGGCAAACCAGAACATCCCTTCAAAGGACAAAAATTACAAATGAAAAAGTAAAAGAAATTGTATCACGACTATAACCCCCAAATACGGTAGACATTCTCTAAGATCTCCAACCGCTTAGATTCTTGAATATGAATTAAGAAGCCACGTCCAATTACATTTGGCACATGCCTACATTTTTCAGTGTGTAGTTAGCGTTCTATAAACGACGTTGCAAGCCCATCGCTTTTATGTATACTAATTAGTTTTATCACCATATTTTTCTTCCCCGCTTTGAGCACGTGTTGAAGCGCATAATTTTTTGCGAATAGATTCCATTAATGCACGGCCGGGAGCCAAAACGTATAGTATCTTCGAATTGTAGATCTAAGTATCTTCCACTTGGTTAACGAGGCTTCTGAAAATCTTAAATTGTTTAAGTTATAGCATCAGCTCTTCAAATTATTAGCTTTATTGAACGCAGAAAATCATGTCAAATATACCTTGCTGTATGTTAGAAAAGTCCCCATAAAATCGTCCAGTCAATTATCGACAGCAAACAGTCGATCTGTTTGTCATTGGCTCAATTATTGCGGACAGGGGTAGGGGATGTGACGTCACGAGGAAGGGGACATTATGCGTTGACTGATCAAGTTCAAACATTGTAAAAAATATATGGGAAAATCGTTGTTACCTTTTAATTTCAAAAGCTTGCGAGTTTTGACGACTAAAAGTACTCGTTATGAGTCATCTTGACCATTTAAAATTCATTCAATCAGGAGAGACAACGATTTTCAGAATATAAACATTATTATTTATCGTCTACTCGCTCGCTGTTTTATTTAAGTATTATTGACAACTAAAACCAGATGTGTACCATGTAATGTTGTAATACAGGACAGGAAGTTCCAGGGGTTTTACTCCGGAGCTGAAAACGAATATTCGTTTCAAAATTACATCGTTTCGACTATAGTTTGAACTGATTTGTAAGTAGGATTACAAACATCGATGATTGCCAAAAGTAATTACGATCGTTCCTTCGTTTAAACTATAGTCGAAACGATGTAATTTTGAAACGAATATTGTAACGAAATTTGAATTTCAGTTCTCGAGTAGACTCCAGGACATACTATGTAAATTTCAAGTTTCATCCAAATCCGATTCAGCCACAAACATCCTCACAATCTTTCGGATTTATAATATTAGTTGGATTTATCTTTATCCAATAGAACTGGAACTTCCAAAACATTTTAACCATTCAGCTTTAAATCCACTTGAAACGTTCTCTTTTGTTGTAAATTTGTTACAATAGATACTTGAACACAACACCGTACACTCAATGGCAACAAAAGCGGTAACGCGATATTGCGTTATTGTGAACAATTTAAGCATACGACTCGCGGTGTTCTGTTACTGTAACGCTTTCGACAATGAACAAATTAGGTAACATCGTTCACAACCATCTTTTTCAATGTTACAAAATACAATGTTCGATTTGTACCTATCTACTGTTAGATTTATTCTCGTGTACTATATTTTTGTTATAAAATATGTATTAAAGTAACACCTAACCAAATTTCAAGTCTCTGCATTTCTTTTGCAAGGAGAGAGAGAGAAAGAGAAAGCGAGAGGCAAACGGAAATATTCCAATGAATTGCCTTTTAATAAAATATAGTTTAAAAAAACACGCTTTTATTGCTAATCGAACTAAAAACTAGAAAATAATTTTTGATGACAAAGAGTTTAATATAACTGTAGTAGAAGATGATATAATCAATCATATTGAATCACCTCAAAACAAAATTTTAGTAAAATTTAAGTTATTAACACAATAATTCAATTCAGAGTAAAAAGCGTGGATACCGAGCAAAGATACCGTTACATACATAGATACAACCCGAGCTAATAAAAGCGTGTTAAAAATGGGAATATTCTTAATTGAAGAAGGACTTCTTCTTCTTTTTCTTCACCTTATCCCACGTTCTCGTGGAGTCGGCGCAACATGTAGATGTTGTAAATGGATTTGGCTTAGAATGTTTTACAATTGAAGAAGGACCATTCCTGGTAAAATGCCGTCAATATAATAATATATTTTGGTAATTTAAGTTAATTCTGAATGTATCTTGTAAGCGTCTGTTTCCCTAACAAACTCTTGGGATATTCATCTAAAGTAGGTATCTATTATTTATTCCTCTAAGTCTTTAGATGGCTCAACTGGTTCTTATGTATTTTGTTAAAATTCTGTCATTTAATAGTATTCAATAAATGTTACTTGTTACCTTCATAAATTAAAGATAATCCTCTTGTATTAAAATTTACGAATAACCAGTGGCATTCAATTTAAATTCTCATAAAGCTATATAAAACGATTTTGTTTAGACTTTATATCATTCTTTATTTACAATAAACAATTTGAATTTCTCCCAACACTATTTTGTCACCCGATCCGACTTGAATAGTGGGCGGTAATGTGTTCGTAAAATGTGACACCTTTACAAGCACAATAGCAAGTTCAGAAAACAAATAGATAACTATCGAATAAATATCAAGTTATTTATAATCCAGAGGAGATTATTACTTATGGTTTCGGATTGCAAAGCAGATGATCCTCGTACTGTGTTTCTATGTTGTTTCTAAAATATACATACTCTTGCGTTACTGACTGACAGATCTATCAACGCACAGCCTAATACAATAGTTCTAGAAACATGACATTTGGAGGATGTGTTCCTTTTGGTGTACAGGAGTGCACTAAGAAAAAAATTCTAAGGAGATGCAGCAGAGTTTGAAGTTTGTTTGAAAATAACTTCACGTGAACAGAGTCACGAGGGTTTCTAGTAGTACATTATTTACTAAGTATTTAATCATTTTTCTAGTTCTTACAGAACAAGCTTTGCTTATTGAAGGGTTTATGGGCACTGTTTGAAATAACCTCCAATATTTATTTATTTTTATATTATTATCATCAACTAATTATTATCAGTGTAATGTGTAATTACATTAAATCTAGTAAAGCCAAGAATTTGTATACATTTGATGGTTCCAAAGCCTCATCATGTTTATGTCTGTCCGTATTCCACTCTGAGTACTTCAACAGCAACAACAGAAGATAATGTGGGTCAAACCATTCACTTATATGGGTTGTTTATTTACAAAACAAACAAAGCTCCAAACACATTATTATTCGAACAAAAACTCAGTTCAAAAATCCATCAAAGTGTCATCAGGAAGTTTGCTGTGACACGTGTAACGCGTATTTATTCCCGAATTAAAAATGTTTCGAACTCCTGGGGTCGTACCACAAGCTCAAAAGTAATATTAAAACAATACTAACACTAAGTGATAACGCAATATGAACAATATCGTATTAGCGTTGTCACTTTCGCGTGTAATATTGTATGTGTCTTTTGTTGAAGTCTTTTTAGTTTTGTATTCGTTATTGAGGCTGTTGTATTTTTTTATCACAATTTCAAAAATCTTTCTCTGATTATACCATTTTTAAGAAGAAATTTTATACGACTCATTCCACACATTCATAATATAGCTTTCCCAGTTTTAATTGCAGTAAATTTTGCATTATGTGGTTTTAAAAGTGAATGTTTTACAACATTTTGACCAAATGTTATGCTTACGTTGAACCAGGCTCTAAATAACGAAACCCCCTGAAAAAATCAGGAATTACCCGAAGGCAATACCCGCGCGGACTTTTATCGGTGGGTTTATTGCACAATATATCCTGGGACCCTTGTTACAGCCTCGACGAACTTAGCCAAGAATCGACTACCCTCTGGACATCAAATTATTGTCACACAAAATGTACCTACTCGTAGGTTAGTTACACAGCGCAGCGTCGAACTGGAGTATTTAAACTTATTCTAAAATAACTTATTTTAAAATATAAATGTAAAAAATATAATACATGATGACTAGTAGAATCTTTTGAAACTTAGCTTCGTTCACGTGACATTTTAATACAATCTTAAACACTTGTTACACCTTTTCTGGGTTTATTTTTGGGAAATACATTCTCCAAATTTCAAGTTTCTAGGAAGGTACATTGTATCCAAAATACTGGCTATAATACTTTTTAACTGCCTAAATAAAATCTAGCATTCTGATCTATTTGCCAGATCCTATTAGATTAGTTTGCCTCTGGATCCCCATTAGCCACACGGCTTAAATATTGAACTTCGATATAAATTTGACTTCTAAATGTTGAGAATAAGTGTAGCGGCATTGGTCCATTAGTTTAATAGCTTGTGGCCCCTAGCTACAGCTGGGACGATTTTTACCTCTTATATAAAACATGTGTGATATTGGAGGGAACGGGGCAGTTATGATGGGAAATCGGTTGAAGAGCAGATTTATTTTTGTGGTGTAAATCTATAAAAGATTGGGTTTCACGCGAGCTCAATTTATTTTTGGCTTATGGAGAAAATTGGAAATTTTGAAAATATAAAAAGTATCTACTTAAAGTATGTCATTACTTACAAAGTCAAGTCAAGTCAAAGTCAAAAGGTTCAATAAAATCACAAGGATCACTTTAAAACGTCTTAGGTTTTAGTTTTAGGTGAAGCTACGCCTGTCCTCGCAACATAGTCTAAAAGAATAAGGCAACAAACACGGCTATAGGCCTATATTTTTTTTAACTGTCTTTTCCTAATGGTATCTAAAGCTCCAGTGTGGTGCCGATTGAACAAGGTGAAGGCTCAAACCAAAAAAATAATTAAAAGTACTACTAGCCAAGTTACAGTGTATGTAACAATGCTAACGCGCTAACAATGCTTACGGCGAGCGAACAGGTAGTCATATGGTTCCTCGGCTAATTAATGAACTATTGACTTACGCGATAGCATTACACGAAAGAACATTAAATTCAAACTAAAGTCTTACTTTTTGGCTAATTCACGAGGTGAATTCACCTCGTAAATTGGCTAAAAAGTAAGCAATCAATATATTAATATGTAATACTAAAAATGTACTTGCTTAGCTCCAATTGTTTTTGTTCTTGTTTTTATGATTAGACTTTTTATGTAGACTCGTATTTAGCACTTTTTTTTTACAAACCTTAGTGGTTTCTTATTGTGCTATATTATTTTATTTATTCTTGTAAAACGTTTATATGATAAATAAATAAAAAAAAAAAAAAAAAATGTAAGAATTTCTCTAATTATTTCGTTACATTCTAGATTCCCAAAATCCTGTATAGAATCCGAATCGCCTCACCGCACGTTGAAACTATAATTTTCCATTTACCGCGCGTATCTCACCGTAACTGCCTACGAACGTGTATCTTTAATATTGAACTTTATATCACCGAATAAGTGGCTACTGTCTAACGCTTTGCGAACTAGAGATGATTGTACATTAGGATATTTTTTTGCAATGCTCTGTTTCCTACTTTGTGTACTAGTATCAATTTTAAGAAAACACTAACGAATTTGGAAATAGGCCCTTTTTGACATGAAATTATGTTATGTATTATTTTCTATTGCGTTATCATTTGGGGTAGTTTTGAAATGGTTTCAAATGTACATAAGCGCCAAATTAAACCAAATATTTTTGTATCTTATATTTTCGCTACAAACGAAAATATAAGATAGCTCTCTACATGCCCACAACAGACTGTCATAATTTTCACCACAATTTCCGGTATTTTCTATTCACTTAAAATTTTATCACAAACTTCACAACTTCCGAATTCATCAAGCCTGCCGATTTTTTACTTTTTTCTTATATTGATTTTACGTAAATAATACAATTGCATGTAACCATTCCTAATGTACAACCATTCTACACAAATAAGCGTATAAAAATTCGAGAAAGGTCCGACTGAAACACAAAACGGTATCGACCGAAACGACACATGCACGCGCCGTGACGGAAATTTTAACTATCACCGCAGAAATGGACACAGTGGACATTATATTACAGAAGGACTAATTTTAAAATTTTTACTTGTGAATCTATTAATAAAAAAGCGCATCACGGTAATTTCGCATAATATAAGAAGCATATCAAAAAATTTAAACGAGTTTTTATTACTAGTAAAGCGACTAAAAACTTTACCAGACATCATTATTTTAACAGAATGCTGGCTGTCCAAGTGTTCTAATGTACCTATAATAGAAGGGTATGATGCAACATCTACTACCAATCACATACTTCAAAATGACGGAGTAGTTGTATATATAAAGTCACATATAGCCAGCGTCTCATATGAACCATCCTTTTTAAATGCTAACTGTCTCATCTCTGTAATTAATAATGATATTGCCATAGTATCCCTATACCGCTCTCCCTCATATGCAAATCTGGATAATTTTATACAATCATTAGATAGCGCCTTAAGCGATTTATCCAAATACAGAACCATAATCGTGATTGGTGACATTAATTTGAATATTTTAGATAGTGAAGTGACAAAAAAATCAATGGATTACCTAGACTTATTAGCCTTTCATGGCCTGTTACCCACGCATACTCTCGCTACTAGAGATACAAGCTGTCTCGATCATATTTTTCTTAAAACAAATAATGCTTCATTGACTTTGATTATCGAAAGCAGCATCACTGACCACTGTCCTACTCTAATAGCGATTCAGAATAACAACAAAATATCTACATCACAAAAAGTTACAAAAGTAGACTATAAAGCCATTAAAGAGGACATGGCAAAAATAGACTTTACCGCAGTTTTTTCTTCTACAGATTGCAACCATGCTACCGAGGAACTTATTTTTATTTTGACTGCCGTAATTGCTAAACACACAAAATTAGAACTATTATCGCGACGCAAATCACCACTTAAGCCGTGGGTAACACCTGGATTAATTAGGTGCATGAGACATCGTGACAAACTCCACCAAAAACTTCGTAAGTCACCGGATAATGAAACATTAGATATTGTCTATAAGAGATACAGGAATTTTTTTAACAAACTTTTGCGTAAATTAAAACTAAAGTATGAAAGGGACCAGTTTGACGCAGCTGGTGGAGATGTCAAAAAAATATGGAAGGTCATTAATAACATCACGAGCTTTAAATCGAAAAAGTCTCTCCCTCAGGAGCTTTTACAAGGAGTCGACCCACACACAACATTAAATTCTGTAAATAAGTTTTTTGCTAGCGTTGGCCAGGATCTAGCAAACAAAATTAGCACAAATTCATTAATTGAGAATGAATTAACTATAGTCAACCGTGTAAACTCCTTTGGGTTAATATCTATTGAATCATCGGAAATACTTGCCCTCATAAACTCTCTCAAAACCGATTGTTCGGTAGGCTGTGATAACATCTCAACCCGAATAATAAAACAAAATAAAGAACTCCTAATTCCACCGCTCACTCATATATGTCACCTTAGTTTCGAAACATCGGTTTTCCCTAATTCTTTTAAGAAATCTTTAATTCTACCTATACATAAGTCAGGAGACAAAAATATAACAAGTAATTATAGGCCAATATCCATATTACCGTCTCTATCAAAAATCCTGGAAAAATCTATTAATAATAGGTTGGTAAACTACCTGGAAGATTTCAACCTAATCTCAAACAATCAATATGGCTTCCGTAAAGGTCGCTCAGCGGCAGACGCCGTCTCGGAATTAAATGACTTTATTGTGGACTGCCTAGATAATGGTGATAAATGCATGGGTGTATTCCTAGACCTTGCCAAAGCCTTTGATACGGTGTCTACTCTATTACTCTTAGAGAAACTGGAAGGTTTGGGAATACGGGGTGAACAATTGAATTTATTCAAAAGTTACCTCACCGATAGAACTCAAAAGGTTAGGATTGGAGCCTACTCCAGCTTGGAACTACCAGTAACCTACGGAATTCCGCAGGGCTCTATAATCGGCCCGACTCTTTTTTTGCTCTACATGAACCAAATTTGTGACCTTCATATAGAAAATTGTAAAATTATTGCTTTTGCTGACGACACAGTCCTTCTTTTTAGAAATAAGTCTTGGCAGGGGCTTTTTAAACAAGCACAGGATGGATTTAATCTGGTCTCAAAACAGCTCTACAGAAACATTCTCACCCTAAATGCCACTAAAACAAAATGTGTTACTTTCTCGCTACGTAAACCAGGACAACCTAGCGGCTCAGAATTTAACATAATAGCTCACTCTAACCACTGTCTCAAAGCAGAAAGTAAAAGCTGCAACTGCCCTAGCCTTGAAAGAGTTCCCACTATCAGATACCTTGGTGTCACTTTAGATCAACATTTGACTTATGTACATCATATTAAAGCAATAACGGGTAGAGTACGCAAGCTAATCGCCGTATTTAAACAAATAAAACACGTAGCTTCGACGCAACAAATTAAAACAACATATTTTGCGCTCTGTCAGTCCTTAGTGTTGTATTGTATTAGGTCATGGGGGGGTGCTGCAAAGTCACATCTCCTTCCACTAGAGAGAGCGCAGAGGGCGGTGTTGAAGGTGGCATTTTCCAGGCCGTACAGATACTCAACTACTGAACTATACAAGGAAATACAGATCCTATCGGTAAGGAAAATGTTTATCCTTCAACTAATCCTAAATCAACACAAAAAATCTCCTCACCTTGACGCCTCACGCAAAAGACGAAAAAACAAAATCTTCCTAACTAAATCATGCAAAACATCTTTTGCTCACCATCACTCTCAGTTCTTAGCTCCATACCTTTATAACAAACTTAGTAAAATAGAAACTCTACACCAAAAAACTCAACGAGAATGTAAATTTGCTATAACACACTATTTACAAAGTATTGACTACTCTCAGGTAGAACATTTGTTGGAGATCTAATCATAATTCTGGACTATATGTATATGTATATTTATATTTGTATTTATTCTATTAATATCATATGTATTTATATATATACACTTTTTTGCTGTTTTATTTCTAGTGTAAGTACATTTTTTTATGGCATATAGGCCTTAAGACTTAGTTATAAGTTCTTTACATATATTAGTTTATTATTACATTATAGTTCTTTGTTGAGTTCTGCATTTCTTCCGTTATTTTTTTATTGCTTACCTAACACAAACGATAGCAAATACTTGTAAACACCTTAAAGAAGCCAAAGGATTGAGCCCTCGTGTCTAAATACAAGTTTATTAAACTTAGTTAGAGCGAGGTGACATTGTTTGACCCTGAAAGGTTTTATACAAGTAGGTAAGTACGTACGGAAACAGAGTGTTAAAATAAATACACCATGTTATGAAATACATTGTAAGTACCTACTTTGTAAACCCATCTATGTGAATAAATATTTTTATTATTATTATTATTATTATTATTATTATTATCATCAGTGACACGCCTGAGTGATGGCCAACTTAGACCAGCTTGGCTAGACTAGCTTCTTCGGGAATTTTCACCAATAAGTTATAATAATAAATATTGTTACCCAGCGCCATCCAGCTGCAAACGAAGCGAAACATTTGAGTATAGCATGGTATATTATATAGTCAGTGAGGGTTAGTAGATGCAGCTATAATAAACTTAAGCTGCACTTGCACCACACGTTTTTAATGCTTCCTGGCTTAAAATACGAAACGAAACAATGATACTGATTTCCAGTGTAAATAGAGTTAAGTTTAAAGTTTGATTTCTGGTATCTCTACACTGTGCCATAAGCTAACCGTGATCGTTAGTGTTGGCGGGTCCTAAGCGGCGTAATGCGATCGGACGCGGAAGGAACACTTTAATAACTTCATCCAGAATCGGGTGATGGCATTATCCGGGTATTAATGTTATCCGGGTGAAATCTAAATGTGGGTTGAAAATTATTCTAAATTACGGACTACTTATTTATTTACCTTTTACCTACATCATGCTGGCCGAATTGAAAATACTCGTACCTCGACTTTCAATTGAAAGGTCGAGTCGAGAGAAAGGTGAGTTCGATACCCAGACGTGTAGCAGTGAATTTTTCTATTCGAATAATGTACGGGTGGGTGTATGCGCATTAAAAGTGCTCATAACAGTGAGGGAAAATATTATGAGGAAACCAGATAGTATTCTCACAAACGGTGATGGGCTTGCAAACTGACACGTATATACTTACTATTGTAAAATGTTTTCTACATTGTAATGTTTGAAGGTGTCTCTGACTACCCTCTTTAGGAATCTTCAAGGATCAGAATTACGACTATAATCACCTCCAGGTGGAGGTGATTATAGTCGTAATTCTGCTTGTTTTATTCTGGTTGCACACTGCAAAATGTGGGTTTGTGCCAAATATAATGTTTGGATGTGCCTCTGACTACCCCCTCTAGGCATCTTCAAGGATCTAAGCACCTGGAAATCTGAAACGATGTCTACCGTACTTGGGGATTACAGTCCTTATCCTATTTCATTTGAATATGAAAATTAGCTAAGGTGTAACTGTCCGCTTCATTATCGCAGTCTTCAAACTTTAATTTCAAAATTATAACACTAAAGTTTTTTATTTTACACATTTTGCTGAAAAGTTAAAATATAAAAGCCAATGAGTTTAACGAGACGGGTCAACTTATCCCGTGGTCTTTCTTTTAATTACGTCATATCAGCGCGCCACAGCGCAAATAAAGCCAGTAGTTTTACTGTTACGCGAGTAATACGCGCTGTTTATACGCTGCAGCTTTATATGGGTGGCTGGCGAGTAAATGGACAAGATATAGTTCAGGGATATACAGTAACTCATCTGCATAGTAAACCTATGTTCATATTTCGCTTCATTTGGAAATTTTACCAAATATTGTTTATATGATGATAAAATAAAAACCGGCCAAGTGCGAGTCAGACTTGCGCACGAAGGGTTTGAAGAAAAAACGGCAATAAAACACGTTTGTTGTATGGGAGCATCTTTCTTTTTCTTTCTTTCTTTTTTCTTCTTTCAAAAGCAGCGATGGGCTTGCAACCTAACTAACTAACTATGCTAGCTACTCTAAAATGAGAGCACGTGCCACTGTAATATTTGAACGTGCCGCTGACCAGCCCCTTCTATATCTATATCCTGTAGATCTAAAAGTCTACCGTCTCCTTGAGGAAAACAATCATGACACTATTTTTTTGAACTTGTAACAACACACTGTCCCAAATACTATGCCATGTTTCGAACTTGGCAGTTAACCTTACCAATTATCAAGAACTGTCTCTCTGCGATAGAACGAACTTTACTAGTTATAATACCGCTTTGTAGATATACTGCGGTCACAGAACTGCAATAAAAAGCGGTCATCTGCAAAGGTGTGTGATATAGAGTTATGGTTTGGCTTGAATAGCTCGATGCATAGCCGAACAAGCTCTGAAAGATACATAACATATCTACCTCTTTGATGATTGTCTAAGTTGCGACCTTGAGTGTGGTCACAAAATGGATGTCAGTCTAGGTTTGAAATAGCCAATGACAGAGGTCTTTGAGCGGCCTAAAAACTACGTTACCAGGAGTCAAAGATCACTTTGTTTTCTCAAGTTTGGAGTTTTCCTTTCATATACCTATCCGGGTGCTTAGACCCGTGAGAATACTAAGGATGTAGTTAATGGCACATTCAAACATTACATTTAGTACTCACATTTTACAAGGCCACTATGTTTTCTTTCTCTGTTTTAAGCACTTACGTTTCTAAAGAACAATATTGAATCCTTGAATAAAATTTGGCTCTATAAATAAAGTTGTATTTTTAAGGCAGTCCAAAAATTATTATTTTGATTGAGATCTGTTTAGATAACAAACAAACATCCCATTTTTTTCATGTATAATATTGAAGAGTATCTTCTTAGAGTTTCTTATTTAGAATTTACCTGTTAGAACCAGTTTCATCGCTCACTACAGCGTCCACACATTTGTGGAAATGTGTGGACGAAATTTGGGAACATTTGTATGCTCGGTGGTGACAAAGTGGCTTACAAGAGAAGCAAGTTAATGCTCTTGAACCAACAATACAATAGGAAGCTGCATTTTGGTGAAACAATAATACAACAATAGCAGAACGCGATGTTGGAATAATTAAGCTGGGACAGTTGTGGCATTCTAAGTCGTTAATAAACTTTACAACGAAAGTTTAATCACAGTATTATTATAATTATGAAAGTTTTGATATTTGTTTATTGCTTGTTTGTTACTAAATCAAGCCGATTTCGATGAAATTTTGTAACCCTGATCGATTGGATATGGGGCGTCAAAGTTTATATGAAAACCGTTGTTTGTAGGACGTCTTCTGGCCAAGTAGAGCGATGATCTTCCAAATGTCGCCGGTGAGGGGATGCATGAGAATGAATCTGATGACTGAATCGATATCGATGAAATATATAATGTTAAGTAAATTTTGACCCGAATTGAAACAGCATCAGCAAGTCGCGTGCGTTTAACCTTTAAAACTTTCGGAGTTTGTTTGTTATTCGCTCAATCACGCCCAAATGACCAAACGGATTTGGATGAAACTTGAACTATACATAGCCTATGTCTGTAGCCTATATACTTTTTATACAGATACCATTCGTGCAAAGCCGCGGTCGGAACCTAGTAATACAATAAATGTGTTGTGTAAAGTTATTGATATCTTGGCTTGCACGTGGTTCTTATCATGTTGTAAGTAACAAACGTACTGAATTAGTATGCATTTCAGAACAGAAGGCCATTTGGCTTATCTCAACAATGCTTATAACGATATTACTGTAATATTCCCGTCTAGCGAACATTCTTAGTTTTGGTACTAGCTTTTATCCGCGACTTCGTCTGCGTAGATTTAGAAAATCGAATTTTGAACGACACTCGTAAAACGGAAATTCCTGGAAATCAAAAGAATTTTTTGGAAAAGTAGCCTATATCCGTCCAAGCCTTTTAACTATCTCTGTATGAAATTTCCTCACAATTGGCCCAGCGGTTTAGCCGTGATAACGTCACAGACAGACAGACAGACAGTTACTTTCGCATTTATAATATTAGTACTTACAGATTGTTCAGAAAACAATAGAGATTGCAGCTTCTGGTACTTAACATAATAGCCATAATAAAATACGATGGAAAACTTTACTAATTTATAACGAGAAAAATAAAACTCGAACGAATCAAATGTAAATTACAATTTTTTCTTTACGACTTTGACCACAAAGTTTTTCTTTACGACTTCGAATAACCGAATTTGTTTAAAAATTAAAGCATTTATTTCAACTTTCTCAACTGAGAACATTTTAGAAAACAGAGTTCGTTTTAACCGATGAAAAAAAGATGTTCTTAATTCTACATGTATATATTTTTTGTTGCTTTTGTTTTTTTAAGTATAACCGCGCATAACATTTGATTTCGGTGATTTTTTTATTGTGTAGAGATGTTGAGAATAACCCCAAATTGTTCCCATAAAAATGATATGAATGCAGGAAGATTGTTGTAAAGCACAATTTTTACTTAATGCCATTATTTAAATTGTAATGTAAACCTATTTGAGTACAAATAAAACTTTAGCGTAAAGATAATTCGTCGTTAATACTAAAAAATGCACCCTCCTTAATGTTTCAACTTTGATTTTAAAATAATGTATTTTAACCTAACAAGAACTCTAATCCAAATCTAATTTGAACCTAGAATCTTACAAAATAGAGTGTATTTTTGTTAAATTTGGTTGAGTTTAATTTAAAATTGTGGCGTGCACGTATACTCAGGGGATTTAGCGTCAAATTGGATTGCTTTTCTACAAGTTGCGCATTTGCATGAGGACAAGAAATGGAAACCGGAGACTGAGATATGTGATGGGAGATAGTGTGGACACAGGATAGAGCAATATTTCCGATTTTCTCTTAGATCCCCTTTTTACGGTTTTTTGTCTCTGTCTTTTTTTCAGTGAGTAAATGTGTTGCAGTTTGATGAAACTTTGATTAAAAGCATTAACTTTTTGTTGTGCATGTTCTATACTTTTCTGTATTTACTCGTGTTTTATCAAGTCAAAAGTGTTATGAACAATTTTTCATTCATCCAAGCCATCTACGAGTAAATGACAAGATAGTAAAAAACCGGCCAAGTGCTAGTCGGACTCTTACACGAAGGGTTTCAAACCATTTTCTATAAAAACGGCAAAAAAACACGTTTGTCGTATGGGAGCCCCACTTAAATATTTATTTTATTCTGTTTTTAGTATTTGTTGTTATAGCTTCAAAAGAAATACATCATGTCTTGTGTGTTCATCATCCATCATCATCACGGTTCATGAGATACAGCCCTGTGGCAGATAGACGGACAGCGAAGTCTTAGTAATAGAGTCCCGTTTTTACCCTTTAGGTACGGAACCCTAAAAACTACTAGAAAAATATAAATCTGAAGAGTGAGAAAAATCACTTGAAATATTTCGTTTTTGTATGAGAAGAAAAGTCTACCTAGATAAAACGGAATAGGTACCTTTGTGGTAAAATCATAATTTTCTTAAAAACTACCAAAAAGAAACTGTCTTTAATATTTAGATGAGTACGGTACGAGTACTATGATTGTCTACTAGTTTTAGTAAAAAATAAAAATGTGTTTTTTTGGATCCAATGATATTTTTTTTTGCCAGAAATGAACTAATCATATTCCTGTGTTTATTTTTTACAAACAAAACTTTAAAGTTATCTAAACCATAATAAATCAAAGCTGTCTTTTGTAAATATTTATCGAAAACACAAAAAATTACAAAAAAATCTCATAATGCCTAATATTTGGTTTTAATAATTTCTGAAAGATTTTTATTTGCTAAAAGTTAGGGACTCATAAATCACATTCTTCGAGTTCTTGAATTTGGACCGAATAAAATGCACCTATCATCGTCATTGTAAATGGAACTCTAGTGATAACAACATAAGTTACAAAATGGAATCTTTCAAAAGTGCATTACAAGCAGAGCGATGCATGTTGCATTGAATGAAATATTGAAATTTTGGCATGCGTGAATTCCACTACCATCCTACACCTTGCTACCAATCTCATCCCTATTTTCTTAACAATAAGGCGTATTTTCGCAAGTTCTTAAGATTGGGGAAGGTGGGCCTGAACGTGTTACCGCGGCTGCTTTTGACACTTGTCAGAATGTTATTCCTTCGTGTTAAGAGTAGGAAATATAACGTGTTTGTAAGATTGAACACTAAGGTAATGTTACTGGAATGTTGCCAAAGAAAATTGAACCTTTCCCGTTGGCACGGGAATGCAAATTTGCAATTTGTGATTTTATGCAGAATAATTTAAATTATCTAGTCACGGAATGATTTACTGAAATTCATATCATGAATTATGCTGATTTCCGGTATTGAAAACTTTGTTTGGTTTTTGGCTGTACCTACCTATTTAGAGTTATTGTTTAGATCTAGTTGGTTACTAGGTAATCAATTAATCATACAGAGTTAGCAAATACTGGCTTTCACCCACGGCTTTGCTCGTGATGTTTAATGTACCCAAGTAAAAAGTAATCTTCACATTATGAAAAACTTTTATTTATATACGCCCCTCTATATGTCCTATGTTAAGGGTTGTTTTAAAAATCCTACATATTTAATTGTTAGAATAAAAGGATCACTACTATATTTTCAAGACTCTGCTCCCAACAGATTACGTCAGTTATTTAGTCAGGACTTTGATTTTCATAACCACTAACTAACCCATAGACATTGTTATTTTTCAAACTATCGATATTAGTAGACATAACTATGGATTTTGACACGGGTCTTTATCATGTAATTACCTTTAATTTACTTTCCCGACGTTTCGACTATGTTACAATAGCCATGGTCGCGGGCAGACTGAAGTACTCGGAGCTACTGTCGAGAAGCGGAGGCAGTTGAAGATCCTCACTTGGTCTTCAGAAATAGAAATGTCCATGTTCATATTACGACACATAGACCATAGACCATAGACATTGATTGGTGACAGGGCTCAAATTCTCCATATACAAGTTGATTTATAAGTCCACGTTACGTTCTAATAAAAATAAAAGTACCTACAATCCTGTGGTGGGACTACATTTTCGCGTTTGTTATTTTCACGTTACATTTTCTCCCTACCTCTCGACTGCCAAACTTTCCAACCTTATCATTTCTATCATCAAATCCGCACAAATATATTTATATCCGCAAATATCCGATAGTGTACAATAAATCCTTCTATTCGGCGCAAACTTCCAAGGAGAAAAATCCCAAGCAGTTGATTTTCAAAGCATTTCTTTGGACTCCGGCGAGTCAATTTATTTCTTTAAATAAAACTTTCTGAATATCTACACATGGGGAGTTTAACTCAATTGTGTGTTTGTACTGATACGCACTGCGGTCTATTAACGATACGGTATTTATTGTGAATTTACTGATATAAATATGTATGACACCTGTGACTTACACTTAAAAATAAAAGTGGGGTTTAAAATGAGGCCTAAGTATTTATTTCAAAAAATGTAAAAACAAGAAATTGGATTTTTTTATGTTATACATTATTTGTTGTACGAGTGTTTGCTGCACGGAAAGTCACAAATGTTTTTATTATAAAAAGATATAAAAAAAATTTGAACTTTCCCCTTCGTGCGGGTACGTTACGTTTATATACTATTCCAGGACATAGGCTATGTATATACAAAGTTTTATCAAAATCCGTAGGTCGTTTGGGCGTGATTGTGCCACAAATCCAAATATTCTCACAAGCAAACAGATTTATAATATAAGTAAGATAAAACATGGCTACTCTTTGCACTGTCTCGGTGCACGCGGTTGAGCGGTGGTATGCAGAGCAATAACTAAAGACGAGAGCATTATTGCTTTAATAAGTTTTCTGTTAAAAAATATTTTTTTCAAGACAAGCTTTTATAAGATTCTCCTTTGAGCTAGAAATCAGAAAGGCGCGCTATCACCTGTTACATAATAATTATTGCATTGTCATTGGAACATGACAGATATGATTTTTTTTTACTCAATCGAACCATTTACTAAGGAGTTCCGTTGTGAGCGTCCGTACAGCTTCTGACTCCATTATCAGATCAGCCCGCTGTCACCGTATTATTGTATTGTCACCAGAACTAAAGGTATAAGCAAAATTTCAGCTCAATCGGTTACCAAGAAATGTTTGAATAATGGTTTGCAAATTTGGACAACTTACAATAATACAAACATCGCAAGTTAAAGAAAAGCTTGTAAAGGCGGCGTTTTCCAAGCCAGTGCGTATTTCAAAGATAGTCCCAACTTCCAGTGGTCTCCAGTGGTCTGAATGGAAATTGTCTGCGGCTCATCGCCAGTGTAACACGCCTTTATGCTGTCGTCGTGATAAATGACGCTGGATGAATATATTCCTTTTTATACAGCTAAACGGGGTGGCTGTTTTTGTAAGAGTTTGGTGTACGAAACAGTGATGACTGGTTTATACCAGACACGATATATTAAATAGAATTATATTTACAGAAATTCTGCGAAGTTTGCCAGGTTTTTATGCGAAATAGGATTGTTATGTTCAAATCTAATATTAGAGACAAGTGTATCCTTTTACATTTAGTCAGGGTTATGTCTCGTAATGTATTAAAATTAAATTTGCCTTAATTATAATGTGTGTGCTAAAACAAAGCTTAAAAGGTATAGTTATTTAAATATCGTACGTCACTTATCGCTGATGGCCATAAATAAATTTCTACGCTTTACCCAAAAATTTATACAAAATATTATAACCATCATATCACTCTTGATTTTGATATTATTATAGAATATCACTGGGTCCCATCACAAAATTACAAACGAAATACCGTAACCCACCACAGCCGGGTAATAACAATTTAGTACCTAATGATTAGAATAAAAAAAAGATTCAATGTGCTTTAGCTCAATAAAGACATTATCATAAAAGTCAAATCCCACTGAGGCAAAATTGAGTCACAGGATCTTAATAAGATACAAGGAATAATAATCATCCAATCGCCGCCTCATTAATTTAATGTTGTCAGACAAATAAATAAACGTTTATTTATTCGTTGTATTACCGGTTATTTCTGGAAATACAGTGACCTTGGAATTGGCTTCATAAACTTCACTACATTAGGAATTGAAATCTCTTTGAGGACCTCACCATGCAATCGATGACATTAAAATGTCACGGAGAATCAAAGTAAAAAGTTCTTCATTACTGTTCTTGCTAAGTGCGTCTTAGAGAGATAATCAAAGATTGGTAACTTAAATTTGTATGGAAATACTAGAAACCCTTGCGATTTATTCACGTGAAGCTATTTTCAAACAGTATTCAACACTCCACTACACACTTTTAGGAGATGAATTTCTAGAATCCTATTCTCAGTGCACCCTTGCACACCAAAAGGAATACACTCTCCAAATTTCAAGTTTCTAGGACCAGTGGTTTAGGCTGTGCGTTGATAGATCAGTCAGTCAGTTACGTAAGAGCTTTAGTTATATATATTTAGATCATCTCTAAGCATGTCCTGGAAAGTAAGGCATGAATACAAAGTTAAGTCCTTGGTCCAGACCATCGACCAATAGACGCCTAAATAGCTTTACACAATTATGTCTAAACGTTGAGGTGTGCAGGTCAGGGGGAGCGGTAAAAAATGCATTCTGATTGGCCGGTTGAATGTCACAGCCCGCCGCGGGGCGCGTCGTGAACCGCGCTCGGTGGTTTAACCGGGATCTGTAGCCCATATGTGTTGTCTGACAGTGTTCGCCGTGCATGAGGAGTCTAGGCTGTGTGGTCGATGGTCCAGACAGACATGATACTCATTTTGTTATGATTTAAAGCAAGCAGTTAGTGACACGCAGCATCCCACTAAATCCGAATTGAGTCACAAAAAGCGCACAGTAGCGACATCTACCTAATCATTCAGTCGCTCGTTATTTCTTAGCTGACAGACGAATTTATAAGCGAGTTACTCAGTGAAGCTCGGAGTTTTGTAAAAAGTGATGGCCGCCATTGTACGTCCGAAAGTGGTGATGATCTTTAGTCCAACGTCAAAGTAACAAAATCCACATGCGATTACTGAGAAAGTGTTCAAAAATTAAATAAAAACTTAAATTATGTCATCATCTTCCCGCCCTTTTCCCACTTATACCTTACCCACTTAACTTTCATTATGTGCTGAAAATATTAAAAATGTAATAGGATCATGACTGTAATCCTCAAGTACGGTAGACAGCAGGTACCTCGACTTTCAATCGGAAGGTCAAGGGTTCGAATCCTGACTGTGCATCAATGTAATTCATATTATGCGCATCAACAAAATGTACTAAGGAAAACATCGTAAGAAAACCAGTTAGGTAGTATTCTAAATATAGTACCAACCTATTCTGTCGTTTTTGGGTTAGATTTTCACCTAAGAAAAACATAATGAGTAATGAACGTAGATGTTGGTTTTTCTATTTATTAGTAAGTACTTTATCAGACTTATTAGATCTCTTTTAATGCAACTTTTCAAAATCCTTTTCCTTTAACGCCACTACGAATCAAGAGAAACCCTTAAAATTTCAAGTCCCACGACCAGCGGTTTTGGCTGTACGTTGCATCAGTCAGTCATCAAGACTGATTATAACTTGTATATATAGATTTCCATGCAATCTTACAGCAATAACATGTAACAATCAGGCGCCGGGACACCTCATTTGTCATATGCCGTATACAGTCGTAAATCTATCTGAATATTGCACTCGGCGAGGAGCCAGATATTTCTACTTATTCTGTTTTTGGATCAGACTGATCTAAAGCTGTTGGATTATAAGTCGTATGAAGCTTTGTTTATAAATCTCAACTGGCCTCACAGCTCAGTTGGTAGTAGTTCTGCCTTCTGCGCTGTAGGTTGTGGGTTCGATTCCCACCCAGGATAAACATTTTTGTGATGAACATAGATGTTTGTTCTGTGTCTGGGTGTTAATTATCTATATCTATACTTATAATAAAACTGTAGAAAAGTTCAATTCTGTAAATTGAATAAAAACTAAAATAAATACTTCTTCATACAAGTAACACAAGCCAAAGAAAAACTTTTTGAAATTTTTGTCTGTCTGTCTGTCTGTCTGTGTTGTCCGGCGTTCACGCAAAAACTGCTGAACAGATTTTGATGAAACTTTTTTGTTATATAGCTATTAGTCCTCGGCAACATATAGAATAGATATAGATTCGTTTTTTTGTTTGTTTGTATGTTTTTGTTTGTAAATGTTTGTTGTCCAGCAAAGCGGCACGGGTCAGCTAGTGTATAATAAATATGTATTTACTAAAAAGCATATAAGTATTCTATCAGTTATCAGGTTCCCATAGTACAAGTTTTGCTTAGTTCGGGGCTAGATGGCGCTGCGTGAAATGTCTAAATATTTATTTATTATTTTAATCACTTTCCTCTAAAACATAATTAAATAATAAATAGGATAACGACTGTATTCCCCAAGCACAGTAGACATCCTCTCAGATCTTACAGATCCTTGAACACATCTAAAGGGGGTTCGAGGCACGTCCAAACATTACATTTGGTACATGCTTACTGCAATCCTCACGTGACAGGTTGCAAGCCCGTCGCCGCTACACTGTATGGAGATGAAATACCGCGCTTCCTCTTCACTGTGGTTGTGAAACTAGCTTCCTATACGAGCCAGTGGGGGGTCGTGTTTGTGTAATTGTTTCATTGACGGTAATGTTCCACTGTTATTGCCACAGTTCTGAATTACTTTTGTTTTTCTTCATAAAGTTGAGTTGTTTTTACCAGGGACAGTGCCCGGTCGCTGATATGGCATGGTGATGTTTCTTTGTCTATTATTATACCACCAAATTTTTGGGAAAGTATTGAAGATTTTTTATAATAATACTATCTTTTACCCGCGACTTCGTGCGCGTAGATTCAGAAAAACTAATTATGACGACTCTATCCTAAAATATTTAAATTCCGGAAATACAAAATACAAATTTGAGAAAAAAAGTAGCATAAATTTATCTATCTCGCCATGAAGTTTATTAAAAATCGACCCAGTTGTTTGGCCGTGTTGACCTCACAGACAGACAGACAAAGTTACTTTTGCATTTATAATAATTAAGTATAGATTAGTGCGACCACTTCTCTTCGTAAAATTTTGAATAAAACCCAATATGTTATCACTAATAATCATTATTCTGTAAATTTTATGAAATTTACTCATATTATCTTTCTAAGTAAATCAAAAAATTTGATTGAATAAATTATTTATTGCCTGTAATTTTCGAGTGCTTAATTGGTTCTTCGATCTAAATCACTTAGGTACTTCAATTTGTAAATTCTGAGAGCTATCATCGTTTACGATATTACACAATTTTGATATTTGAGCTACATAATACAGTTTAATTTTACTAAAGTACAACAAAATAGTACTATTTTGTTCAGCTGTGCCATATCAACAGGCGTAGTACTGTACTTTCAGTAGGTTGTAGGAAGGTAATTGTAACTTTGGCAGGGGAGCTCTGATTTATCTGGTTTCATTTCGTCTCTGATGCTTTGGCGTTACTCACTTCTGAGGGTAAGTTATTATAACCTATCCTTTTGATCTACTGGACAGAAGGTGGACACGACATAAGGGTAAGATTAAAAAAAAATGCCTAAGTGCGAGTCGGACTCGCGCACGAAGGGTTCAGTAACATTATCTATAAAAACTGCAAAAAAATCATGTTTGTTTTATAGGAGCCGCCCTTGAATATTTATTTTATTCTGTTTTTAGTATTTGTTGTTAGAGCAGCAACAGAAATACATAATCTTTGAAAATTACAACTCGTATCACGGTTTATGAGATACAGCCCTGTGACAGACATACGGACATACAGACGGACAGCGAAGTCTTAGTAATAGGGTCCCGTTTTTACCCTTTGGGTACGGAACCCTAAAAAATCTATACTGCAAAATATGGGCATACATGTGCTAAATGCGATCTGTCAAACGTAACTCTGACTACCTCTTTAGACATCAACAAGAATCTAAATTCCTAGAGATTTGAGAGGATGTATTCCGAACTTGAAGGATATATTATTATTTTTTACATTATTATTTGAAAACTGAATCTTATAACGATAGTTTAGTCTTCAGTATGCCAACGTATTGTCGTAGTTAGAAAGAAAACCGTTCTAAAAATAACTTCAACAAGCATCTACTCACACAACCTATCATTATCCTCAAAACAAAGCAAGTAATGTGGGAACAGACAGCTGAGAATCAGTTTATATCGACCATAGACAACCCTTGCTGAAAACCATTTTGCCCTGTCATAATAAGAAGTTTCCAAGCGTACGTCTATTGATGCATATTCAAAGAATTTGATAACGTAGCTTTCGTTTTACATTTCATCGTGATTTGGTTGTACATATAATTACAATGCTGATCTAATTTACAATTAATGTAAATGTCCAAATGGAATTAATGTAATTACAATATTAACAGAGAAAATAGCAGTTGAATCACTAGGAGTAGGATAGTAAATATAAATAAAATAAATAGGATCACCACTGTAATCCCCAAGTACGGTAGACATCCTCTCAGATCTTCAGACGCTTAGATCCTTTGAAGATGTCTAATGGGCGTAGTCAGAAGCACGTCCAAACATTATATTTCGCACATACCCACATAAATACTGTAGGTACTGTAATATTCAATTACGGTAGACATTTAGATATCCAGGCGCTTATAAGAATTCTAACTGATTCTCTCGCGATGTTTTTGTTCATCGTTATGAAAACTTTTTTGAATAAAATTAATTGGTAATGTACCAATGAATTTGTACCCCTTGCATTGAAAGTCGAAGTTGGATGTCGCCAGATTTTTCCCGCAAAGACAGTCGTGACCTTTATAGGATTGATATTTTTAATTCAGCATTCTTCAGACGTCTTTCACAAATGCCAACATCTCCAACTTTTAACTCCACTCCACACAGATTATATATACAATAGACAGGATCAGAGTAACTTCCTCAAACTTTATATAAAGCCTTTATTTCCCAACAATGAGATGTAATTAGCGACTTAGATTTTTCCGGAAACTTTCAGCCCTCTTTTGTACAAATTGAATTTCAGCAAAGTTTGAGATGACCCCGGGAGCATCATTAATATCTCTTGATTTGTTGCTCCAGATAATGAGTTCAAAATGGAAAAGGGTGAAATAAAAATATATTTCGCTAATTACTTTTTTGATGGTTCTATTTCATCTTGAATTGCCTTCGAAATTATCTTCATTGCAGTTGTTTATTTATTCAAAATATTAATGTAAAAAATACTATAATATTATAATGGAGATATTTATCTACGTAAATAATTGCAGCATAAAATGCCTAAAGCAATACAATCGTTTCCAATCTAAAAATGTACAAAACACACATGAACGTACTTGAAACCCAATTGACAATAGAGAGGAAACACCCAATGAAACCAATAGGGAACAGATAACAAATCTCTCAACCAATTTGAGGGGACACTTTCCATATCCGCCCGAGGTCACCATTCTTTCCTCATCTAAAACATAACTTGATTTGTAGGCCTGAAAGGACTTTTTCAATGCTCTTCATTGAACCATTATATCTAATGGCTGTGACAATAGGGCATTACAAATTTGTCTCCGTACAGGCGCACCTAGAAACACAAAGAAAGAACCACCACTGTATAGAGCTGTAGAAGAATGGATCTTAATACAGCATCAGGAAGGTTGGGTTTGGATCGGACAAAACTTGTTCCAATTGAGTTTATCACAGGATATTGTAAAATGGTCGTAGTTACAGCACAATGTGACGGTAGGCATCGATGACCTGCTACAGCTACTAGCGGTTATGATTGTTCAAGTCTTGAGGCAAAATTAATTTGAACGTTTATTATGTCCCTTTTATGTTCCTGATTTTACTAGATGATTATATTTCTAAGACGATTTACCGATTCTATAGACACTATCAAGAAGCGATCTGGCTCACGAAAACGTTATATTTAGCTGTAAGCAGAATTTCCATTTGAGATTCTATCGAGAATAATTTATGGAGGCATTAGATTTCGCGCCGTAGTCAAATTTCAATTACGGATAATGTCGTTTTGTATATTATTTTCCTTTTTGTATTGGAAGATGATAATTTTTGAAGGAAAATCACCGCAGCTAAAAATTATCGTTAGCATTTGGATAAAATTTACTACAGATCTAAATAATAATTGCCATATCTTCTTTGCAATATAATATTCTCTTTATTTCTCCATAATATCATTTGTATCCAGAAAGTGAGGCACTAACCTGCAGGACAGACGCAGTCTCCAGCATCTCTGGTCTCTCTCCTTAGCGCCAACTCCTGGTGCTTCGGCTGGTCTCCTGACGCTGTCCTCATGAATTCTTCAAACTGCTTCTCCAGCACCAGAACTCGCTGCTCCAAGCAATGCTGCCGGTATAGCCCGTAGCCACATAGTATGAAGAAGAATCCACTACAACACCACAACACTACCGTATTCAGAACCTTCTTCTTGTCACTCTCTTTCGGCTTGGCCATTTTGATCAGGAATTGAGACACTTGGCTTCTGCCAATCTGCCAATCTAAAGACACTTAATAAAATTCATAGTTGAACCGAGTTTACTTTCGCGTTAGGGGTTATGGTCAGGGTTTTCGTGAACTAGAGGAATTTCCTTAGAGAAATATCCTTGTTCAGTGTCAAATGTGAAGTTCAGAGGTCGTCCGTGTGGTCTGGCGTACTAGTCGGTAGTCACTGGTGCCCTGAGCGCTCGCTCCCTCGGGAAAGGAAGCTGCTTATCCGTTAAATGCCCTTCTAGTTGTGTCGATTACATTTGAGTACCCTTCCAAACTTTGATGGACGTGTTACAGTGTTTGCTCCGGATGCAATCGGTTTAAAAATGTGACGGTGCTTGGTGGCTAGTGGCACTGAATTGGAGCATTCGTTTCTTTGCGGAGAAAGAGTGGAAGATTCCACTTATGATGACTTATGACACTTATGACAGCTTCAGAAAAAAAGTAAAGAGATATGTGTGTACTTAAATAAATAAAACGAAAATGAAATAAAATAGATACATTTTTGTACTAGTCAGTTCTATGCTAGGCTTTATTTTTCTTCGTAGATCGCAGTCAAAAACACATCTTGAATTTAAAACACCCTCATCTATGCTCAGCAAAATAAAAAAAACAATTTGCATTTAAATTGCATAAAAATTGGTCTGATCTGTACCTACCAGCAATTATGAGGATTCGGGCCAATGCGGGGGGTGTCTTGTTTTACAATCAAGACTAATGTCAGGGTGATGTCGACTGATGCGGGGTGGTGCGGATAAAAATGTAAATGGAAGTTACCTTCGGGGCGCATTAGTCGCGATGGTACTTGTGGATAGGAATTAAGGTATTTTACATGGTGGTCCACCGAAAGATATCTACTGTGATTTACAAAAACACAAGTTACGAATAAACTAAACACAATCTTGAATAAGTTGTTGTTCTTGCTTATTCTTATTTCCCACACGCAAACTTGTCTTACGCTTATCCCTCTACTGGGTAATGTTAGCCTAGAAGTTTTATTTTTCCAAGGAACGTTTGTTGGAATAGAAAAGCAAAGGGACGATATTCCTTTTTTACGTGCTTACTACTGAAAAATGTGGGCATGTGCCAAATATAATGTTTGGACGTGCCTCTGACTACCCGCACTAGACATATTCGTTTTTTTAATTCAATGAAAAAAATATTAGTTCTACATGAACGGGACCAACTTGGAACTATTCTCTGCACAATATAAAACAAATCATTGAAATCGGAAGCAAAGATAAAAAGATAAATGTGCGGTTATAAATACATAGAAAATTAACAAAAATATATAAAAAACTAAACGGACAAAGATATATAGCAACAAATTCCGCCAATCTGCTCCCAAAGAGTCCAACCCAATGTAAAATACTCCAGTAGAAAACTGTCCTGGAAAGAACCTGGAAAAGTACAGTAAATTGGTACAATAAAATAAGAATACAATAGATAAGAAATGAAAATAAAATTAAATAAAAACTGTAAATAAGACAATAAAAATAAAATAATACAATAAACAAGATAATAAATACACTAATACCCAAGTAAACAAAATTAAATAAATAAATTTAGATAATACTTATAGAATGTACTCGAGGATATTTTTAGGTCTCGAGGGATCTCGTAGAATTTTGTAGGTTCTCGTAGGGTCTCGTAGAATTTTGTAGGTTCTCGTAGGGTCTCGTAGAATTTAGTAGGTTCTCGTAGGGTCTCGTAGAATTTTGTAGGTTCTCGTAGGTTCTCGTAGGTTAATGAAATTAGTATGCCTGAAAAAAGTACCGCCCAACAGAAAGTCAAAAACAAAAAGAAAAAACAAAAGTCCACTTTCTGTTGGGCGCTCGGTGAAGCAACACGTATGCGGAGTCCTGCGATGTTGTTGTTTTCCATTTCAGGCTAGCAAGCAGTGAGTCAAGTTCCTGATGATGCTTCGTAGAGAAGCGAAACACGTGTCGTTCTAGTTGAGTAATTTCCTAAGTGTATGTACTTCATAGTTTCAGGTTTCTGGTAGAGAGGTGCGGTTCAAGTTGTGGTACTTTTTTCAGGTTCTTTAAATTTATTATTTATTTTTGTCTTTGTGTATTCGTGTATTTATTATATTGTTTATTGTATTATTTTATTTGTTATTGTTTTATCTTGTTTTTTATTTTATTTTAGTTTCTTATCTATTGTATTTAATTTATTATACCAATTACTGTACTTTTCCAGGTTCTTTGATGGAAAGTTTGTACTGGAGTATTTTACCTTAGGTTGGACTCTTTGGGGTTCTAGTTGAGTAGTTTCCTAAGAGTATCTACCTCATAGTTTCAGTTTTCTGTAGGGAGGTGCGGTGAATTTGTGGTACTTTTTTCAGGCATTACATACTAATTTCATTAACCTACGAGAACCTACGAGAACCTACAAAATTCTACGAGACCCTACGAGAACCTACTAAATTCTACGAGACCCTACGAGAACCTACAAAATTCTACGAGACCCTACGAGAACCTACAAAATTCTACGAGATCCCTCGAGACCTAAAAATATCCTCGAGTACATTCTATAAGTATTATCTAAATTTATTTATTTAATTTTGTTTACTTGGGTATTAGTGTATTTATTATCTTGTTTATTGTATTATTTTATTTTTATTGTCTTATTTACAGTTTTTATTTAATTTTATTTTCATTTCTTATCTATTGTATTCTTATTTTATTGTACCAATTTACTGTACTTTTCCAGGTTCTTTCCAGGACAGTTTTCTACTGGAGTATTTTACATTGGGTTGGACTCTTTGGGAGCAGATTGGCGGAATTTGTTGCTATATATCTTTGTCCGTTTAGTTTTTTAAAATGGATTTCCGCAAAGTCACGCCTGAATCAATCAAAAATATATAATCAATGTTGAATTGAAAACATCCTGTTTTTTCGTCGGTAAAAAAATAGGGTTTGTAAAAAGCTCTAAAAATTGCTACCCTGCTCGTGTGAAGCGCCCTTAGTCAAAACGTCAGAAGGGAATGTCTCATCCCCTTCCTTGCGAATAAATCTTGTAGATCTAGTGTCCTCGGGATTGTGACTGCTTGGTGCGTGACAAATGGTCGGAAGGTGAACGCAGACATGAGATTACATTTTTGATTCCTTTCTTTACATAAGTAGAAGTAGGCGAACTACGAGAATATTTCTATCAGAGAATCAATTCAGAGTTATATAATAATGTCTGGTCCCTGGTCCAGTCAGGAATTTTCAAAGTACGATTCGAGTTTTCTACCGATGATAGTGTGGTTAAAAACATGGTCATAATAGAACTTAATATTTATCGATAATATCTACCTAGAACATAAAAAAATATTGGTAGTATTTCATTCAGCGCCATCTATCCCAAAACTAAGCAAAGTTATGAAAACCAGACTGATAAAATACTAACACGTTTATTTGTTGTAAATGCATAGGTATATTTTTATGAAAAACTATTAGTTCTACATAAATACCTGGGAACAGCTTCGGACTATTCTCTGCACAATAGAAAATAAATCATTGAAATAGAATCAACAGGTAAAAACACCCAGACACAAACAAACATCTAAGTTCACCACACAAATGTTTGTCCTGAGTGAAAATCGGACCCAAAACCTACAGCGACCTAGAGCTACTACCACCTGAACTGTGTAGTCATGTGTAACGGGCATCAGATACCACAACTGGTACCAGACCCTCAGACCCGGAACAAATATTAGCAATCTGCTGCAAAAAGCCATAGCCACATAAATAATTCCAATTAAAAAGCAATGGACATGCAATTAAATACCTCCTGTCGCGATATTCACGAGGGTGCGTATTCCTGTACGCCGCATTTACACAAAAAGCGGATTTATTGTATTTGTCTTCTATGTCTCAATACCCCTGAGAAAGAATAATGCATGCTCGATCTAAAATCATATGTAAAAATGTGTCTTTCTGTAAAAAAACATATGGGTTTTATTTATCCAAATTAAAGATATGTACACGGTTAGCATAACTTTTCTAAATTGATTTTTATCATTCAAAAATGGCTACTAAAAAAGTATTTTTTTCGTTTTTGCACTAAGTCCACAAAATATTTTTAACATAAATAATTAGATAATCACTACATACTTGTACTTAATTTAAATTACAAAATATAAGCCCTAGGCTGCAAGGCTATTTATAACATCAAGACTTTCTATCCATGAAAGTGATAACTAATTATGATCACACTCTTTGATTATAACCGGGTTTCTCACTAGCAACCAGCTTAAGCTTAAATAACCTGTTTTCTATAAAATCGCATCATAAAACGTAGGAATTTTAATTTACCCTCGTTAGATGCTCGGAACTCACCCGGGGCTGTGTCAACTGATGGCTGGAATGTTGAGAATGGGGTGTCCGTTTCATTGTAGTGTTACAGGTGTAGAATACTATCCGCAGTTGAAACGCTTTCAACAACTATCCCGTGAATTAAACTACTGAAAACTATTTAGAATCTTAAATCTAAAGCGCAGAACAGTTTTTGTTTAGAATCAACTAGCAGATTCAATAATCCTCTTATGGCTTCACTTTAGTCGGGTAAACATAGCTTATTATGAAATCACGTTTAACGACTTGTGTGTACAGAAGATGTAAAAGCATGAAGCTATATACGGGTTTTCATTCCTAGATTTTTTTATAAATTTTCAAAAAGGAGGAATTTGCCAATGATCATGTCTCTCTGACATCCCTCTCTCAAACATCTTCAAGAAACGCTTGAGATCTCACAGGATATTTATTTACTAAGTTAAGGCAGAAAACTCTTTTAGGCTTAAGCTCGCCTTTGTACATATTCTTTGTAATGTCATATTTGTTAATGTTTTCTGTGTACATTACAGTATTAAAGTATGAAATAAATTGTTCTATTATTTTTGATTAAAAACCATAACATTTCTAAGAGATCGTTGAACAAAACCACTTATTTCACACTCCAAAATACATTCGCAGCGTGTGACGGAAAACAGTACAACTCTCCAACATATCCGGTTGGGAAATTAATCTTATTTCCTCTGCACGTTTGGTGTCAAATGTTTTGCTCCGCGTGGAAGTAGTCAGTTACACGAGAGTTCAGGAATCTTAGCATTGGTGCCGAGGTTTTAGCATTTAGTCATTTGCAGATGTCATATGTATACCATCACTAGGTCTTTAAACTGTGCCCTCACGTTAAAGCTGCATTTGCACTAAGGGAAATGACACGGCGTCGCCTGACTCGTAAAATTTGTGTCGGGCGACTGTCGACGGACAAATGTCTCCAAGTGCAATTGCGGCATTAGACTTGCTTAGACGTCCATTAAATGCATTATTCAATTCCATCAGTCATGAATAGTTGCATGATGCAGAACTTAAACTATACAACACATTTTATGATAGGGTAGCATTGAACTATGGTTAAACTGCCGTTTGAGGCTTGCAAAACTTGGTTTGGTGTTCGACTAAGTCAAAAACTGGTGCTCTACCGTGTGAAATATAAACACAGAAAACAAAATAAAACAAACCGGCATTTATCCTCGTGAAACAGGGAAAAATTCAAATCACTCCCAATTAAAATCGCTATAGCACTTAGCGCCCTTTAGACACCTGCAACCCTTAAAATCCAATAAAGAACCCTTCAAAAAATTCAATTACTGTCCCGCGCCCACGCCCAGCAGATACGTGGCCATGGAATACATTGTATGGTATTGACATTTTCAACTCTCACTTTAATGTCACCAATTGAGGATTGGTGCCTATTAACACACTGTTCTGGTCTGGTTACACAAACATGTCTTACCTCAACAAAATTGACTATCAGCTCATTCAGACTAATTGTTTTCTCCACGGAACGCTGGTGACACGGTTATATCAAAACTGCATAAAAAATTACCAAATAGAGCGATATGAATAATATACAATATTATAACCTCTGAAGGTTTCACAGTAATTAATATTTAAACATTATTACCGCTAAATAAAACAAAATGATTAGCGCCAAAACATCAATTTTTGTTTTGTAACCACATGCCATAGCTACCAAGAGTTTTATCACTGCAAGTTACATAAATAAATATTTGGTAATTTCGTGTATCAAATTAATCTCATCTAAACTCAGTAAGTAGCGTGTCTCTTTACAACTATCACCCAAGCAGTCTTCATAACCCCATGTCCATACAATTTTATCACTAAATTGAATTAAGATAAAGCCCATTTTCCCCTGTACCTGATCAGCAGTGAAAATGGCTTGCAACATCCACGAGACGGGGGTAAATGAGTAGCAAACATCCAGGAGCAAGGCTCAAACGGGTAATCCGATGTTTTCAAACAAAAAACATTAGCCAGGAGTGCGAGTCAAGCGGTGACTTGGATTTGGTTCTGTAGTATTTATTTTGACATTTCATAAATTAAAGGGGGAAGGGGGGTACTTACAATCTCAAAAGTGGATATGAAAAACTTAACGAAAAATAAATTAAATTAGAAAAGTTTATCACACAAATATTTGCCCTGGGTGGGGATCGAACCCACAACCTACAGCGCAGAAGGCTGAGTTACTACCAACTGAGCTGTGAGGCTAGTCAAAATCTAAATGTACCGAAATCTTACACTTGCTACAGCTTGAGATATGAAATAAGAAAAATATTAACCATCAGACAGATATAAATGCCATCAAAAACATAACTTGTAAAAAAAGCCAAGTCTCGCAACGCAACTCAGTTCTTTTACCGTAAAAAGTTGGGAGATCCATGTAATACCAAGTCGGTTAATTTATTCAGTCCCTACTTTAAGGGTCCTTCTGTCTTAAGTTATTACGTAAAGGTTAGCTAATTACGTAATAACATAAGTTAAGCTTTTTTTACAAGTTATGTTTTTGATGGCATCTCATTTATTTTTGTAGAAGCCCTACTTTTTAGGGTTCCGTACCTAAAGAGAAAAACGGAACCCTGTTACTAATTCTCCACTGTCCGTTCGTCCGTCTGTCCATCTGTACGTATGTCCGTCTGTCCGTCTGTCTGTCTGTCTATCACAGGGCTGTATCTCATGAACCATGATAGCTAGATAGTTGAAATTTTCACAGATGATGTATTTCTATTGCCGCTATAACAACAAATACTGAAAACAGAATGAAATAAATATTTAAGTGGGGCTCCCATACAACAAACGTGATTTATAAATAATGGTACGGAACTCGACGTGCGCGAGTCCGACTCGCACTTGGCAGGTTTTTTTTAGGATTTTTACACTAAACACTAATTGTGTTTCAAATTTGAAGCTTCTATGTCTGCTAGAAGTGCCTTAAACTTTTGATGATCGGTCAGTCAGTCAGTCAGTCAGTGAGTGAGTGAGTGAGTGAGTGAGTGACAAAATAGGAAACTTTGACTAGTTATAATTCTTAAACTACTGGTTAAAATAAATGAAATTTGAAATATACCGTGTTTATATAGTGACAGCTTGGTTACTGAAAATTCAGGCTTCTAGTTTTATCCACAACGAAGTTATAGGGGGTCGAAAATGGCCTGAGCTGCTTCGAGAAAAGGATGGTACAGCCGTGCCGCTTTATTGCTTGACTTGGCGGGGGCACTGCCGTGCCCCCAGATTCAAACAATGAAGTTAGTTTTTAATTCATTTTAGATTACGTAATCTTTGTTATGATTTAGGTTATTATTATCGAAAATACGCTAAAGTTCAAACGTCTAGTCATAATAATTTAGCATTTACGATCTATTTCTGATCGAATAACGACTGAACTTCCTGTCAAACTCATTAGGACATTATATTTCAAGACTTAGCATATCAACTTAATGTCATGTCTGATACTAATATTATAAATGTGAAAGTAACTCTGTCTGTCTGTCTATCTTGACGTTATGACGGCCAAACCGCAGGGAAATTTATATTGAGATAGTATTAGGTCTCTTTAAGGATATAGGCTACTTTATCCTATTTTTTTATGAATTTTGATGTTTTACGATAAAGCCGACAAAAATATATTTTCTGAATGTACGCAGACAAAGTCGCGGGTAAAAGCTAGCATAAAAATAGTAATTTGTTCAACATTGTTAGAAAAGAACATTTGGTTAGAAATTAAATTCCAACATTTTTATTTATTTAACTGAGATTGTTAAGTTCAGATTTAGGGTTTGTTTTTCTAGTTATACGGAACCCTAAAAGAGATCCTCGCTTAATCGGAATTACTCGGTCTGGTGAGTCCTCCAGGGTCCGTAACTAGACACCTAGCTTTATAGATTTCTGGCATGTTACAGGTTTTTTGTTGGGCACTAATCCCATTGGATGTGTGTAGCCAATTTTCAATTCGCTTTTTACTCGTATTATTAAAATACTCTGCTTTAAGTCCAAGTGTGAACGTAAAATGTGATTTTAACCAAGCAAGTAGCGTAATGTAATATGTAGAATGCTAACTACTGCAAATTGTGTCAAATGTCTGGACGTGCCACTGACTACCTCTTTAGACATATTTATTTTCAAATTTTAAGGAAAACTTACAGCTTCAAATTTGTTTTTTTGGTTTCATAAAGTGATGATGGCTTTACATGAATTATAATTTTGAGGAAAGTAAGCAATGGGCTCATTTGATGGTAACCGCTTACAGTTACCATCGCCTATTGTCATCTGCAATACTAGAGGTATTGCCAGCTCTGGATGACTCTTTTACATAAAAAAAATACTGTTTGTTGAACATAAAATTTTCTTTGACATCAGGTGACCAGGTTGGCTCTGAAAAACCTTAATAAACAATGATTCCATTCTATTTTAGACCACCAATTTAGTTACATCCCTTCACACACATTTGCTGTGAATTTACTGAAAAAATAAACCTGTGATTTTCAGAGAAATTGACACAAAGATAAAAACATCGACAATAGAAACTCCAACAACTACACTGTCTTGTATAACTCCCATTACAGTTGCACTATTCGTCGTAGTGCATTATTAGTGCCACTATATCACTAGCTCGTGTACTCGACTTTTAATATAAATTTATGGGATGCTAATGGCCAATGTAATAGCGAACCGCAGTTAATCCGTGGCAATTGTGACTTATGTGCCAGTGAACAACAGTGCTTTGTGCATTTGTTGAGAGTTGTAGACGACTAGTGTTTATTGTCGTAGGCTCTGCTTATTTGAAATTAACTTCCGCCCGTGGTTTCACTAGCCTGTAAGCCTGTAAGCCTGTAGGTAAGTAATAACCTGTACAACTAGTGGGTCGAACTAAACTTAGATTTTGCATTATGATTTAAACGTTTTTAGGGTTCCGTACCCAAAGGGTAAAAACGGAACCCTATTACTAAGACACACTGTCCGTCTGTCTGTCTGTCACAGGGCTGTAGGTATCTCATGAACCATGATAGCTAGACAGTTGAAATTTTCACAGATTATGTATTTCTATTGCTGCTCTAACAACAAATACTAAAAACAGAATAAAATAAATATTTAAGGGGGGCTCCCATACAACAAACGTGATTTTCACATTATAGCGCCATCTAGTTTCATTTAATGTTACTACGTTATTATAGGTACTTTTCGCGGTCTCATGCGACCGCTCGGGGTTTGAGAGGTAAGATGAAAGAGGTTTGCAATTCCGCTAGCAGGTGGCGCTATTTTACCACTATCGGTAAAGTAAGTCGGTAAATAGGTGGTACTTCACATGATCGACTAAAAATTTGAAATTGAATGATTGAATTCATGTAGTTAGTTAGGTAAATAGGTACCTAGTAAGATATTATTAATTTCAAATTAATTTCGAGTTCGAATCCTGGTCGTGCATCAATGGATATTTCTGTTCGAAAAATGTATATGCGCGTTACACGTGATAATAACGGTGAAGGAAAACATCATTATGTTTTTAGGGTACCGTATCTAAAGGGTAAAAACGGGACTACTAAGACACCGATTTCCGTCTGTCTGTCACCAGGCTGTATCTCGTGAACCGTGATAGCTAGACAGTTTAAATTATCACCTATAATGTATTTCTCTAAAAACAGCATAAAATAAATATCTAAGTGGGACTCCCGTACAACAAACGTGATTGTTTTGATAATAGTACGGAACCCTTCGTGCGCGAGTCCGACTCGCACTTGGCCGGTTTTTTTATTTAACCAAGCTAATGGTAAAGATGGCTTTACATGAGTAAACCGTGGACTTCTACAATACAAGTACAGGATTAATATAGGTACCTACGTACTACACGATGTACGACCACTGAATCATAGAAATTATTTACAATGGTTTACTTTACGGTGCTTCTGACTTACTGCCAAGCTCAAGTTAAGTCCAAGCCAGCAAAGTTTAAAGAAAAACACCGTGTGTTACACGAACCATTTCAAGCTACTTTTGACCCCTTCATAACTCGGTGCCTACATGACTTTACTAGTTTATACCAACAAATCAAATCTTGAGCTTGAATTACATGATCTTGAAACTATAATTTTAGGATTTTCTACACATAGCTTGGCACCCATGTAGATTATTGTAGATCTCAATCTATTTGTCGGCGAAGAATATTGAAGTTTGATCTCATTTCACATTTAGATTTTTGATGGGATAGTTTTAACAAAACTACATGTTGACCATGTAAATTAGTATCACATAAAACACTTAGATGTGAAAAATAAAATTTAAAAAAAAAACACTAAACGATCTTAATTTTGGACTGTCGCGCTAAGATTTACGCTAATTTGGACCTTAACCTGAACAAAATAAGAACGTTTGTCATATACTAAATTTTAGTCAGTTCGTCGAGACAACAGAATTGCCACCACTGACAATGACAAAACGTACGTGTTCGCTTTAGCATAATGCGATTCTATAAAATGTCATTACAGTGGATCCTCAATCGAGTAATTAGGTGCTAATAGCTCGGGCGAGTGTCGAGAATGTACGAGAATATTCGAGAATGCTTGAGTGCTCTGACTTAGCTGAGGTTTGAGGTTTTGAAGACGAGATAAGATTTAATACGTGAACGAGGTCACTGATGTACTAAGCTTTCAGAACAAGCAAGCTTACGTTGTAAATAAATTAGTTAGGTAGGTACTTAGTTACTTAGTTTTTATTTTACACCTCTTTTGTTAAGGTCAATCTTGTCCATCCAAAGGTTGACTGGAAGAGATCGCTCTTAGAGATAAGGCCGCAAATTATCACACTGGTTAATAATAGTTTTTTTGGCCTGTTTTATTCACAATTTTTGGTATAAAATCCCGCCGTGTTTGAGCTCGTTGGATTTCTTGGAAAGTACTGAAGATATGGGATTATAAAAGCTTGTTTTTAAAAATATAGTTTTTATAATTCGTTGTTCCTACAATGAATCAACTTGAATTAGTACCTACAAACCTGAATTCTATAAATCCGATTTAATCGTGAAATCGCATTGTTATCGTAAAACAGAATAACTCGACGTTTACAAAATATCAAGAGATTTGCAACATCGAAGCCGGGGGCCGATTGTGTCTGATTGGTCTGTGTTGCAGTATTGTTGGAACTTGGATATTTTGGATAACTTTTGGTTGTACTTATAAAAATATCCGTTTAGAGAAACCGATATAAGAGTGAGTTAAAACAAATATTTTATCTAGCTGATCTGGCGAACTTTATAACACCTAGGTATATATTAAGAGTACAGCAAATCAAATTTGGTGACACACCAATAGCGGTGATACCTACCGGGTCCAGTTGTTTTGAAACCATCCAGGAACCCATTGAAATATACATACGGAATATCAACCAAACCGGTCCAGCCGATTAGGAGGTGACAAACACACTTACAGAATAATTATATATGATACTGAAACAATCCAATAAACAAATACAGTAACTACATACATGGGTACTACGGAATATTTACATTTATGTCATGAATTAATGAAAAAAACCTGTGATAAAACACAGTTTTCTTGATCTGTTTTATTGTTTTATAATTAATCGAATGAAAATCTTCTAAATCTGAAAATGTCATGGTAATTATTGGTAGATTAAGGTTTGAAAAGCCTTTTTCCATCTTGACATTTCCTAAAACAAATGATGTTTCGAGCTTATACTGTCGAACTGTTGACCTTAATTAAAAAAAAAACATATTCCGTTCCGTTTTTACACTTTGGGTACGGAACCCTAAAAAGTAGGCATCCACAAAATAAATGAGATGTCATCAAAAACATAACTTGTAAAAAAAGCCAAGGCTCGCAACGCAACTCAGTTTTTCTACCGTAAAAAGTTACGTAATAACATAAGGCAGAAGTAAGGACTGAATAAATTAACCGACTTGGTATTACATGGATCTCACAACTTTTTACGGTAGAAGAACTGAGTTGCTTAGCGAGACTTGGCTTTTTTTACAAGTTACGTTTTTGATGGCATACATATATATACGCGTCGACTTGAGAACCTAATCCGTTTTTCGTCGGTCAAAAAGAAAACCGACGAAAATGTTTCGACCGATCAAAAAGTCAGGAGACGATATTATTTCCTTCTCCTTTTTTCGTCGATGGATCGTGTAGTGGTAGGGTTGAATAAATAAGGATCAGGGCAGTAACATCCAAATTGAACTGAATAATGTCATTCTGTTACAGACCCGCAGACTACGCCCGATAACTCATAATGTCGATAGAACGCCGTTGGCTAGTTGCTTTCAACATTATCGCGGTCATAAATAAAATACATGTAAATAAATAAATCATTTAAATGATCACGACTGTAATCCCCAAGTACGGTAGACATGCTCTCAGATATTAAGGCGCTCAGATCCTTGAACATGACTAAAGATGGTAGTCAAAGAAACGTCCAAATAGTTGACACGGTGCCCAAATTTTTCAGTATTTATCACTCCACAGGTTCACACATTTATCACGCGACAGGTTACAAGCTCACTACTTCCCCTTATGCATGGAGTTTTGAAATGATGTCTACGAGTACCATGCTTAAGGGTATAGGTAAAGTCCCTCTAGACTTTCTCTCTCTTATTTACTTAATGTATATTGGTATTATCTTTATCAGAAAATACATTTTACAAGCGGCAAAGAAGGCTATATTTCCCAAATGTTGCGCAAAAGTGAAATAAAATTGGTATAAGCGTCGAATTAGAATTTCATAAGTGAATTTCCGGGAGTCAGATGGGATCCTCCCCTACTTCCGCTCTTCAAATAATAATAGCGCCTAATGACACAAAAAATGCGAGATTTTGACGGATATCTCATGAATATTTACAGAAAATAATGTTAGAAATGAAGCTTTGGCTAAATTGATGCAACTTTAACGACAACTTCAAAACATCAAGTTTTACCCAAAGCTTACAAGTAAATTCTTAAGATTTAATGGCCAATGTTTTAAGGCAGCTTAAAGGCCTCGATTGTTTAACGATTTTTTAAGTTAACGATATTTCAACGAGCCTTCTGAGAGGGTGGACCGTACTACCACAAGTACTTACCGTACTTGTGGATTACAGTTATGAACCTATTTTTTATTTTTATTTGTAACATCTATCCCACCAAAAACATTCTGTAAAAAACTAGCCAAGTCTCGATGGAGCTGCTTGTTTATCTCTAAACAGTAATGAAATCTAGACAAAGTCGTGCCAATTCTGAGGTTCCTTACTGCGATTATGCGATAATAAAGAAATCGCAGTAAGGAACCTCAGAATTGGCATGACTTTGTCTAGATTTCATTACTTTTTAGAGATAAACAAGCAGCTCCATCGAGACTTGGCTAGTTTTTTACAGAATGTTTTTGGTGGGATTTCATTTCTTTTTGTAGAAACGTGGGCTTATTGATTTATTTTATTAGATTTTCTTATTTGACACAGTTTTTTTTCTTTTTAGGAGTAATTTCTTTATTATAAAAACAAATCGTAAGCGCGTTTAAAAATACAGTCCGCGCCATCTAGCGACGTGTGCGCGGGTATCACCGCCACTCTTAGTCCGATGCATTATATTTTGACCAAATTTTGAGCGAAATTAATATTTTAGTATAATTTGTTTATTTAATTTGTGTAATGTTCGAGTAGAATAAAGTTAATCGTTCGACTATTTCTTCTTGTAAACTTGTAAGTACACTGGATTTTTGCAATGACTGTCGATTTTTTTATGTACCAATATTAGAAGGGGGCATTACCATATCTCTAATACAGCTGAGAACAGCTGAGGGTTCTTCATCAGATACTTCAGACCTTCGATTTTTGTCATCAAATGAAGCGGCCCACCAAGTTGAATATTTTTTGTAAAGGCGGTATGTCGATCTCTAATATCGAATAGTTTGGTTAGGCTCTTGTGTTTTCTTATCAGGGTCACCAGGTACACCAGATCTTCGATTATCCTAGTTTTTATGGTTTTCCCTTTATGTGGCCATTAAACCCTAACTCTGTACCAAATTTCAGCTCTCTGAGTTTATGGGAAGTACTAGTTCTATTTTGATGATCATGAGTGAGTGAGTGAGTGAGTGAGTGAGTGTCTGTCTAAAATGCGAAACTTTGCTTTCGCTTAACTTCGAAACTAAATGACCTACAGACTTGAAATTTTGGATTTTAAGTATGTGATTATAGCTTACTGGATGACGAAAATTTCTGCGTTCTGGTCTTATCCAGAGGTTCTCAAATAGGGGCCTGAAAATACGGCGAAGTGGTTCCAGTAAAGGATGGTACAGCAGTGTTTGATTCGCGCTCGACTTGGCGGGGGCACTGTCGTGCCCCCAAATAGCGGCGGGTTTGACTGGCTGTTGGCTTGGCGACTCGTCGGCACGGCATGCGTCCAACCAAATTTCACAGTAATACCGTCAGAGAGAGGAAAATCGAATACAAATATTATATTTACCTACTTATTAAATAAACAGTCGTACAAAATAATTTCGATGTTTCACATCTGGCATGCGACCCGCGACGGCTCTAATTTTTTTTCTGCATGATCAATAACAGCGAGTAACAATAACTCTAAAACGCATTTAATTATAGAACGTTTATTTATGAACTATTAGAATTCCAGAACGACCGATGTCTTTTCATCCAGTGAAAGCCGTCTGACGCTAACCAGCGTTCATCGCCTGTAACTTTCTGAGAACCCACTTATCACCTTCAATATTCCCAAAAATATAACCACTCTCCACCAGCGAGAATAAACAGGCCGTAATCCAAAGGCACGTTTCACAAACCAGCGCTTATCGGCTCCCAGCAGTTAAGCAATACTAAGTATAAACGATTCATCAAGCTCATTAAAGTCGGTAAACCGAGTTCCAGCAAAATAAAAGGAAATCTCAAGTTTTCGCATTGAGAGAGGCTATAAGTTTTCGCTTGGAGTACAAGTTATAGGCATAAAACGTTTAGTACCTAAATATTACAAGCTTTTGATTTTAAGTTAACTAAAGTAAGGTAATGATATCAGTTATAGCTTGGATCTTAAATGGATTACGGTAAATTGAGCCCGTTTACTTAAATCACTGGTAAAGTGACTACTTACGCTTAAAAACATTATAGAACGTAACACGTAAGTACTTATTTGGGCTGCCCGATACCCTAAAAAAGATTTCTTGAATTTCATTTCTTCAAATACAAGTAATCTGAATTTAATAATGAGAAGATTGAGACTAACTTTTTAATTGAACAGTTAAACTCTTTACACAGAGCTTGAGAAAAAGTCGTGGAATAGCGAATGGTTTAGCGATGAAAAGTATGATGGCCTTGGCAATACCTTATCGTCGGCGCCAGTATCAATGTTAAAGGTTTGTGTAGAAAATGTGCGTGTAACTGAAATGTAGGTACATAAATATTTGGATCGCTTCAGCTTATCCCTTTCATCCGAAGCGGCACAGAAACAAAGAGAGTGTGGCATAGTTTTATCTGGAAGCACTGAGCTTCGAACTGCACTAATGAATAAAAGGAGTTGGACGGAGGGGTTTTTAATTTATTGGAGTAAGTCCAGTATGTGGGACAAAGTTCTTATATTTAAACCCCAACGCAAAAGGGGGTTTTATATCTTTGACCTGTCTGTGTCTGTATCTGTGTAGCATAATAATAAAATCTAACACGGGTTTTACGTAATTACCTTTAATTTATTTTCCCGACGTCTAAAAAAGTTATGTTTACTCATTAATCACAAAAGTTTGAAAAATAATATCTGCGTATCTGTCTGAGGCATCGTAGCTCCTAAACAAATGGACCGATTTTGATGCGGTTTTTTTTGTTTGAAAGTTGAGGTTATCGAGATAGTTATAATTGTGAAAGGGATGTTGCAACTTGTAATTAATGGTCTGAGTTTTTTTTTATTAAAAATAAAATGTAATATTTTTTTAATGTACCTAGTTATTCAGATCTGCAGGAGTTTCAGACCGTAACTTCGTAGATGACCTGACCTTTCAAGGTACGTAATCCTTGTGACATTATTGAAAGAAATGCCTTATCATATAACCGAAAAAACCCATTGTCCGCTATTCACTGCCATCATATTACGGTCACGATTTCTTACAAGCTACAACAATGCACCCCAGTGTCCCAAAGTGACCGGAAAATGTTTAGTTTTTCCGCCCCAGTCGTGTCCCGCCGGTAGCTCTGAAGTAGGAAATGGGTTCTATTTCCGCGGTGCGAGGCTGACGTTCCGTAGAAATGGTATATTGTGAAAGAATGTTGAAAAATGCGCGCATTTTACCAGGATAAAACGATTGTTTACTGTTGCCTTTTCAACCGACGGAAACATAAGGAGATTGTCTATTACACATTATATATTTTTGTAAATTACAGTTGCGATATCAAACCGTTGTATATTAGTCTACAGGTAAAGCAACCGATCCACCAATAACAACTAAATTTCAAACGGTTTCTCAGTAGTATAAGGTTATGTAAAATAAAATAAATATTACGTTTTTTAAATAAAAAAATCTACTTGTACTGGATAATATCTGATTCTATAAATTCATGTATTAAACAAATTTATTACCATTGGTTGACATTTAAAGGTAGATACATCTTTACTAATAGAAAATATCATTATGGTCATCAGAACTTGTAAAAATCTAGTATTTTATACGAGTACCTTTATAAACCTTTATAAACCTTTTCAATGGGGCCCACACATACATAAATTATCGAAGAGACTTAGCTCTGCAGCATACGCAGTCAAAAAGATACGTCTTTTTACAGACGTAGATACAGCTAGACTAGTCTACTTCAGCTACTTTCATAGCATTATGTCTTATGGCATATTGTTGTGGGGGAGTGCTGCAGACGTAAACACCATATTTGTGTTGCAGAAGAGAGCTGTTCGAGCAATTTACAACATGGGCCCCAGAGAATCACTGCAAAATAAGTTTAAAGAAATAAATATAATGACTGTACCTAGCCAGTACATTTATGAAAATCTAATGTATGTTCGTAAAAATATTAGTTTGTTTAAGAAAAAAATCCCAAATGACATGCAAAAGCTATCTATTAGCAAATTTAAAAACTTAATTAAACGTAAACTATGTAAAAAGGCTTACTATAAAATATCTGATTATTTAAGCTAAGCGTCCACCTTTCGGCATCGTACGCAGCGGACGTATCGCATCAAACGGATCATAATATTCTTTGTATAGAAAGTCACACAAGTGCGTCCACTAATCCGCATCGTACGGATCGCTCGAATCTGCTGATCGGCAATGCCGACGCCGTTGCTTCGAGAGGCAACTTTTGCGATGCGTGCCGATGACGTCATTTCGCACGACCGAATAGTGGCGTCGGCAATCCGATTACTGGTAGTTGCGGCGGCAAATGCGATCGCTGCCGATCAGGTGGACGCATTGTGAAAAATTCATCCGTTTGATACGATACGTCCGATGCGTACGATGCCGAAAGGTGGACGCTTAGCTTTAGACGACAAAAAAGCCTGGGACTGCTCCAACTCGCTGTATCAATAATAATTAAGATTCATTTTGTATTAAAAATAAGTACAAAGACTTAAAAAAAAAATAACAAACAATGTACAAACTTAACTAAATTTGACGATTCTAAATGATCCAAGTGATTTCAATGAATAAACGCTATTTTGATTTTGATTTTGAAACAAATAAACAAAGTGACCACAAGATCATAACAGTGAATATAACAAGTTATTCGGTGTATGGTTCTTGTATAACTCAGTTTGTGCCAAAAATTGGATACATCAGTTAGTATGAATACGTGGAATACACAATGCTATAGAGATACATAGTAACGCAATGCAGTAAAACTATACATAATTGTGATTTAAAATATGACGCACCTTGTTCAAGTTTTCATACACACGTTACTGGTTTGTAAATATTAAATTTATTTTCTGTTAAAAAAGGTTAATGTGTACGAGCAGACTAAAAATGCGAAGTTACCGAGAACTAATTTAAATCGAGTAGAATATAGTAAAGGCTATCTTTTATCAACAACTACGCAAGCAAAACCGTGGGCAAAAGCGTTCATTATAATTACTACTCTTAGGTGCTTACTTAGCCTTGACTATCTGACTGAACGATTGAATATCATGAGTCGTTAATTTCAAGGATTACTATTCTTTTTACTGTCTTGTTTTAGCAGCGCCACCAAAGTTTTGTGATACTTCTACTCCTCTTTCACCTGTATATAGTACTCGACGATAAAGACCTGCGATGGCCATAATATCACTAAGATGTCCGCTGTACTTACCATACTATTCTGTATATTACACTGTGTCCCCATTTGGCATGACTGGAATTGGTCCAAGAGAATAAACCTCAGGCCACCACTGTTTGGCACGGACTCGATTTGCGACGCATACGCACTGTGGATTAGACCTTATGTCACGTGTTACAGCCTATGGCGTTTGTTGGCCTATGCCTTGTATATTCAAAATATATTGGCACGTAACGTAGGTACTCGTATGATAGGACTGAAAATATTGCTTTGAAGTGGTCGCTGTGATCGTCGTTGCTTTGTCGAATCGTAATAGAGTTCAGAATGTGCATGTATGCATGACAAAATGATGTATAAGTTCTCATATCACTGTGGTTGTTTCACTGTTGATCATCAGCTTTTCAGCCTGTAAATTTAAAACAGAAAAAATATACTTTCAAATGCCTTCATGGCATTCATGAACAGGAAAGAACCCATGAAAAACCTTAAAGCAAGCCTTTATTGATCGGTTATTTTAATACCGGTTACTTTATAATTTTTCCAGAATATTTTTGGGTTGAAATAAAATACAGTCTGTATTAACAAATATTTCATTTTCAGTTTAATAATTAATGTATAGTATAATAATTAAATTAAGAATATTACGTTATTCATTATATTGGTCGTCATTGAAGACATACAAAAATTCGTCACAAAAGACTGTAATTAATTTATATGCACAACACATCTACGAAGTGCTTACTTATTTGAAGAATCAGTATCAGAAAATATCTTGTACAATCCAAAAGGTCTATTATTGTGAATATTATTAGAAGCGAGGTAGCCATACAAGTTGTTATAATTGTTCGATATCCCATACTGTCCTTGTAAGTAGTGGCCGTAGTTCGACAGGAATACAGAGAGCAACGGATCGACTGGTAAGTGGTTTAAACTGTTGTACCTTTTCGGTGCTCGAAATCGAAGCGACTTATATAGATGATCTTGTCTTACAGGAGTTTTAGCTTTATGACGACGTGATAGAGCATAGTTTTGTAGGTTATCGTTCTCATTGATATTGTATTTAGAAAGATGTTTGGTCAATTCGGTTGAAAAGTTATACTTGGCTGGTCGATTGTATACATATCCATTTTCGTTGACTGCAGATTCTTCTTGCTTTTCATCATCAATGTTTGAATTTTCTGTTACTTCGTATGTGTAGGTATTATCTTTAATAACTTTTTCCTTAAATTTTAAATTATTATTTCTTTTAAGTAAATTAGTGTTGTTAGGTTTATCGATCTCGGGCAGCAATTTACGATTCAAAATCACTTGTGAATCAATATTCGCTAATTTTTTGGACTTTCTTAGAGTAGCTTCAATTTTCCTGTTATGATTCACTGACTTTTGTAAACGAGGTTCATTATCGTAAGTATCATCGATATAGGTTGTACTGTCTGAAATAAAAACATTATTTGTTACACTTACATTTAGTAGAAAGTCGTCATAAATGTATCTTACAGTTTTCTTACCTTCATTATTTAATTCATCAGTATCATTTTCTAAATTGTAGTTCTTAGATCCATCTTCATACTCTTGATGCTTTGAGACAAAGCTAAATACATCAGGTTTTAGTGCATTCACGTCATTGGTTTTCGTAAAACGAGGTGCCTGAGTTATTCCTCTTCTAATTTGGTTGTAAACAATGTCAGTGCTCACAGGTACCCAGTCATTTCTAAAAAGTTCCAGTTCTGATGCTAAAGCAACAGAGAGACCAATCTGAAATTGTAAAGTGTATTTTTAACGTCAAAATTTATTAACGTGTTACTGTTTTCATTATTTTCTAATGTTATAAATTACACATGGTAATCCAAAAATTATGTAATAATTCAATAATGTAAATCATAATAATCACACATTACGTTTTTAGTCTAGTTAGATGTACAATAATGTAGATGCATGTCTTAATTGTTAACTTTAATATGTACAAGCTTCCGCCCGTGGTTTGGTGGATAATGGGATTAAAGGTATTAGTGGTATATTAAAGCTAACTTATAATTTATTTATTTATCATCGTAATCTATCAAATACGATTAGGTTCAACCGTAATGAGATTGCCGTGATTGAGAAAAAAACCTTTAAGGTCTGCCATGCTCGAGGATTGCAGTCTATTTACATGTGAAAATGTGATTAGAATACATTAGAAATCGTGGCTTTTTTATATTTGTGCTCCAAAAAAAAATATTAAAATAAAATAGAAATCTAAAATATTTTATACAAAAAACAAGTTGTACAATCATTAGGATGGGGGTCTTTTCTGTTCTGTTTTCTGTGCTTAATAAACATGAAAACAGGATGGCATAACTTAAAAAAAAACTGGTCCCAAAAATTTACGTAGGTACACTATTGATTAAAACTTACGTGTATGGCAATCTCGCTGATTCTAACGTATAGATAATAATAATTCTAAATATAAATAGGTGGTAGGTAAACTATAAGATTACTTACAGAAAACAGAAAACACGTCCACATTTCAAGTGTTCTCCCACAAGACAGTGCAATACCATGGGTCAGTGCACAATGCTCATCATCGTAAACTAGGGAAAGTATTGTGGTTTGTTTTAGGACCTTAGGACTTGGTGTGTTTACTGTAAGAAGATAAAGGTACAGTCAAACTGGAATTTGCACTGACAATCAATTTTTAACAAAAATATTGCTAATTTGTAGAAATTAATTTACAGAAAGAATTTGTCTAATTTAAATAGGATCACGACTGAAATCCCCAAGTACGGTGAACACTCTGTCAGATCTTCCAACCACCCAGCACTCATATCCTTTAAGATGTCTAAAGGAGTAATCAGAGGCACTTTCAAACATTGTATTTGGTACATTCCATACGTGACCGATTGCAAGCTTATCACCGCTTATTAGAATCCTGAAAAGCATCCTCGTAATGTTTCCCTACTACGCTCAATTATTTTTCAAAATTAATTCGATTCGAAAGTCTAGGTAGGTACCACCCACTGGATCATTTACTTCAGTAAAATATATAAATATAAAATAATATTGGCGGACTTTACACACAACGCCATCTAGCCCCAAACTAAGCAAAGCTTGTACTATGGGAACCAGATAACTGATAGAATACTTATATATATTTTTTTTAATACATACTTATTATACACTAGCGACTCGCCCCGGCTTCACATGGGTTTAATACATATAAACCTCCTGAATCACTCTATCTATTAAAAAAAACCGCATCAAAATCCGTTGTGTAGTTTCAAAGATATAAGCATACATACAGACGCGGGAAGCGGGAAGCGACTTTGCTTTATACTATGTAGTGATAGTAACACCCAGACACAGAACAAACATCTATGTTCATCACACAAATGTTTGCCCTGGGTGGTAATTGAACCCACAACCTACAGCACAAAAGGCAGAGTTACTACCAACTTAGCTGTGAGGATTTAGTTTCATTACATTACCTACCCAGAAAAAAAGAAGTCAAATTCCCAAGATGCCTACCGGCTAAGAAACTCAAGGCATTGTCCGCCGCGATGGTATAATCGTTCGGTGGCTGCATTCGGCGAACACGGATTTGCTTTTAACCTGCACTTGGCCTGTTTGTTTTGTATGACAAGTCTTCTTTAATTATAGAACAGGCCGAACATTTAAAGATCCACTCATAGAATAAACCATGCAGTAATAGCAATATATACGCCATGGTCTATTGGAATTGCTGTAAAAACTTTAAATATTTTATTATGGAACCTGTCACGTTTGTTTGCAACTCAAATTAGTATATATATTATACTATGTCAATGTGGGCATGTGCCGAATATAATATTTGAATCCACCTGGCCACCATTATCATCATTATTTATTATGCATAAGAAATAACTAAAGCTTATAATAAACCCACTGACTTTCGCATTTAATGCGAAAGTAATGACAGTCTTATTTTTTTACACCGTTACAGTTATACATTAGTCCTGTCTTGCACTAGGATTCTTTAAGATTTACCCCACTTTTTACACTTTATCTTTCAAACGTTTTTCAGTAAATTAAATCTATTTAAATAATATTAGTTCATAATTTCTTATCTCGTGATTTGAAATCCCGTGCGTAGCTATCCATTAGCACCTCTTAGTAAAATCTCCTTAGCGCTTCATTATAGAAAATCTAATAATGCCTGTACGTTAACAGCGCCGCTCTGAACTTATCAGCCCACTTAAATAATAATCATTTATCTTCAAAGATTCTTCTAAGTTTCGTCTGGGGGAATAAACGTAGCTTCATCTAGCTCCTAAGATTTAAAGTGATCCTTGAGATTTTATTAAAATACCTCTTGACTTTGACTTTGACAAAGCATACCTCAACTTCTGATCGTGAGTAGTCTAATTGGTTGGACTGTTCATGTACAAATTCACAAACTTTCGCATTTATAATATTAGGAAGTTGGATTTAGCTGAGGGTATGTCGTTTTGTACGCCACTTCTTAAGGCTTCTTTATACTCATCCGAGAAAAGATTGGGCAGTTAGTACCAACTGCATTCTTTCTTTTAACAGTCACTAGCAACCAAAAAAAAACAGTGTCTGGTGAAAATGGTGGAAAATCTGTTCTCTTATGTTGTTTTTCCGTACCATTTGATAATAATAGATCTGCAACACTTGTATTTGAACCCATTGAATCCGATATTAATTATTACTGGACTACGACTTTGACTAAATTTAACGTCACTGACGGACTGCGTACGTTCCCATCCCTGATAAGTGTGGAAACACTGCATAATTGAAGTCAGAGTTTTAATGGTTGATAATTGGACAAATTGTCCGGTGGCACGCTGCCATTTGTGGGAGACCATTGAGCACTCGTGAGCCTGTTTTTTGTGATAGCTGAAAGTTTGCAGACGTAGTCGATGCGAGAGTCTATTTGGACAGTTTTTATATTCTCCCCTAAATAATGGAAGTTTTGAATTGTGTTTGATTCATGAGTATGATGTAAACAAAATATGTGACTAAGGTTAATTTGATGGTGTTTCTATTTTTGCGTTAACAAAATACAAAATACCTAAATCTATACAATGATAATAAATAATAAGATCACGACTGTAATCCCCAAGTATGGTAGACATCCTCTCAGATCTCCGGAGGCTTAGATCCTTTAAAGATCTCTAGTGGGGGTAGTCAGAGGCACGTCCAAACATTACATTTGGCACATGCCCACATTTTGCAGACAGGTTGCAATCCCATCGCCGCTTATAAGAATACTAACTGGTTTCCTCACGATGTTTTCCTTCACCGTTCTAAGCACGTGTTTATGATGCGCATTTAAATCTTTCGAACAGAAAAACGACCTTCGAAATTAAAGTCGAGGTACATTGGCCGAGTGGGCCAACTCGGCTTAAATCTTACCTAAAACTTTATTTCTTATTTTAAACAAGTTTTTACCTATGTGTATAATATGGTATCGCCTTCATTAGTATTCGCCTCATGAGCGTAGGCCTGCTCCAATTCCTTCCACTATTTCTGGCTTTTGGCATTGAGTTAATTTATATATATCTCTAAAGTATCAGGATTTCTTGGAAATGACCGAGTCACTTTTCCATAAAAAAATCTTTCCTGTCAAGTAAATAATTGGGGAATTTTAAAACTAAGCTAAATTAAAATGTAGTAATTTTGATTTAAAATATTGTATGACTTGTTCAAACTACATTTATTGCGATCAGAACTGTTTATGCAAGTCTCCCGAAAGAAAAATCAAACATCCTGCGAAAATAAGCTAAGCTGACTCACATCAGGATAATAATCACCTTTCTCCTGTTCACCTCCAGGTCATTATCATTTATCTTCACGACGTTGATTGATGTCTGCAGCGAAATATCATTATTTTTCACTTTTCGAAGGTGAATCTCATAAAAATCAACGTTTTGAAGGGTAATCTCATGATTTTGAAATTATAGGGTGTGTTTTGTGACACTTGCAAATCGGGTGAACCAGAACCCTAAGGTATTGAACATCCTTTTGGGCTGATGTCCCATATTTTTATGTCTTTCCTGGTAGATTCCGAATGCCATTCTTGAAGGGTTGTATGACGCATTTCCTTCGTTTGAAATTTAAAAAAAATATCGTCATTTACCATTGATGCCAAAGATTAGTAGTAGTATTTTTTCCTAAATAATAGTCCCTAACCTGCAACTACAGTCATCTAACAACTTTTCTAGCTGTTTCATGTTTGAATTTGATGATGCACTCATCACTGTTCTTTTAAAAGCTTGTAATACTACTACTCATTGGATCTGAGCAAGATATTTATATACAAGATATTTATAGTCGTCAGTGCGATTCAGAACTTTCGATAAAATTTACGTTACAACGCCATCTCTGCAACTTTACTTAGAACAGCTAGTGAAAGGTTTCACAATACTGCGTGTTCTTTCTCATATAAGTCTACGAAATGTTTGTTGTAACATACTTACTAACAACGCCAGCAGATGGCGCTGAACTCTCTGATCTGACTGTTATAAAATTATTAAAACTTTGGCTTATGACGTTTACGTATACTAAAAAACCGGCCAAGTGCGAGTGGGGCTCGCACACGAAGGGTTCATTACCATTATCTATAAAAAACGGCATAACAATAACGTTTGTTGTGTGTAAAGCCCCACTTAAATATTTATTTTGTTCTGTTTTTAGTATTTATTGTTATAGCGGCAACAGAAATACATTTCAATTGCAGAGAGTAAGTAGTAAGGACCTAAGTGGGTAAGAGTATTTTATTAGTTTGTTTTAAAAACTAATGAAACTAAAAAAACATTAACAAAAAAATAATGAGTTGTAAAACCTTAAAATTTGATTATTGATTTTGTAAATTTAAACCTATTAGGTATCTATTATTCGTAGATGTAGGTATAAGTTCTTATTAGTTACAACTCTATGGCAGACTCCAAGGTTCAAAGAACTTTTAACATTTAGAAATTTATTATTACCATAATTTTATTCGAGTAAATTGATTCATACGAAATTTGCAACTTAGGGCGAAAGTTATTATAAATTATTTAAAACTTACTTCATAGAAAACCACTTTGTGATATCTATGTAAATCGTAGATCATAATACAGAAATGAATGCGCGAATCTTTGCCACAATTTGGAGGACCCTTTTTATTTCTGCTGCTCTCTTCTTCTTCCTTGTTATTTCTACTTAGAAGATAAGATAAAAGAAGCTGATAAGGTTTTACAGCTTTACTTCTTATACTCTATCGTTATAATAAAATGCAACATTCAACAGCGGGAAATACTTGCGTAGTTTGAATCAGTTTTAAAGGCTAATTCAATCGATAGGTACCTAATCATCTTTGTCTCTGTAGGTATTGAGCCAAACATAATGTTTGGACTTGCCTCTGACTAGGGTAGTCAGAGGCACGTCCTTTAGATTTTCAAAGAATCTAAGCGCCGTAAACTGAGGGTAGGTAGGTATGTCTACCGTAACTACTTGGGGAATACAGTGGTGAACATATATTTTTAGCTTTAAGTGAACTGCCGCATCCAATACGCACTATTATTTAGCAACTCCCGCGCAAGTGAAAGTGAGATTATCAATACCACGTGCATAGAAACGAGCCAATAAAACTCGTTCTTTGTCGTTTTTACTAAATTAATTTTATTAAATTTATTTTATTTTTATACCAACATAATTTGGCACTATGCGGTTCGGTTGAATTACGAACACATTCCTTTCACCCCACTGGTTTATTCACTTTAACTTAACATCAAAATACGAAAAGTAAAATACCTACCTACCTAAATAGTACAGACAGCAAATTAGAAGTAAGTACCTATACGCTTCCAAGTAAAAAAACCTGGTACGCCCTAATGCCTACTTGCAAGCGTTTGCGAGGTGCCACATCGTACGTCACTTGCCGGTACAAGCGCTTCCTAATCTTTTAAAAGCGAAATTTCGTAAAATATTCGTATCAAAGTTACGTCGTTTCGACTAGTGATGTGATGTTTCTTTATCGTCACAGCATCCATTATCAGGCAAATAGTTTCACGCTGCATCAGTACAGTCACGGAGCCTCGATCGGATTAAACCAAATCTTACCTAAAGGAACAAGAACTGATAGCAGTTTAAAAGAGCCAAGCCCTTTCTTCGACAGTTCCAACAAATGGAAACCTCGCCAGGAAGTTACAAGACCGGCCAGCACTGTGAAACATCCGGGAAACTGATACCGCATAATTTCATTTAAATTATAATACTACGAATAACTTGGTGCTTGGTTGATTGAGAAATGATAAGTCATAGTAGTTCTTACGTGTTTGTGTTGTGATAGGGTTCAGTATCAGTGTCATAGGTCACTAAAAAAAAGTTAAAATAGTGCAATCTTAAAGTCAAAGTCAATGAAACGGAGGAGGTTCCCAATTCGACACGTACATAAGATAGTACATACATAATAATATTTTTTTTATGTTAGACCACGCATAATTTTATAAAGAGTAGACCAATTTTGATAATTCTTTTTTTAATGGATAAGGTATAACTCCAAAGTTGGTCCCATTTTTAATTGGTCAGAAAATTTTCGTCGGTTTTCTAAACGTAACTATTTCAATAAAATCACAAGGATACCTTTGAAACGTCTAAGGAGCTAGGTGAAGCTGCGCCTGTTCCTCGGATTTGCTTTGGCTGCTACTGAGAAAATAGTGGCACTACCTGGTTGGCTTCTCTAAAATAGATAACAATCTATGTAGGTTTCTAAGAAAAAACACATGCGCATTTAACATGTGCTCAAAACGGTATAGAAAAATACCGTGAGTTATACTTATGAGCAGCGATGGGCTTGGAATCTGTCGAGTATGAAATGTAATATTTTGGCGTGCTTTACGAAGATATCTCCAAGAATCTTAGCGCCAGGAGATTTGGATGTCTATGTCTACCGATACTTGTGGAGTAAAGATTTTTTTTCTATGAGACTCGTTTTAATACATACATTTTTACCTGCACTTATTTCCTTCTCTTTAAATATTAGGTACCAGAGTTACATAAAGTTCAAACTAAAGTCATAAAATCTATAAAGGTTTTACTGCTAACTCTATTTGCGATGCGTAGCTTCTGTGTATTTCTCTAATATTTAGTACTTAAGGCGAGTAATAAAAGTTTTTGATGAATGCAGAATCGTTTTTTTCTCAATAACCGCAAAACATACAGATTTGGTTTTTCATGACAAAGATAACTTAAGGATATAATTTAGATAAATTACAGACAGAATCACGATTGGTGAAACTTTTCTCGATAGATTTATTTTCCAAAGTTGGCTCTTCAAAAACACGAGTTTCGTTTTTAATCAAAGCTATGAATAGCTAAACAGTTTATTTTTATATAATTCGTAAGATAATCATACTAGCTAAATAAATTACAGAAAGTTTTTTTTTAAATTTGATGGTTTTCGAGATAATGCAGTTTTATAAATTTTTCCGTCTTATCCGGGTAGACTCAGCCCATACAAAACGTCAAAAATTTCACTTATCACCTTAACCTGTATCCTGAATGTATTTTTTCACACCTACGCACTAACATTAGACTGACAAATTAAGTAATCGCACTTGCGCAACGAGAGCTTAGGTAGTAAGATATGATTATAATTTTTATTTATTGATACTTTGTTAAATTGAATTTTGAATCGATCATTGTGTGAAAGAAAATCAATAAATTCTGACCCCACATGAAGTGGGATAAGGTCAGGGGGAAATGATGTTGATTGTGTACGGAACTCTAAAACTGAAAACAGCAATATGCAGATTGCAGATAGGCAGTACTCAGTGAGGTTCTAATTGGAGAATGATAGGTCTACTTAGGATGTTGAGAAACTGTCAGTCATTAAACTTGACCTTGAAGACATCCTCTTTGATGACATTTAAATAATAATTATTTTTGATGAATTTCAAAGCCGGTACGTTTTGATTGCTGGGAATTAGGTTTTCTATTATCATTTTGAAGGATTTTGATTTAATACGTCAATTTCGCGTTTCAAAATTCTGTAGCAATTTATTTTATTTTATTTGTGGAATACTACGAGTAAAAGAAGGAGGTAAAATTTGTATTTTTGTTTACCGGATTTATTGAAAACTACAGGACCAATATGAATAAATATTTCACCTATCAAAAGCTACATTATCAGTGATTATCAAAGTTTATATTTTAATTTAAAAAAAATATTGAGATTTCTTCAAAAATTGCAATAATGTAACCTAAGGTAATGATACACCCGTGTGAAGCCGGGGCGAGCAGCTAGTAATTATATAATTAGCCTAAATTCAAATGAATATTATTTACGTCAATTGGCTACAGATACCAAGTGGCTATCATTAGTTATGGATTTTAAAAAGTTACATAACTGTAAACTGTAACCTCATTTTACTGATAGCTTCTGAAAACACGGTGGTCTAAGATAGTTATGGATTACATAAGCGTGGTAAATAGATTAGGTATCAAATTAACAAACAACGGCCTAGCTAAGGTGGGGCGTGAAAATCGCGGTGTACTTTTGATTTGAATAACAAAGTGAATAAAGGAGACTATCTACTTGAGGTACTGTCTAATTGTGTGACCATCTATTTATAAGTGATTCTAATAACACATGCTTGAAACGGTGAAGGAAAACAGTGAGTTCTTTCTTAAGAAATTACTTCTTAACTAGTATTTCCAAACTATGCTCGGAAGAGAGGCGGCAATAAAAATATATACACAGACATAGGTTTATAAAAACCTCTAAAAACAAATATAAGAATAAAATAAATGTCTTGTGATAGTGCATGAATAAATACAAGAAAGTTTAAACTAAATAAAAACTTAGCTTTCCGAATGTAAAAGACCTTCCTTCATTGTAGATGCGGACACCTAGATAGAAAGCCTTACTAATTGTTACGCAAATGATTTGATGACTTGTAGATCAGTCGTTTCGGAATCCCTTCCTACATTCCGACAATCACGAACTTGTATTGTATTATAAATAACTGTACATCCGTATGTCCTTTTAAATCAACAATAAAAATAAGTAAGTAACCAGTTTTCAAAAGATTTGTAGAAGACTGCCCAGACAAAAATTGGATTTACAAAATTTCATGGTTCAACGGCTATGACGTGATTAAGTAGATAACAAACAAACATCCGAACTTTTGAATGTAATTTAAAAACTTTATGGTGACCATAAAGTTTTCAAAATCCACACAAACCAACCAAGATTGCCTGTTCTAAGTTTGTTCTTAGCAAGTGGCCAACTCTGATGATCTGCACTCTGATGGCCTCTCCCTAGCTTCATAGGTTTGCTGGTAGAAAACTCTTTTAGGGTTAAGCTCGCCTTTGTACATGTCCTTTGTAATGTCATAATTGTTAATGTTTTCTGTGTACAATAAAGTATTTGAATGAAAGAAGTTTAGAGGCGTCCCAAATCCCTCCGTCTTTTAAAGCTGGGGTCTACATCTAAGGTTGGGTTCCACTGATGCAGAGCTGCGCAGAGACCAATAACAGTGTAGAATTTTTTGGGTCAACTATTTCGTGACTGGTCAATTCGCGGTCTGCAAGCCCCGCATCAGTGGAAACCCACCCTTAACGTAACAGACGGTTGCTGTACTTGGACGATCTGCTGAGAATGACTAGGTTAGCTACGCCACAAGCACTTTGAAATGTGTGTTACTGTGTAGACTTGCATGTTACGAGAATCGTGAGAGAAGGAAGCAATACCCAATTTATCCCAATTTCACGACTGGCCTCATCCTAATGATGTGTCACAATATACTTATTTTGTACTCGTTGTGTAGGTAATGTATTGTATGCATGATGTGACATTTTTGTAATAATTATATAGAGTTATGTTTAGTGTGATAGTTATGATAAATGTGTTACCTTTTTGTGTATCTAGCGAACTTTTTGAAATTCTTACAATCTGATTCTTGCAAAAAAATGCTTCTAACATGCATTTTCTTCAGAACTATCTACGACCAGCATTCTTTGCCTTCACGGTTTGCGCACAACGCATTAAGGTTTAACTGTAATCGGATGAAGGGGAAAGAAACGTATTGAAGACAAACAAACAAACAAATATTTTTTTTATCTTACCTTAGAAAATATATTATATTATTATAGATTGACACGAAAAGAAAAGAAATAGCCCTTACATCACGAATATATTTTTATCGATAAACAATCATATCTACTTAAAACTTCCTGATTTCGAACCGATAAGTCAATCTCGGTCAAGTCAGATCTCTTCTCTAAACGCAAATAAAAAATAAAGTAAGAGTGAAAACGGGGCAGTTTGCATAGGGACTTGTTTCTGGTTGTATTGTAGCCACTCTATATAAATCAAGCACACGCAGCAAAATCATAGGCAGTTTGCACGTAACGTCAGGTGGCAACCATTGTAGTACAAGATTGTATCGTCTTCCCTTTCCTTGTGCTTTGACGAATGCTCACAATGACTTTCTAATGGAACTGTCTATTTGTGGTATAAGGCTTTAGTTACCTTTGGAACAATTGTAGAAAATAATGCAACAGGTCGTAAGGGGCAGCAGTCTGTACGTTTTGAAACAATTAATATACACGGTTAACGTCATAACATGATATACTCGTACAGGTGTACCAATCACGTATGCTTCTCAAACTCAAAAACTATATTCAAATCGAGATACTGACATGTGGTGGCTCGGCTACCTCTAAAGGTGCTTTACCTTTGCACTTCTGCATGCCATTATTTATGGGATACACTGTACCATTTTAGGGCATGTAGAGAGAATTAAAGATACAAGGTGAGTTTGAATTAAAAATACATCGGCGTATTTTCTTCTGGCTTGGCTGGTCAAGACTCTAAATCGACGAGTATGCATGAAGAATGTGATAAGAGGGAATAAAAGAACAATGGTACCACTGACTGGGAAAGCCGTCTCTGCCTACCTCTCTGAAAAAAGGGGTATTTTATGTATCTATGTACCTACTTATTAAGTTTTGCATATAGGTACACCTAATAAAGTCAATTATGATCCTACCTCGAAAAATTTCGAAGGCAGCGGGGTTGAGTAGTACTTTTAATTATTATTCTTGTTTGAGCCTTCACCTTGTTTGATTGGCATCACACTGGAGCTCTACATAGCATTAAGGAAAGGATCATTAAAAAAAAGGTAGACCCCAAGCCGTGTTTGTTGCCTGATTCTTCTAGGCTTGGTCACGTGGAATCGGCGTAGCTTCACCTAGTTCCTAAGACGTTTCAAAGTGATCCTTGTAATTTTATTGAAATAAATGATTTTTGAATTTGAATTTGAATTTGAATTTTGAATTTAAATTTTAAAGATTAGTAAATCAATATAATATACATCGCACTACGCTTTACTTATACTAGTAATTTGCCTTCGCTTCCTATCATTACTATTAAATGTACTATTAAATGGCAGATGATCGCCGTTATCTCGGTTCACCATCACGTACCTACTGCAATTTACACCAGCACAGCTCTGCGGCTTGTGGTCTCAGACCATTCCAACGGTACTGTAGTTCGATTAAACTTTATTTTTTTATGTTGAATTGATTTTGCATAATCTATTTTCTATTTTCCAATTTTCAAACTTTACTGCGGTTTTTTTACTGATACCTGCTGTATCTGTAAGCGTCAAATATAATTAACTTTACGATGTTTTATAAAGAATCTAAAAAGCATAACAAGTAGGTTCATCATCATTTTCTTGTCCTTTTCCAACTTCATGTGGGGTGGGCATAACATGTTGCGAAAAGGTTTTACACCTGGTCGCCTGCCTGATGTCAACCTTCTTTGGGAATTAATTGGGTAAAGTATACAAATAAAAATGATTTTATTCTTATTACATGCGGAAAGAGTTGCGGTTAGAAGTTAGTTTCAATCATTTATTCTTTTTTGTACACGCAAGAAATGCAAAATGCTAATGGATTATGTATGTTAAAATGGTATATCAAGAAAAAAATATGATGGTTGAATGAACGATAGATTGATATGTATGCCCACTGTAACTGTTTTTTCTCCATAGCCATTGTGTTGTCGGGTTGCGCGCACGAAAGCAACGATGCAACTTTTTCCTAAAAAGTTGCCCCATTTCGCAACGCATAAAAAGATGTTTTCATCCCACCATCTCGGAAAGAGTATTTTTGCTCTTCAATATCTGAGTGCAAAAGCCGTTTTTATTCTCTAGAGGATAAAGTAAATTGAATTTAGAACATAGTGTGCACTAAGTTTTTTAATTAAAAAAATCATTAAACCTATTTACTGCTACCTCTATGGTGCCGAATATATCATACAACTTTTTTTTAATTTGTTAAAAACTCAGACTCGGAACCTTCTTGGTGTTCTTTTTTCAATTTGCTTTGTACGCGGCATTTTTTCACGTCATTATTAAGATTATTCTGTAATACTTACCTGTCATAATTTAGTAGTTAATACCTAAACTGAAATAAAAGTACCTATCTTGTGATTGTAAACGTTTTTTTTTTGCATTTAGTCATTTCCTCGCTGAGGTGGAATGAAAAGTTACGTGTTGCACTCGGGTGCAAAGATTTTTTACCTCGTGCTCTTTTGATTCCCTCGCTAACGCTCAGGATTCTAATTTTGAATCACTCGCTGCGCTCGTGATTCAATTTTAGAATCCTTAGCTTGCTCGGTCATCAAAATTGAACACGCGGTTAAAAAGCAACTTTGCACTCTTGTATAACAAATAACTATTGTTATGTGTGGTATTTTTGTAAGGTTAAAGAATAGTAAAAGAATATCTAAATACCTGTACCTGTACATACTTACAGATGTTTTTGTTTCAATTGTAAAAATAAAATAAAAAAAACAATTATAAATCAAAATAAAGAATAAATTCGCGTCAGTCGTGCGCCCATCACGTTTTTAATTTCTAGTCAGTGGGCTTGCTCTATGCATAAAGTTACTACTAGAAAAGCACTACAGGAACCCACCAGCCGCCTAGACGTTGACAAAGTTGGCGTCGCTCTTAAAAATGAGTGAATAAATGATTTAACATACTCATTTTGTTAATAACTTCCCGTTAGTTATATAATTAGCGACTATACTCGTAAACCACAAGATTTCACAATCACGTTTATTAATTTTGGTCAAGTTGATTAGTTTCCTCATAAATATTACTAACTAGCTTTTGTACACGGCTTTGCTCTCGTGGTACATGGATAAAAAGTAACAGATATGTTATTACAGATCACATATTAAATACTGGTACATAACATAATGGCATCATCATTTTCTTGGCCTTATCATACTTCATCATAGGGCTACATGTTGCCGATGTATTTAGAAAAAAAACATTTTGTACAAAAATGTGGCTTGAGGTGTTTGTTTTACAACTTGTTTTACAACCTGCCTGACGTCAACCCAAAAAAACATACAAACATCAAAAAATACACACAAACTTTCGATATAAATTATTAGTAGGATTAATTTTAGTAGATTTTTTAAAATAGTATTAGGTTTCATAATATCAAGCCTTTGTAACATAAGATCTTCATAACCAGTTGCCATTAAAATGTCGAATATGCAATAAAATGTATTGCTACAACACAAAATAAATACGACCCAATTCTCATGCCCCTAGGGGTAAAAATTCAAAATAGATCTGACATCTTCAACCTTCAGCTAAGTGCAAGCACTTATTGACGTTGTTGTCCTAATGTTAATTGCTTTGGTTTTCAATTTGCAGGCCGTGGTTTCGAGTCCTGGAAACAACTAAACCTGGTTGTAATTTTCCAAAAATATCTGAACATTACGTACACGTGCTCAAAACGGAGGAGGAAAACTTTGCGAGGAAACCAGTAAGTATGTACTTTTATTATGCGGAAATGGGTTTGTAACCTGTCAAGTAGGTGATAATATGCTTTGAATGCGTAGTGGTCGAGTGACTGGCTGGAATGCAAAAGGTGTGGGGTTGTTATTCGGACAAATGTATACGTAATTTCTGGTCCCCATTGGAATTCTAGTGTTGGCTCAGCTCTGTGTACAATAATAATAGGTACCTATGACTGTTAAAAAAATCACGTCTGTAATTCCTGTAAGTATGGTAGACATTCTCTCAGATCTCCATTCGCTTAGTTTCTACAAGATGTCTAAATAGATTCAAAGGCACGTTCATATGCGCTTATTATGGTATTTATAATGTTCGATGATAGTTGGTGTCTCATTGTCGATGTAAAGATGCAAGTTCAAATCCTGCTAGTTCCAAAATGTAGCATTTCTTTTATTCGATAGTTGACCCCGATTTATGAATTTTAGGCAGAATATTACGCAATATCATAAAGTTCTGTGTTTTAATGTGATCGGATTGAAATTTATTTTGTAAGTGAAAGTGAGAAAACCGGAAACAAATGTCGCATAATAATATTTATTGAATTAATCAGTTCGTCTTCTGCTTCATAGATTGTAAGAGATTTCGTAAGATTCTCACAAAAACTTGTTTATAGTTTTATGCAATCAATATGATGTATAACAAGAGACAATAATTGATACAATAGCTTTACCCTTTGGATTTTGAACCATTTTGGTCTTTGTCTCGGCCTGGGGCATGTGCCAAATATAATGTTCGGACGTGCCTCTGACTATCCCCACTAGACATCTTCGAAGACACTAAGCGCCTGGAGATCTGAGAGGATGTCTATCGTACTTGGGGATGAAAGTCGTAATCCTATTTATTTTGTTTATTTGATCCCATAAAATTTTCCTTTTTCACTCACTTTACAATAGCATTCAGACTGATAATATTTTCATGGAGATTGTTGTTTAAGTAAGTAGCTTTTTTTCTTTCACGACAAAGAGAGCCAAGTGCAAACTTATCATCCAAAATGTAATTCAAAGCGAACCTTAAGGTGTTACCAGACATTGCGCGGCATCCGAGCGCGGCATTCGCAGGACACAAGTTTGTCCTGCGAACGAATAAAAACGCCGTTTGTGCGCGGCAGGTTGCACGCAGCTACCACGCGCAGCTGTCGTCCAAACATAGCTCGGCCTACAACCTTTAACTACAACCTTTTAACCTTTATGATAACTAAATAAATTAATTTTTGATTCAGAGTTTTATTGAATTATTTTATTGCAATTGTGCAAATTGTTTTGCATTTTGCACATCTGTACCTACTCGTATATGGTTTTAATAGTATACAAACGGAATAGGTTGCAAAATCAAGTCGTTGTAATTAACATAGATAAAATAGTCACCTTCATTTTCAAACCAAGGTTATACCGTTATCGTAAAACTAAGCATTTAATCGTTACAATCGATGTGGAGCGCGTCCCTGCTTAGTCCAATTCTGTCAAACTCGAATAACCAAGCTAGTTGATGCCACTAACTAAAGCGTTACCTTAAACGGGTTTATTTGTAAAGTTCAGAGTCTCAAGAAACCGGCACCGCTTCAACTCTTTCAAATGACAAAAAATAAGTGTTCTGTAGAAAAATATTTTTTCAATGACAAGCTTCTGTAAAATATTTCAAACCATAGAGCACCAGCACGCTATCACTTGTCACTATAACATTGTCATTGGAAGTTGACAAATATGCGAATTTTTTACTCAATCGAAATATTTACTAAGGAGTTCCGTTGTGAGTGACTGTTGAACAGCTCCTGACTCCATCATCAGATTAGCTCGCTATCATCATATTATTGTATTGTCACCAGAACTAAAGATGTATGCAAAATTTAAGCTCAATCGGTTGGGGATAGCTCATTTAAAATTAAGTTGCAAGATTCTTAAACTAAACTACATACATTTATACATTGCAAGTTAAACAAAAGCTTGAAAAAAATAATAATATTACGATGAATATAACGACTTTAATTCCCAAGTACCTACGACGATCGACATGCCGCTCAGATTATTGAAGATTTCTAAAGAGGGTTAGTCATAAGGATGTCCATATATTACATTTGATATAAAGGATATATTTATTTTTTTAAGAAATTAGCATTCCATACGTAACATTGAATGGAGCAAGTTTTTAAATCTTATTTCAAGATAGAGCTAAGGATATAACTGCCGTTATAATACGTTGCAGGTTTTTAAGAAAACGAAGCGGTGAAGATTATAGAGGTCCGTTGCGTTTGTAGATCATTGATAACGCAAGAGATGAATTTGTTTGACTGTGAAAGCAAATCTTCTCAAGGCCTTGAACATTCCTTACTGGAACGAAAAATTATGTCGAAAAAGAACTGAAAACTGACCAGTTTCATCACTCACTTATATCACAAAACTATTTCATCAAATTCGTACAAACATTATTTTTAACCAGCAAAAGAGGTTCTCAATTCGACAATGTATTTTTTTTATGTATGATATATATTTTTTTTAATGTAATTATTTTCGCGAAGTGTTCCAAATACGAACTTACAAATTCCAAATTAAAAAACACAATATTATTCTTACACTTACTTCTTACACTTTTAATGTAAGTTTGTAAATAAATTACAACCGAGTGTAAGTTCGGGTAATGTGCATTACCGAATATTACTTGTCAGATACTTTTAAAGTCATGTATTGTGTCTTGTACATGGTAATTTCAAAAGTAACAAGCAGAGCATGATGGCATCCGAGATTTACCGGATCGAGAGAACACTTTCTAACGTTTTCAAAAGGTTGTGAATGAAAGTATTCCTAATGTCTGCTGTTGATTGGCAATGCTTTATTGGTGAATGATGTAAGTAATTAACTTTTATTTAATATTCTTACCTACCGAAATAATACTGCAGCCTCATTTTACTGAATCACTCTTAGAATCACTCTGATTTTCTAATATAAATTTTAATACTGTTACTATCACGTCGAGACGGCTGAATTGATTTTGATGAAATTTGATATATTATTTTATGTAGTACATAAAATATACTTTTAATCAGGAAAAACAACTTTAAGGCATTGAAATAGGACGTTAAAGTTTGTAAAAAACGCTGTGAAAGAAACTAGAAGGTACCTTATATTTGACGCCTTGTGAGTCACGATTTTTTTACACAGTTCTAAAGTTTTGATCCATTAAAGAATAATTAAGTTTGTTTAGTTTTCTATTGATTTGATTGACATGCTACAAAGAAAATGTCAAGTGAATTTGAAATAAGAAATTTAAATAAGTACAAAATTGATTTCGAGTGTTTATTAATAATTAAATAATTTATTTTCGAAAATGACACTCATAAACGCTTGATAGTTGTTTTTAAGGAATCTTAAAAGCTTCAAAGAACGAAGATTCGAATAATAAAAAAAAACAATAGCTTCGTCCAATTTATCTGTCATGAAAGTTCTTTCCAATCTTGGAAACAAAAAACACGAAGCTTCCTACATCAGCTTAACTATTACATAAAAACTCAAAAGTTCATTCAAAGCCATTAGTGTTAATGTATTACATCAGTGATCGGGCAGTATTTACTTAGAAAACAGTTCCAGGCTGATTCTATATCAAGCTTCCGACTGGTGCTTGTGTTACATCAGTGATCTGGATCAGTTGAGCTACCTATAGACTTTTGGCAACGTTCTTTAGATTGTTCAATCGGTTCTTGTGTATTTTGTAATTTATTAGTATTCACAATATTCTTTAACTAATAGTTTTACATTATTCCATTAAATAAGATGCAATTTTTACACACAAACGAAGTTATTTTTTTAAACCACTAAAGAGGCAGAATAAGTTTTAAAAAAGTATCCATAGGAACAAAAAGCCACCTAGCCTGGCTGGTAAGAAAAAAAAATGTTTGTTTAAATAAAGAACGAAAAAGCACATTCTGGTTGGTTAGAAAAAAAAACATGTGCCGATCTGCTTTCAACGTAACAACAGCATAATGATCTTGCCAGCACTTGCGACCACTGTTCGATGAGTGAGCGTTCAGTTGCGTTCCGATGCACGCGGTAAAGGCACGCGCATGACAGCGATTTGACGTTTCCTTGGCGGGAAAACCTTATGTCAAATTAGTGGCAGTAATAGTGTTGTGTTTATTTTGGATATTCGTTTCTGATATTTTTTTGGTATGTTATATTTTGGTCATGGTTTTCAAAGATATTATATTAAGGTTACTGACTTACTGTGATTCTTGATTTTATTTTTATGTGAAAACACAACCTCAATTGAATTTATGTTCACAACTTCATAAAATTTATAAGTAGATTAAGTATTTAAATAATCAAACCTAATGTTTACACACGACTAAGTATGTCTTACTTATAAACCTTGAATTTTTAGTTTCAATAAATTAAAAAAAATTGAATCCCAGAGCTTATTGTTAAAAATAACAGTTAATAACAATTATGAAGATTGTGCTATAATAATTGTATAAACAACTGCAAAATTTATTCAATTACACAACAATTATGCGAACATTTTAAACGCCTTAGAGAATAATTAAATATCATACTTTCTATTCGTGTCCTGGAAATTAAAATAAATCTGCATTCAACGTTGTAAAAATTAATAGCAATATTTCTTTCAATATTAATGTCTTTTGTAAAATCATAAACTACCTACCTACGTTTAGTGTTGTTTACATGTTTCTCGTACTATGTTTTTAAAAGATTTAAAAAACAAGTCTACGATTTATTCTAGGTTCAATTTCAATGTTTATTTTTCGATGTCTTGTAGGTTTTAAAGGTCTCATAATAATTTTCAGCAATATCCTCTAAGTAGATAGATAATGTACTTATTGCACACAGAGAAACAAATAGTAAATAACAACAAAAAATAATGCACAATGGGCGGCCTTATCGCTAAAAGCGATCTCTTCCTGACAACCTTTGGATGGACAGGTAGGTAGTTATTTCATAAATTAGTATAATATTGAAATTTTACAACATAAATACCTATTGTAGAAAGAAATGTAGCCCAATTAGATGAATCCTCCTTTAATTTGTTAAAAAATACGTTCAATCCTGTTAATTTTTTACAATATGCAAATGACAGAAAATTGGATTGCAATAACCCAACCATCAAACAAATTGCAGCAATCATACAAAATAAGTAATTTAGGATATTAGCGAATTAGAGTTTTTGTCCGATCCCTAATGTTGTAATAATGACTTCATTATTCATTCAATCGTTCGTTCATTCGCAACTTCTAATGTATTAAGAATAATGTAGAATTAAATTCAAAGCAAAGCCTTTCAACTTTTAGTCGTATTAGCTGAGTGGGAAGGTCGATGGTTTGAATCCCAGTCGTGTATCAATGGATTTTTGTATTCGTCGTCAATTAACACCAACGTGGAAGAAACCTAGGGTAGTATTCAAATTCGAAAGGCATTTATTTCAATAAAATCAAAAGTATCACTTTGAAACATCTCAGGAGCTACGTGAGCGCCTGTTCTTCGCGACCAAGCCTAAAAGGACCAGGCAACAAATTAAAACCCAGATCAGGATTCAAACCCACGAACGATGGATCTGATCGATGAATAAAGTTATGAAACATTGCTTTTAACATGTTGGTTCCTAGATTAGCAAATAATAACAGCGTACAAGACATGTCCTGCGGTCAGGGAAAGCTATAATATGTTTTCGACCGTTGCTATGGCATATCGAGGAAACTATAAAATAATACGGTTTTCTCTGGTGCCATCGTAGATAGGACACTTGTCTAGAAAATACTAGTATAAGAGTAACTTTTGTAAACTTTGTTGTAAACTTTTTTAGGGTTCCGTACCCAAAGGGTAAAAACGGGACCCTATTACTAAGACTTCGCTTTTCGTCTGTCCGTCTGGTAGTCACAAAGCTGTATCTCATGAACCGTGATAGCTAGACAGCTGAAATTTTCATAAATGATGTATTTCTGTTGCCGCTATAACAAAAAATACTAAAAACAGAATAAAATAAATATTTAAGTGGGGCTCCCATACAACAAACGTGTTTTTTGCCGTTTTTTATAGATAATGGTACGGAACCCTTCGTGCGCGAGTCCGACTCGCACTTGGCCGGTTTTATTTTATTCCTTTTCTTTCGATTGTCGACAGCATGTGGACCAACTTTGCCTAAAGCAGTATATTAATATCTCTTATAGATTACCCAAACCCAGACCGCTATAGTTCCACATCTGGTATTCCGATCTTCCAAAATTATAGTCTATAAGTTGCCTAGGACTAATAGCTATGTAACAAAAAAAGATTCATCAAAATCCGTTCAGTAGTTTTTGCGTGAAAGCCTGAGAACAGACAGACAGACAGAGAGACAGACAGACATACAGACAAAAATTTCAAAATGTTTTTTTTTGGCTTGTTACTTGTATGAAGACCCCTAGGAGTATTTTTTTTCGTTTTTATTCAATGTACAGAATTGAACTCTTCAACAGCTTTATTATATGTATAGATAGATTGGCAATTAAATAGACCATTACTATGTGGCCTATGTGTATGCAAATATGCTTCCTTTAAATATAATGTCATGGGATTCTTAAAAAAAAAATACGTCTGCATCATGAACTGAGCCAAATGTGCAATCATTTTTTGGGTCAAAATGTAAATTCTAACTTTAAAATATTTCATATTGCGCTTATACTTTTGACAGAAAGTTAAGTCATCACTCGATTATAATTGGATTACGATACAATTATTATAATCGAGTGATGACATTAACAACAAACTTTGTTATAACTTAGTAGACGATTAGACTTTAGCTTGATTCAAAAAAAGCAGAGCTGAATCGAGCCATTACCTAACTCGCAATTGATCGCGATGAGACTGCAGCTATTTCTAATTCAACACTTAAACATACATCTCTGATATAACACTTCTGTTTATCCAGTGCCATGGCAGCAACCGGGAACTGATCAACATTTATAGCAGCTAGGAAAGTCATTACAAATATTGCTGTAATATTACTATTTACTAAGCACAAGAAATGAATTGAACTGTATGTTTTGCTGTAATCTTTTCACATGAGGATGTGCATCTTGGGAACTTGACTGTGCTCTTGTATTCTCGTTCATAATATTATTGAGGTTGTAAATAAGAAACAAAAATATAAGATTTTTATCTAGTTTAAGATGGTCTATTGTGTTACTGATAAACTAAAATAAACTTTGATTAAACTATGTACGAGTAAAAATTCGTACAATAAAAAAAAAACATATATACAAACAAATCCCCGCTGCATTTCATAAGGGATGGATTTTGGAAATTATTACAAGTTTTTATATTACTTGCACTGTTCGTATATTTTTTTGTTTGTATCTTTAATTTTTTTTTATTATTTGTGTTGGATTGAGCTGAAATTTTGCATACGCCTTTAGTTCTGGTGACAATACAATAATATCAGCCAATCAGCTCGCTGATACCATTCAGCGACCTGATTTGCTGATCTGTTATTCAGTATGTCATCACCTCTTTATCCGACTACAGCAATCAAAGAGGTTAGTATAGCTAATTACCTAATAGATATATCAAAAATAATGTTTAGTCTTTTTTATTTAAAGAGTTTTCTACCAACGAAGAGTGTTTTCTTAAAGCATTTATAGATTTATTTTCTTGTGATTTATATGGGAACTTCCTTTATTATGCAAGCTTCCTTATATTGTGATCGTCTTCTGAACTATTTCTACAAAAAGTAATTACAAAGATGTGATCATAATATTGCCCGGGTTCTTTTGTATGTTATTTTATCGCTGTGCAATGAGCATCATAAATCTAAAGAATTATACGAACATCGGAGTTACAACAAATAAAGACGCAATGAAAATTATCAACACCCTGATGAAGATTCTAGATTCTTTCTAGATTTCATTTTTTTAGTTATAGGATCACGACTGTAATCCCCAAGTACGGTAGACATCAGATCTCCAGACGCTTAGATCTTCTTGAACATGTCTAGTGGGGATAGTCAGAGGTACGTCCAAACATTTGATTTGGCACATGCCCACATTTTGCAGTAGTTAGCATTCCTATTTTTTTTTACTTGAGTAATTTCTCGTAAGACATTAAGAAAGTGAATTGTTTGAAATAACACGATCATGAAGTCACAATAATCGCCTCTAGTGACCATGTCGAGAACTAAAATTGGCGCACCATCCACCGTGACTGGTGACAATCTATCCCTTTCCTTTGCTTTTAATTAATTACCTACGAGCAAAAAAAAATCCAAAATATTCAACAATCAACCAGTAACACCCAATAGAGTCCTGACTTGACTTGACTTGAGTCCTGACACACGGCATCAGAAACTACCACTACAGACCGGAAACAAATACTATCAGGTCATGCATAAATGTGTCCCATTGCAGGGCTCAAATCCATACCTCATGCGTCTCAGTAAAGATCTCAACATCATGCAATCAAAGTCAATTTGTACCCTATCCTCACTCGACTACATTGAAGCCTGTGACTCACTGTAGTCAAGTTAACACAGAGTTTCTCTGCAAGGTTATGAGTTTAGTCTATGATTTATAATATAAAAGCTCGTGAGTATTATGAACTTGCACAGCATCACTGTCTCCTCTGCCAATGATCCAAAGGTAACGGTGCGCCGTTACCGCGTACAACTCCCGCGAGCGATCTCACAGTAATGGTCTGCGCACACTGACGGACAGCACGGTAGAGGGTATAAAACTTATCAATTGAATTTATTAGTTATCCAATCGAAATAGATCGGTGATTGGCCTCGGGAGCATCGCATTGCAAACTTTAAATCCTCTACCGCGCTGTCCGCCAGTGTGCGTAGACTATATACTTACATTTGCCCGCAGTTTATCCTACACACAGAACATAGAGAACTTTGAAGGCAAAATTTCCTTGAAAAAGCATTCAACTCAGTTTTTATTGTACCTACAAGGTAATTGCTATTAAATAAATTGTTTGTGGAATTTTGAAAAGCAGTATAAGGTGTTAATATTACAAAAGTAGAGTGCTCTTAGCTAATAACTGTTACTAACACGGATCTATATCATGTATTAGCTTTAATTTATTTTCTCGTGTAAAGAATAATGGTTATCGGTAATCGTGTACTAATCACGATAGTTTTTTTTTTTCATTATTTTCCATGTTTAGGGTTCCCTACCCTAAAGAATAAAAACGGGATTCTATTACTAAGACTTCGCTTTCCGTCTGTCTAGCAACAAATACTAAAAACAGAATGAAATAAATATTTAATTGCTAACATACAACAAACGTGTTTTTTTTTGCGTTTTTTATAGATAATGGTACAAAACCCTTCGTGCGTGAGTCCGACTCGCACTTGGCCGGTTTTGATTTCCTTATTATGTGTCTTATACAATATTAGATAACTGAATTGCGATAGTATATGAAAAGGATACATTTATTTATGTCAGTATACAAGACATTGCTTGTTCAAACCAAGAGGTTCAATAATAATTTTATTACTTCAAGAAGGAATACTGGTTGAATATATAGATGGCAAGTCCTATTAGATATTTGATATATAGCTAATTGAAATAGTGATTTCTCGTTTTAATCGTCGTATGTGAAATCAAGAAGCCTTTATAATAATAATAATAAGTTTAAACAGCGCCATCTAGCCACATCTAGCTTGTACAATGGGAACTAGATAACTGATAAAATACCTATTTTTTTTGTAAATATATTATGTGACATTATCTATGTTTACCACACAAATGTTTATCCAGGTAATCGAACCCATAACCTACAGCACAAAAGGCAAGTTACTACCAACTGTGCTGTGAGGAGTTGAAAAACATTACATTTCTTACATTGATATTCTACAATAGTTTCTGGCGGAAAAGATTGCTTACTGGTTTCGTTAGTTGCCTACATTCTTGTAAGTGCTTCGGAAGAAACAATGCTTCATACATTGTAGATTTAATTTTACATAAATGCACAATCACTTATTCAATTTTATTATAACGTTCCATAATCTCAGCGATCTTTATTCTTGTTTAAGTTTTACTGCTTACTCTATTATTAAATGGATCGAAGTTTTGCGAACAAATAATATATTTTAATTTTATATTATACAAGCTAACCCGGCGAACTACGTATCGCTTTTGAATTAAAAAATGTTGTGTTAAGTTCCCTTTCCCGTTCCCGTTCCCGTTCTCATTCCCTTCCTCGTTCCTGTTCCCATTCTCTTTACCCTTCCTGTTCCAGTTACCGTAGTATCAAACTTAACTCACAGCAAGGTTTTTATTTATTTTTTTCTTAATTTTTTTGAATATTAATACTTATTTTCCTAAAACACAAAAATCATAAAAATTGGTCCAGCCGTTCTTGAGTTCCTGAGTTCTCTAACACGACTTTATTTTATTTATATAAACTTCTAACGGGTATGTTGTTAATCTTTGAGCGAATATCTCGAAGTTATTTATAATTTAAATATAAACTAAACAAATTTAGCTATTATAGTTTCTTGACAAGTTTTTTGATAATTTACGATGCATTTTCTGATACAAAAGACTTCAACGCGCTCGCTTACGTTGTGTAAAACAGTTTTTTTTTTTTTTGCAATTTATTGCATTTTTCTTTTAAAATTTGAATGTAATTTTAAAAGAAAAATGATTTTAAAAGATAATAATCTCAGATTATTTATTATCCAACTAATGTAATATTAGATATTAAAGTATATGTTTTTTATTGTGCTTAATGATTAAAATAAAAAAACTCCTAGACCATTTAGAAGAAACTTTTACATATCAAAAGCTACATTATCAGGGAGTAACAAAGACCATATTTTATTTAATAAAAATAGAGATCCCCAGTAAAATAGGAACAAAAACTTGCCCATAATCATAATAAATACACTCGTGTGAAGCCGGGCGGAAATCTAATACAATATACTTTGATATTATCTTTCTAATTTCCATAATTGGACATATCGCACATCATTTTGTTTTATGTTAAGCCATCGTAAACCCCGATTCAAACCAATGCTTTTATGGCAACACCACAAAATCTAGATTTTTCATAATATATGCCTTGTGAAGTCTTATAAATTTTATTTATTTACATAATATATTTGCATTGACACACTATCGCTATTACATAATGTGTTACATTTGGCAGCGTTTGATGTACGATACAACCGGTTCACTTATCGAGAACAGTTTTACGAGTTTTTTAGTTTCCTTAAGACGCTGCCAGTCGACGATTATTTTTGTTCGAAACGAAAAAATAAATACTTGTGAACAAGCCACATCTCCTATTTTATAATGTATAGTATATGTGAATAAAGATGTTAACCATCTTTAATCACTTCGATAAATAATCCTACCGACCGCTGCAATGATGACAAACACACGTCCGCGCGTGGTCCGCATTAGCTTTTCGAATAAATTAATGATATAAATTATGTATAATTACTTATCAAAAATCTATCCTAATAGAAATCTAGATCTACATTATTACCTATCTTTAACAATAAATCACAAGTTGATTTTAATAGTAGGTATATAAAATATTTCGATCATAAATTCTAAAACGTATCATTTTGAAATAATATTTTTATCGTGAAAAGTTTCTGCTATTATGTTTTCAGCTTAATACAAATCTAGGTAGGAACCTGAAGTAATTTACTTATAAAAATAGGAGATGTGGCTTGTTCAGAAGTATTTCTTTTTTCGTTTCGAAAAAGAGCAATCAGCGACTGGCAGCCTCTTAAGATTATATTAATATTTTATTTTAATAAAATGTAGGTAGTCTAAAACTTAACATCTGATATAAAGGTAAAATGCATGAATATTGATAGAATTCCAAACACGTAATCAATGAAAATAAGTTTTCTGTTGAAAAATATTTTTCAATGACAAGCTTTTGTAAAATCAACCATCAAGCACCAGCGCGCTATCTACTATCACATTATATAACATTTTTCATCAAAACTTAACAAGAATGCAAAGTTTTTACTCAATCAAAGTATTTACTAAGGAGTTCCATTGTGAGTGTTTGTTAAACAGCTCCTGACTCCATTATCAGATCAGCTCGTTGTCACCATATTGTTGCATTGTCACCGAAGTTATTTATGTATGCCAAATTTCAGCTCAATCGGTTGATTATCTTCAACCGATTTAAATTTCATGTTCAATGTTTCAAAATTTAGTTGCAAGATTCCACCTTAACAAACATAGTTACATAGTTACATACGTTGCAAGTTAAATAAAAGTTTGTAAAAACCGAAATACCCGACTGAAGTTTAAGCAGGTGATATTTGGTTTCTTAAATAATGCTAGGTCATATAAACACTCAAGAATTGTGCAGTAGTGTTAAATTTACAGATTAGCCATTTCAAATAGAAATAAATAATGGCGAATTAACACGTTCAACTTGTGCTGATGTATCATGATGAAGAGCATTTGAATTGTCTCCAAACATCTATACATATAATAAAACTGTAGAAGAGTTGAATTCTGTACATTCAATAAAAACCAAAAAAAATACTCCTAGGGGCCTTTATACTACAAGTAACACAAGCCACAAAAAAACATTTTGAAATTTTTGTCTGTCTGTCTGTCTTCTGTTGTCCAACTTTCACGCAAAAACTACTGGACGGATTTTGATGAAACTTTTTTTGTTATGTAGCTATTAGTCCTCGGCAACATATGTATAGGCTATAATTTATTTTGAAGATTGGAATACCAGATGTGAAACTATCTGTCGACCAGCGAAGCGGGTACAGGTCAGCTAGTCAACAATATAAGTTCATCAGCCACAATAGTTTTAATTCAAAGATCATTAGTCAATCTTCTTTCCTATAATCTCAAAAATTGTCTAGACAATTCTAATACACCTTGTTCATCGAAATCTATCCAGCTTTTTAGTTGTTACTGGGATATAACTAAATGTACTTATACATATACCAGTCGTAGATACTATTTTTTTGGACACCTGTATAATTTTTCTTTTTGTATATCTGTTTTTTTTTTGTTTCAGGTATAAATAAAAAAAATATGTCAAGCAAGACTGAAAAACTGTGTGTGACGAAGTGACAAAAATGCAACTAACAAGTTATGTGCAAGTGAGCTGATAAAAGTATCATCAAAATGTGTTCAGTCAGACTAGCTATTTTGCTGATCGTGGCGACGTTAACAAAGGAGACTTTATGTAAGTTATTTACTAACTAATCATTTAAGTGTCTTATTTACTTAGCGGGCAGGTAACTCGACATTAAATCTGAAGGTCGTGGTTTCGAATCTCGATAGTGCATCGAATGGATTTTTCTATAGTCCACCCCATTTGATTTTAAATTATCTATATCTAATGTTATCTCATAGCGCTTGCTTACGTCTCTTGCTAAATACATTAGATACTTTTATAGTTTGTGTCCTCTACATTGTAAGAGGACCGACCGACAAAAAATCACTTTATTCAATGAAAAAACTTTATAACGACGCTTATTAACACTAAGCATATCATCAACTAGACAAACTACGTTAAAACGACCTCAAATGAGTACTGCAAACAATATAATAAGTTGCATAACTGCATAATATACCAACATTATTACTCCGAACATTGCAAACTACCGCGTAATAGTTAAAACAACAATTTAACCCTAAACTGACGTTTTATGGCAACTTTATTCGTGTAATTATTCGTTGGAATGAATAATATTCGAGTAATTACGGCTAGTTCAAGAGATCACTGTGAACTACCGCTTTCTTTACTTTCCCCAGCAATTTGTGTAAAAATATGAATCACTAGCTTAAGCTCGCGACTTCAATCGCATGATATCTAGATAAAAAGTTACTTAAATGCTATTTCAGGCTTACTTTGGCTATGTATATATCAAGTTTTATCTAAATCCGTTTGGTCATTTGGGTGTGATTGGGTCACAAACACAAACACACCCTCACAGACTTTCGATTTTTATACTCGTAAAAACATCTTTTGTTATAAACTGTTGGAACTTTATAGTACGAATTTATTCGTTTACAATTTGTTTAGAATATAATTATACTGCATTTATTTGAATAAAATAGACGAGTAAAAAATGTGGGAATTTTTTTGATGATATTGTATAGTGAAACTTGACTTACTTTCAAAGTCATTTGTGTTGTCTTTTCACACCTATAATCGTCAAGAACGATACAAATCCTCTCAGTTCTTTAAAAGATATCTAAAATAGTGAGATAAGTTATTGATCAGGTTTACAAAAGTATAGACAAAAACGTATTTTTTCGTGTTAAAAACAGCGATTTTTCTACATTTTAAGCATGGCAATCGCAATAATGAATGAAAAAATATATTTCCAAACTTGCCATGACCAAAACTTCACGTCTATTATATCAATTTCTCGGGTCAATTAGCTAGGCTGGTATTAGTCAGTGGAAATATCTAACTCTAATAAACTCCAAACCCTTTTAAATTTATGGAGCAGAAAACAGAATGCAATCACAATTACTTCAAAAAATGTTGGTTATCATCAAAACTCGCTCGCAAGCAGGTCAACCGTTTACGGTTCAGTTCGGAGACTGCTGTGTATCACGCCACATGTTCATGCGGAGTGGGTTCTCATCGTATCTTTTCTAGGGCGAGCAGTGAAATAATTGCAACAAACTTACAAAATATTTGTATAACTTACTATAATGAAGAAAAAAAGCGTTGTTGCCAAGTAGGAGGCACCTTTAGTTTCAATCCGAAGATCATGATATCGAATCTTGCCTGTGCTTCAATGGATTTTTCTATTGAAATAATTAATATGCGAATTAACACGTGCTCAAAACAACGAAGAAAAATATCGCGAGGAAATCAGTTAGTGTTCTTATAAGCGTCGATGGGCTTGCTGCTTGTCACGTATAATTATTGCGAAATATGAGCTAGTGTCAAAGGTAGTATTTGGACGTCATTCGTCCAGCACGATGTTTTCCTGTTTACAACAAGCGTTCATATATTTTTCTAATCGAAAAATCCATTGATGCATACAATGCATAGATTTGAACCCACGATATTCAGATTGGATTCAAAGTACACACAACTTACATTACAATTAAATAAACATCTTATTCAAACATTAGCATAATTAAACCTTTTGTGTGTTTATGTAAATTTACAAGTAAATGTTTGTATGCAGTAGAGAAACCAACACGACAAGGTGTTAAAAAAACATTGTTATGTAAAGAAGTGTGTTTTTTACATGAGGCATGTCATTTATTGCGCGAAAACTTGTCAGCGTTAAAGTTACAATAAGTAGTAATGACTATCGCGCAATTTGACATTTTGTCAATCATCGAATCATCAGTCACCTTACGTGCTTTTCATTTAGATACACATTTTTAAGGCCACTAGATTCTCACAAAATACTGATGGGGACTGATAACGTCAGTATCATTCTAGTTATTCGACATTTAGGCTCATTCATGTTTGATGAGATTGACTGACGCCTGGCATTAAATTAAATATCTAATAGACTTGTTAGTGACCAATACTTACAGCGATATTTATAATAACCTGTTGCCAAGACTAGATTCTATTAACTGTATTTGACTCTATATTATCTTACTAGTTTTTACCCGCGATTTCGTCCGCGTAGATTAAGGAAATAGATTATTTGTAACTTTATCGTAAAACATGAAAATTACATTCAATTGGGTAAAAAAGTATTCTATTTATATCCGTTTCAAAACTATTATGCTAACTCTATATGAAATTTCATCACAATCGGTATCTTGATAAGGTGAGCGGTTTGGCTGTGATTACGTGACAGACCGACAGACAGACATTCAAACAGACAGAGTTACTTACGTATTTATAAAATTAAGTATAGATTCTCGCTCTAGATTTTGGCCACGTCTCAACATGCTCCAGTTGCTTATACACGATGCAAGTAGCTAAACATGTAAGGGTATGCAACATGTGGAACAGTATTCGTGGCATTTAATATAATGGTTATAGATAGCTGGATTATGTTAGGGCACGGGAAACAAGTGCTAGCTACTCGCGCGAGCTACATGCGCGGATTACTTGATCGTTTAATTTTACTACAGACCAAGCTAATATAAGCTTTGCGATTGCGTATGTCTAATGTCTATACCTGCTCAAGTAACCCGCGCGAGTAGTATGGTGCGATATACACTAGCGGTTGGCTCGCGTCGGTACATGCTTGAGTCACTGGACATACACGTGCGCAAATGCCTTAAAGTTCGCATGCTATCTGCACCGTGTATAAGCACCATCATTTGGAGAAACAAGAGATACATTGAAACTTACTTCAGCATGTTTTTGCCTAAATTCTGGTTAGCTAAGAAATGTATCACACTACAAGTAATGTACAACGCTATGTGAAACGTGTTTTTAGGGTTCCGTACCCAAAGGGTAAAAACGGGACCCTATTACTAAGACTTCGCTGTCCGTCTGTCTGTCCGTTTATTCATCTGTCTGTCACAGGGCTGTATCTCATGAACCGATATAATAGCTAGACAGTTGAAACTTTCACAGATCTAAAAACAGAATAAAATAAATATTTAAGTGAGGCTCCCATACAACAAACGTGTTTTTTAACAGTTTTTTTATAGATAATATCAATAGTACGGAACCCTTCATGCGCGAGTCCGACACGCACTTGGACGGTTTTTTTTTGTGAAATCCTCACGAATTTGGTGGTGCTCACTCACAAAGTCGTGGATCACGTATCCACGATTATACAGTAACTGACTCACAATGACATTCTTGTGAAATTTCACCTTGTGCGGTACTTAGCCTGATTTGGAATGAAAAATTAAAATAAGTTTTTGTTTTTGGTTATGAATTAGATATCCCAAATTGAAGATTGAAATCATCACTTAATAAAGTTTAGTCATCGTTATCATTAATCATTATCATTACTTAAAAAATCTGATATAAGCAGTATGAACCGTAGATATACTTAGAAAATATTTATTTTCATAGATTAAAAATAAGCTTTTTTAATTGTGGGAACGTGTGACATTTATGACAAAAGTGAAAAAGCACATACCAAAAAACTTTCATCAACATTGTCAAACAATTAATAAGTCTGTAAAAGCGTCCCAGAAATTAATATTATGAGAAAAAAATTACAGATACCGCGGATATGACAATGCAATAAACAAACATTAATATCCGAGGGAAATACAATAGACTGTACGCATTTCTTAAAAACCTCATTTGTGGAGAAAGCAGGTAAACGGCCAAAACCTACTAAACCTTCATCATTGTGGGTTCGATCCCCACCCAGGACAAATATCTGTGCGATGAATACATGTTTGTTCTGTGTATGTGTCTTAGTAGAAGGTATTTACAATTATATTTATTTAAATATTTTTTTTTATATAGAGTGGAACTCAAAAGAATTAGAAAAAAATAGTTTTTAACCCCCGGTAATGTGTAGGATGAACTGGATACTTTGAATGAAGTCTCGTACCGGTAACCGGTATTTAACACGTGTCGTCAACCTGCTTTATCAGTAAATTCGACTTATTGTTCACTCCGGTAAGTAAGACACCTCTCACGGTTCAGTGCGGGTCAATCCTTCGCTCACTTTCGACCTTACAACCCTCAGAATAAAGGCTTAATTAGTTTATCAAGGTGTTGGAAGATGTTGGTAGAATCATAGCCCACTTTTGTAATGGCGATGACACGCCGAGTTTTTTCTTAGCTAATTAATTTGCTCAGGTTAGTGAAATCCATGGGACTTGTTTTTCTCTTGATGTTCAGCATTTCGGCGTTGAAGGTTGACGACCCCTGCAAAATAGATCGCAAAGTTGCTACACGGAGATTGCAGTTTCAATTCTAGCAACATTTATATTAAAATACGTTTTGTTATGCATATTAATAAGGTTGTCTGGAAGAGATCGCTTTTGAGCGATAAGACCGCCCATTGTACAGTGTTTCTTCTAGTTTAAGTTTATATCTTTATTATTTTGTTTTAATGGTGTACAATAAAGCATTTTCTTTCATTCATTCATTCATTCATTCATTAATTTACGATATAAATAATACCTATGTTGGCCGAGTAGGAGGTATCTCGACTATCAATTCAAAGTTGTATTAAACGTGTACCAATAGTTTCTTTCTATTTAATAATATACTTATAACTACATACTACATACATAACACGTGTTTAGGACGGTTAAGGCAAAAATTATTAGAAAACCAGTTATAACCAGCAAAACTTGCAATCTGTCACGGAATGCTAATGAATAATGCTACTGAAAAATGTTATGTTTGAACCTGCCTCTGACCACCTCTTTAGACATTTTCAAAGCTCTGAGCATTTGTAGATCTAAGTAGAAGACAACCTTGGGGATTTACCATTTATCATTGATATATCATTTTGTTTTATTTTTAAAAATGTATATACCGGGCTTTATTTAAAATTTATTATAAACTAGCGACCCGCCCCGACTTCGCACAGGTTTAATACATATAAACCTTCCTCCTGAATCACTCTATATATTAAAAAAAACCGCATCAAAATCCGTTGTGTAGTTTTAAAGATATAAGCAAACATACATACAGACCTACAGACGCGGGAAGCGGAAAGCGACTTTGCTTTATACTATGTAGTGATTAGCAATTGTTCATTTATCATTGAATTTGAATAATGATCTTATTTTAATTGATATCAGCCTTCACATACACATCTTGCAATAAAATAACTTTCAATAATGAAATTAACGGTTATTATCATTTGGTCTTTAACAAGTCATTAAACAATATTCTAAGTGATTTTCTACCACAAACTTTTGTAATAACGATTTATTTTTTAATGTGTATTACAGCAGATTACAGGCATCTGCACTGTAGGTTGTGAGTTCGATTTCCATATTGAACAAATATTTGTATCTGTGCCTGAGTGAAATGTACTCGTATTAGAAGTGTACCTATTTACAAAAATAAAATAAAATTGGGTAAATGCTCCACACACAATACACAACAAGCTTATTCCGTAAAAATCGATCTTTGTTCTTTCTTTTTAGAGTGAATAATTAGATTAATGTGATTTTTTTTGTTGCATACAGATGTAAATAAATATGATAAATATAATATTTTTAACTTGTATTGTACTATAATAAAGTGATTACTTTGATAAAATTAGTTACAAAATAAATATTAAGATCATTTTAAAACATTTCAACTCATCAACTTCAGATTGATTGCAAAACGTACAATTATTGCCATGTTAGAAATGTTGTAAACCATTTTATAACTTGGACTTAATAACATTGATAAATACTGCAATTTGTTAGTGTAACTGCAATTCAGTTTTGAAATTGCAACCTAGTTGTAAGGAAATTAATATTTCATATTCATTTCATACACTTGAATGATTTCGAAGAACGTTGGACTCCTAGCCCACGCTTGTACCACAGACAAACCAATATTCGTATTTCTAGAATAGCGTCGTCTTCTTTCTATTTTTATCTATTATCTTACTTTTCTTCTCTACTACATATCTATTATCTATATTATGTACAAAAAGAAGTAAGTTAGTTCGTGTCGTGTCATTTATACCTCAATAACGGCTCAACCGATTATCATGATTTTTGATTTGTTGTATTTGTTTCCGTCCTAAATAGCAGAATAATTATAACAATATTTGAAAAACAAAAGGGGAAAAATTAAGCGTAACCTTTATTAGTACAACCATGCGAAGCCAGGGCGGACAGTTAGTTTTACCTAAAACATATCTTATTACATAAATAATTTTTGGTGGACATTTCACACAATGCCAAACAAAGCAAAGCTTAAGGGAACCAGATTTCTAATAGAATATTATAATTTACTTTGTTTTAATTACAATACTTACATTATAACATCCAGACATAGAAAAAACATCAAAATTGTTTATTACACAAAATGTTTGACATGGGTGGGAATCAAACTCACAACCTACAGCGCAAAAGGCAGAGTTACTACTAATTGAGCTGTGAGGTAGTCTTGTATTACAAAACAAAACTTCAGCATTATTCAAAAAACAACTAATGTAGTACGGATAAGTCTAACTCTAAGCTTAGCTCAAGAGATAAAAACTTTTTAACATAAAATTAAACCGCCGAATAAACTGAAGAGCAATGAATAATAAACTTTTTTTATTTAAACTCAATAACTAAGTTCCTAAACTATTTTAAGTATACCTAAGTATATATTTTTGTAAGTATTTTGAGTTTTTTATTAACCCTAATAACTAAGTTCTTAAATATACCTAAGTAATTTTGAGTCGAATAAAAAAAAACGCGTCGACTTGAGAACCTCCTCTGTTTTTCGTCGGTTAATAACTCCAAGACAAAGTTATTATAATCCCAGTTTAAACAATACCTCCCATTCATAACAGTAACCCATTGAAGCGAGACAAGCTCGGCGATATATTGAGCATCTACGTTTCCTATCTTGCTGCGCAGGTCGTTGGCACGGGCAAAAACACAGGAACACTCCCGTGCGTAGAATATCGTGCTTTAAGTGTTGCTAGTGAGGGGACTTTGATTGCAAGTACGAAAATCTTGGTAAAAGGACTGCAATACTTTATCGATAACTATAAATGCTAAGTACGCGTATACTAATAAGTTATAATAATTACTTTTTATCTAGTGCGATATTTAGTTTTCTTAATAAAAAAAATAACTAGATTTATCTTTTTATATATATGTATAGGTAATGTTTAATTATATCCAGCGGATTTAGAGCTTTTAAACTTTAGAAGATAACAGTTACTACTACATAACTTAAATAAAAGGACTGCAAGACTGAACATTTAATAGTTTAAGTCGAGACTATTCGATTAAATAAAACATTATTATCTACCTTTCTCTAAGCTCACTGCAAGTCGTATACCTAACTTTATTTTAATTTTATAGCAAAGTTTTAATTGTAAACCTACATATTTTAAACTTTATGGTTTTAAACGTGTTGTTAGTTTAAATTTAAATTTCATCGATATAAAAATTTTTAGGTCAGAAATTCAGTGAGTATTTTCTTCTCATAATGTGTTACTTTATTTACAGAAACAAATAACATCTAATACTTATATATTACAGAATATTTACAAAATACACAAGAACCAGTTAAGCTATCTAAAGACAGTTGCGAACAGTCTATAGATAGCTCGACTGTTCCAGTCATCACTACCAGTCGGAAGCGTTCCCAAAAACAAAACATAATGTGTTGACTAAAGTTTTGATTACAATCTTGTCAAGACTGCACAACTCACTTTCCCATCTCTAAAAAAATGTGCCATAGACGTATGGGAACATTCGACACGATGATTGTTCGAGCGAAAAAAATAGAAGATTCCGTAGAGTGCGTCCGCATTCCTTAAAAGGAAATAGAGAAATAATTCTGATTTCCTATACTATTGTTGAAATCAACTAGAATGAAGGAAGTATTTTGTAGAAGTGACTTTTATAACTAGTCTACAAGAAAAATAGCAGTTTATAACGAACATAGTTCCTCATAGTTAGTAATGCTAACTACTGCAAAATGTGAGCATGTGTTAACTATAATATTCGGACGTACCTTTCACTACCCCGTTTAGATATATTTAGAGGATCTAAGCGCCTGGAGATCCGAGAGGATGTCTAAATAATACTTGGGAATTGCAGTCGTGATTTTTATTATTTTTTTTAGTTCCTAAACGATGCGATTGGCTTTCAAACTGTCACGTATGGAATGCTAAGTATGCTAACTACTACTGCAAAATGTGGGCACATGCCAAGTGTAATATTGGAACGTAGATATAGGTACCTCTGACATCTTCAAAACATTTTCAAAGTATGAAAGTCACATACTCACATCACATACACAAAATCACATTATATTTTACACACACTCGCATTAGAATTCCATAAGATTGAAATCCCATCCCCGCTTATAAGAATACTTACTGGTTTCCTCACGATGTTGTCCTCTAGCGTTGTAAACACGTGTTACTACGCATAAATATTTTTTGAATAGAACTTGAATTGAACTTTTTGAATAGAAAAGTCCATTCAAATCCCACAACCTACGGATTGAAAGTCGAGGTACCTCCTTCTCGGTCAACACGGTTTATTGATCTAAATATATAAAACTTTTGCGTTACTGACTGACTGACTGATTTATCAACGCACATCCTAAACCACTGGATCCTAGAACCTTTTAATGCACTAAGAAAGGAACTCCCAAAACTCAACTCCTAAGGAGGAAGAGGTTAGAAGTCTGATTAAAAATAACTTCACGTGAACAGAGTCAAGAGAGTTTCCATTAGTTATTTTACAATATTAAGTAGGAAGGAAATGTGTATTTTTTATCGTATTGCAATCTTGATTATCAAGTTATTCATACAGATACATTGAATAGTATCACTAATGCGCGGTGTGACCACTTTCGTTTTTTTCTACAACTCGTTTGTAATTACTTGAAATGGGCTCAACGCTTTTTCAATAGATTCCACGTTACGTAACTGTTCGTAATACTGAACTGACGGATTTTATTTATTTGCAAAACATAAAATTGAAATTAAATTAAATCGGATCACGAATGTAATTCCCGAGTACGGCAGACATCCTCTCAGGTCTCCAGGACTGCTACTCAAATCCTAAAACGGTTCGTCAGAGTCGTGGTTTAAAAAAATAAAATTTAATTCTGAAAATGCAGAAGTAAAAACTGTTTCTGTGTGTGTGTTGTGTTTATGTGCTTATAAATAAGTATAAGAATCTGTTTTTCCGAGTTGTACTGCAAATGATTAGGTATATCACATCGTAAATTCTATGCAACAACTGTAGAAAAAAATAAAATAAAATGAATAAATCAATAGGATCACGACTGTAATCCCCAAGTACGGTAGACATCCTCTCGGATCTCCAGGCACTTAGATCATTGATGTAGTTTACAGGGGTTAGTTAGATCATTACTTAAGGCACAAGCCCACATTTTGTAGTAGTGAGCATTACACACGTCAACTGTAGATAATAATAATTTACTGTAGTATTATGTAATCTAGTGCAACGTGAAGATAAAATTATTAATGAATTCAGATTGGAAGTCGAGCAATCCATTCCACTAGGTCAACACGGCAAATTAAAGTAGCTTCACGAATTTCATTACTTAATATAAAATAACTAGATACATAACATTGTATTTAAATTGTTGTGTTAGCCGCTTCTAGTGGGGGATAAATCATTATAAACTCAATGAGCCGCCAATGGGGATTTCTGGAGATTTAGTCTAGAAATGCCCATTGATGGGGACAGTCAATAGGCATTTCTAGACTAACCCGTTATCAAGTACCTACCTATTTATTTTGAGAATAAAAATTATGAAATTCACAAACATCTGGGTATGGTCAAAAAATACCCTTTGACACAAACAGCAAACGCATTTTTAGATTTTTCTGGGCGGCCATTGACCTCATGAGTAGGATATATGAATATATATGTTTTATGTGCGTCTTTATTGGTATTATACCTAGATATTGTCCGATTTTATTAAATTTTTCCTCTAAAATTACTTCGCGACAACTAGGAATACATACCTCAATAATTCGAGTCATAAACTGGCTCAACGCTACGCTACGGATATCTTCAATAATAAAGCTTTGGATTCCTAGAAAACACCGACCGCTATATGACGACAGTATAGCGAACACGTAGCAACAGACTACGAGTAATTTCCAGCTTTTGAAATGAAATGAAATGAAATGAAAGTAATTTTATTGCCTTACCTTACTACTATTACACACAATATACATACATAATAAAATACATTTATCTAGTTAGGCAATAGGAGTATGCTCAGCAAAAATGCTGACAGACAAAATTGCCTGTGCAGCGCTGATACCCAGATCCCTCAGCATACCCCTTTGTAATCGCGACAGATGTTCGTCGGTTCAAAAATTAGTGGACGTTTTAATTCCCCTGGCTAACTATTGATACACAGAAAAAATTATATATATCAACACAAAAAGTACTGTATATATCTAAGCTAATATATATGTGAAATGTTTGGTTTTTAAAAAACCATCAAACTTAAATAGAGACTGACTGTCTTTTATATTTCAACGATTCATACCTAATCAAACAGAATTCGGGGGGGTTAGCACGAATCACTAACGTATTGACAATGCCGATACCAAATGTCAAAACGGACACTTATTTATTACCATACAATAATGGTTCTTGCTAACCCCCCTGATGTACCGCCGTCATAACGTTCATCTGTTCTTATGAACCTAAAGCTGAATGAAAAGTGGCGTAGAAATCGAAACTGGCGTAGGTCAGACACCGCTCCGTTAGATATAGAGATGTGGACTGATACGACCTTGTACAGAATTTAATAAAATGTAATATTGTATTAAATTTATTATTTATAAATCTTTTTAAAGATTTGTTTTGACACCTGTTAGCAAGGCTAACATATGAAGATCACTACGTTAGACTCGAGCGCGTTCCTTATCATTTATCTTCATCGACCTATAGTAGTAATAAGTTTTCTTCTGGTAAATATTTTTCAATGACAAGCTTTTGTAAAATCATTCATCATCAGGCACCAGCGCTATCACCTGTCACATCATATAACATTGTCATCGAAACATGACAAGAATGCAAGTTTTTCACAGCTTATTATAAAGCTACAGGAGATAGAGCTTAACCGATATTTTTTGTACCTTCTACCTACTTCAAGAAAAAAATAATTTGTATTTGTATTAGTGTTTTACTCAATCAAAGTATTTACTAAGTTCCATTGTGAGTGTCTGTTGAACAGCTCCTGACTCCATCATCAGATCAGCTCACTGACACCATGTTATTTCATTGTCACCAAAGTTACATAATTATGCGAAATTTCAGGTCAATCGGTTGGGGATAACTGCTTCAAAATTGTGTTGCAAGATGCCACCCGAACAAACATAGGTAGAGAGGTAGAGACTAGCTCTCAGTAAAAACTAGGTAGGAACCCGTTCCTACTTATTTGATTTTTTTAAATATCAATCTCTATGTACGAGTACCTTCCGAAATAATGTTACACCTAGATCGGTACATTATTTACAAAATACTTACGGAACAGTTGAGCTATCTAAATACCGTTGCAAATTTGTAGGTACGAGTAGTATCTTGTATTTTATATAAGTGGCTGTAGTATAATTAATATTTATTAAGTGACGGTATATTTAAGTTTTAGATTAATTAATTATTTATGCAGTCTTTATAAAGACGCATTTGTTAAAAGTATAGATATTCTATCAGGAAATGAACTTAATGAACTAAAATGTCAATAATTTCATGGATTTATGCACGAATTTAAATCAAACGAATTTAAACTAAACATCTTCAATGCAAATTAAAATTTGCATTGAAGATGTTTAGTTTAAATTCGTTTGATTTAAATTCGTGCATAAATCCATTGATGTTTAGTTTTTCTTTTAAATCGTGTTATTTTCATTACAAAAGATACAGCTTTGGTTTCATGGCATAAATACATTTTTTGTTTTTTTATCCAAATTAAAAACGACACGATACACGATTGGTTGAACTTTTAAAATACATTTTCTAGAATTAAAAATTGATTTCAATATAAACTACCAGCTCTTACTCGCGACTTCGTTCTCGTAGCTAAATCTACGAGAACGAATCGATTTTTGACGAATTTATTGTAAAACGTTGAAATTCCAGAAAATTGAAAAAAAAGTAGCCTATGCTCGTTCTAACACTTTAAACTATTTCTGTATGAAATTTCATGACAATCGGCTCAGCGGTTTAGCCGTCATAACGTCACAAACAGACATATTACTTTCGCATTTATAATATAACGTATAGATATATTTCTTAAAAGTAGGTCACACTTTAGTTTATGGTCAAAGAAGATAAACTCTTTGAAAAGACTACTAGTTAAAGTAGGTACCTATCAAACTGATAATAATTCAAAGCCGTGTTTATTAAATTACATATAATCGAGAATCTAAACAGTTGAATAAAGAAACTTGAACCTTCAACTCGATTCATTTGGATGCGCTTACTTTCCACGCTTTCTTTGGAAATCGATATTATCTAGTAGAAAAGTGGGATTAGCATTAATTTACGTAACATTTATATAATAGAATATCAATAAGATTACAAATTTTGTTAAAGTAACCCACCTGTTTATAGAAGAAAGTGATTTTTAAGTTATTATTAAGCACTAGTGGAATCTCTCGCGACTTCTTTCACGTAACTTATTTTCAGACTTTAACCGCTGCAACCCTTTAGGGGTTAAATTTCTGTAATTTCTCCCTTCGTGCACCCCTACAGACTCAAACAAATACATCCTTCAAATTTCAAGTTTATACCAGTTATTTTTGCTAATCAGTCTGTCAGTCTCAGTCAGTCAGTCAATCAGCAAAAGTTTATTATTTAGATGAGATACTACATAGAAACAAAGTTTTTCACCCCACACTAGTTATTTCAAGGCTGATTTTTCATAACGAATAGGAACTGTGGCAAACAAAAAAGTCAGAAAAATCATTTTTGTTTTCAATTACCATAAGCTGTCTTTACATATAAACGAAGCCTTTCACCACACTAGCTATTTCAAAGCAGATTTCAATGGCATTGAACTTGTGTGACCAAGATAGTACCTTCAACACGAAGCTATGATTTATCAAGATACCAAAACTGCATGTTACAATAGCTGTACCGGCACGCTATGGGAAGCTCTATTCAAGGATGTTAGTAGATCTAATGGCGCATTCAAACGAAACGCTATATGCAATGTTCATTATAATAATTATAGTAATTATAATGACTATTTTGATGTCATTTTTAATTTACCACTGATAGTAAATGTTCACAAAGTAAGCAATGAAGAAACTTATTTGTAAAATTAAAACAAGGTATTTATTACAAGCTTTTATTTAACTTGCAATGTATGTAGGTATGTATGTAACTATGTTTGTTCGGGTGGAATCTTGCAACTCAATTTTGAAGCGGTTATCCCCAACCGATTAAGCTGAAATTTTGCATAATGTAACTTCGGTGACAATGCAATAATAGAGTGACAGCGAGCTGATCTGATGATTTGGTTAGGAGCTGGTCAACAGTCACTCACAACGGAACTCCTTGGTAAATAGTTCGATTGATTAAAAACTTTGCATTCTTGTCAAGTTCCGATGACAATGTTATTATGATGTAAATATTATTAAATATTTTTTACAGAATATTAAATAAATAATAAATAAATATTGGCGGACTATACACACAGCGCCATCTAGCCCCAAACTAAGCAAAGCTTGTACTATGGGAACCAGATAACTGATAGTAATGATAGTAATTTTGTAAATACATACTTATTATACATATTAACACCCAGACACAGAACAAACATCTATGTTCATCACACAAATATTTGCCCTGGGTTGGGATCGAACCCACAACCTACGGTAACGGGTAACGGCGTTATACCTAGGTAATAACGTGAGAAGTACCCGTTTGAAATGTCAATTAATACGTAACTAAGGTATTTAAATAATTACAGCAGGCTGTTTAGCAAGAATTTATTATTGCAGCAGAGTGTAGATATGGAACGCAACTATAGGCCTTCTAGAAAATGACAGAATATTTATTGACGAAGTTCGAATATATTCGAAGTTTATTGACTCTCACAGATCAGTCGATTTATTATTTAAAATATTAATAACCTGCATGTTGGTGTTCTCTTAGATCGAATGCGTTCCATATCTACACTCAATCTTCAGTTACAGGTATTTCAACTATCTCCCGTCAATAAACCGGTGCTCTTTTAAATGTCGTACTATGTAGCTTGCCGTTTGAAGACGTCCTAAACACCTTTGTTGCAAATAGGCTCAAATAACAGTCAATTATTAGCGACAGTAAACGTGTTTATATTCTTGGGAACTATTGCGACTCACTCATTTGTTTATTGCATAATTTTCTTTGAGAGCTTTCTGATTTTATCTGCTTCACCAATGATATGCAAATAGCAGGAAATTGATGTTCATTCTTTGTTATCCGTTTTACATTTGAAACTATAGGTGCGAGAAGGAAGTTACCTGCGAACAGGTAACTAGCTTTAGAAGAGATTATTTCCTTACCACAGATCATAATAGCACTGGTAGGTAGTGTAACTCCTTTAAATCCAAAGGTTGTGAATGTAGAATAAAGAAAAGAAAAAGTGTTTTTCATTTCATAAGATATTGACGTATAACTACTAAATATAAATAATAGTTTAATATAAATAGTGCATGCATTCATGAAACATAACACAATCAATTCATATAGCTTAAAAATTATGTAGAATTCGATGACCTGGATCATGTAAAGATTATTAATTGATGACGTTTCGCAGAGCGTCATCTAGCCCTAAATTAAACAATTAATATTATAGTTCAAATTTAACTAGGATCACAACTCTTCCGAATTACTGTAGAATAAGTTAAAGAATATTAGGCTAAATCTTTCGTCTCTGTTGTATTGTTCAGCACAAATGTTCCATAAAAATAACAATTAAGATATCAACGTTGCGAAATTCCTTAACAGACCATTTTGGAGATGGTATCAATACATTCGAACAATACATCTAATCAATCAACATTGCGATATAAGTACATCTCTATAAAGGTTTAGAAGATAATAATCTATGGTTTATCATAGATTACTCTGGAATCTTCAGCTGAGGAAGTATTAGAGCGTTTCAAAGAGTATAGTGAGGAGATGGCATTATTTACTTTAGGCTATTTTACGGAATTATTTTAGGAAATGCCCACATTTTGCGGTAGAGCATTCCAAACGTGACAGGTTGCAAGCCTATTGATGCTTCTAAGAATATTAAACTGGTTTCCTTGGTCGATTCAGTGCTAGTCTAAACTAAAACTAAACTGTTCTATTTCGTATAGAGTAAAAGATTCAGCATAGATGTCAAAATCATTTGCCAACACAATCGACAACATTGTGTAGGGAATAAAACGAAGTTGACATAATAATGTCTCAGCTGAAAATTGACATAAATAATACCCAAGTTTAAGACAATCCCAGCACTACTCTGTAATCATCTGAACTAAATGATAGAGCAATAATTTAGGTCGATCTAACGGAGATAGCGCGCTTTCTTACACTCTAGGGCTTGCTTTCTCTGTTACTTGCATTAATCTTACGATCAAGAATCGTGTTCAAGACTTTGATTGATCAAAGACTATCTTTATTGTCCAAACTCCATACCTGAGGGCTGTAAATTACCTTCAAACTTCAATGAAAATGTAATTTAACCACATATAGTTAAGTATGTAATTTCCATACAAAAAAATATAATTTTGTATGCAGCTACTGTTTCATTGTAAATACGTATTAACTTGTATATTTTTTAAAGTTTTATGTCAACATAGTATAGGCATAGTCAGCACAGACATAGAGTCAACAGTTGATCTAGACTAGATCAGAACTGCCTTTGACTACCTCCATAGACATGTCAACTCCAAGGAACTGAGCGCCTGGAGATCTCAGAGGATGTATCTTGTTTGGGTATTACAGTCTTAAGCTTGTTTCTGTCAACAAAACTAACTGGTTACAGTAACAGCCCGTTAGTATGACATAATGACGGTGGATATCAGCCTATGTTGATGAGCAGTCTGCCAGATGGCAAGCAGTTACCGTCTACAACAGTAATATGACAGTTGTGACATGCTGGAAGTAATCATACTGACCTATTGAAATGTTATGCATGTCGTTAAGAGATTACTGGGTTATTTACATGGGATTTTATTTTACTGTTTGTTGTAAATTACGAACGAGCAGTCTGCCCCGGCGTCGCACGGGTTACTAATGTATGGCATTTTTTTTACTCCTTGGGTTACATTATTATAGTTTTAGTAAGGATTTTTATTTTTTTCCTGTAATTTATATAGCGTATATTAATCAGTAATAATGTAACATTCAAATAGTGAAAGAATTTTTAAAATCAGTCCAGTAGTATTTTAGCCAATTCGTTACAAACATACACACACACATATAAAAATACATAATATTTTTTAATTCGATTAATTAACTTTATAATATTAGTATAGAGATAAGTAGCTTTAGCCAGCGGCTTTGCCTGTAATACCCAAAAAAAAATACTAATAGGTATAGGTACATATAAATCCGAATTTTAGTGCGAGTATTACAATGTTGTCGCTCTATCGTGGATAAAAAGTAGCGTAAAAGTAAATGTGTTATTCTGATGTATAAGTTATATTACTGTAAAGTTTCATCTAAATCCGTTCTGTAGTTTTTGCGTGAAAGAGTAACAAACACTCACAACCACTCACAAATTTTTGCATATATTATTAGTAGGATTCTTTCAGTTATCTGGTTCCTATAGTACTAACGTTTCCTAAGTACTACTAGCTATGCATACTTTTTGGCTAGATGACACTGTGTGTAAAGTCCGCCAATATTTATTTATTTATGTACCGCGCAAAAGGAGCCGTGAACAATAACTAGTAGTAAAAAATTATAATCCAGGTCACCTGTTTCAGATTTCATTATCCGTTCAGTTTCAGCATGATTAAACCGCAAATATAACAACTTGGCATGTTGTTGTCAGTTAGTCAGTCAGTTTATTTAGATTAGTCAGTACCATACTTACACATCATAGGTGTTTATAACCTGTAATCTTACTTTAAGCACCTTTTGTTAATAACTCGTTATTTTAACAGCAAACCATCTAACTGCAAGTTGATTAACAAATCTCCGTCTGTTATGTAAGGTAATTAATCTAGTGCGACATCAGATGCTCGGCAATGAGTCACCTATCGTTAAAGCAAACAGTAATACATTTTCTGTTAAAAAATATTTTGCAAAGACAAGCTTTTGTGAAACCTGTCACATCATATAACATTGTCATCGAAACTTGACGAGAATGCAAAGTTTTTACTCAATCGAAGTATTTACTAAGTAGTAGTGAGTGACTGTTGTATAGCTGCTGACTCTATCATTAGATCAGCTCGTTGTTACCTTATTATGGCATTGTCATTGAAGTTACATAAGTATGCGAAATTTCAGCTCAATCGGTTGGGGATAACTGCTTCAAAATTGAGTTGCAAGATTCCACCCGAACAAACATTGTTACATTCACATACCTTGAAGTTAAATAAAAGCTTGCAAAATACACTAATACTAGTACACTAATATGTGACAAAAGTGACGTTTGCATAATTCACACTATTCTCATACCTATACTGAGATAGTACGATGACAACATGACCTATACTGCTGGCAGACTCTACAACGTCGTCCTTACGTTTCGTCCCTCTCAGGGTATACCTTCCTTAAAAAACCTCTTACCAGCAACGGCTAAGCAAATTCAAATTCAAAAGGCATTTATTAATAAATAAATAATAATAATAAATATTGGTGGACATTTTACACATCGCCATCTAGCCCCAAACTAAGCAAAGCTTGTACTATGGGAACCAGATAACTGATAGAATACTTATATACTTTTTTTTTGTAAATACATACATATGATACATACTAACACCCAGACACAGAGCAAACATCTATGTTCATCACACAAATATTTGCTCTGGGTGGGGATCGAACCCACAACCTACAGCGCTGAAGGCAGAGTTACTACCAACTGAGCTGTGAGGCTGTCGTTTCAATAAAATCACAAGGATCACTTTGTAACATCTTAGGAACTAGGTTGGAGCTACGCCTATTCTTCGCGACCAAGCCTAGAAGAATCAGGCAACAAACACGGCTTGGAGCCTATAATTTTTTTCTATGGTCCTTTCCCTAATACTATGTAGAGCTTCAGTGTGGATTCGATCGAACAATGTAAAGGCACAAACAAAACAAATTTAAATACTAAACAAGTAAGTACATTAATAAAAAAAAATAAAAAAAAAAATAAAAAAATAGCTTCAGCAAAAGTTCTAAGCCTAGGTTCATACCCTTTTGCTAGTTACACTAACCTAACTTTTTTCTCGGCTTTACCACTCGCCGAAGTCGATAGTCTCAGAGAATAATAAATCTTTCCGAAAAAAACCTACAATTATTAATTGAAGTCTACACAATCTAGGAAGACTACAGCAAAGACTCGTAATTAAGGCATCTATGTCGAGTTCTTACGGTATTTTATCTTGCATCGTCTTATTTCAGTTTTAATGGGAACCGAGAGAGGCTTCATCAAGAATTTTAATCGTGTGTGAACTTTACTTGATTATTCATTAAATATTGCTATATAAAATACAATCTGTATTTGCAATGGGTGGTTGCAATAGTGTACCAAAGTTTTCATATAAAACTTCAATATAGGGTGAGAGCGCTGGTTGTGGCCCTTTTAACCACATTTTAATTTTCAAATAAACGGTTTATATTGAAAAAATTATAAAAACGTCGATTTTTAAACAACATAGAATAGAGTATTTATAAGGCGCGTTTATATTGAATATTTAAATAGATAAAACGGGAAATATTTAGTTGTGGTTAATCATATCTAGAGGTATAACGCATCACAACTTCCACTAATCTAAACGGACCTTAGACAAAGAATTGTATTAACTATAGACTTAAAACAAGTTTGTTTGCTATGCTTAGTTATTGTCTGCCAAAATTTAATATGACCAAAACCGAGGTAGGCACAACAACCGGGTATTTGACCCTACTCGTAATATCGATAAGTTTACATTTACCAATTTTGAATTTTGAAAGTAATTTTATTGCCTTACCTTACTACTATTACACACAATATACATACATAATAAAATGGATGGATATTGGATGGATATTTAAACTTTACGCTCATAGATTGCAGATGGCAAAATAACTTTTGAAACACAAAGTACAACTTTATGACTTCTGCGCTGTAGGTTGTGGGTTCGATTCCCACCCAGGGCAAATATTTGTGTGATGAACATAGATGTTCTGTGTCTGGGTGTTAATATTATGTATAATAAGTATGTATTTACAAAAAAAAAGTATATAAGTATTCTATTAGTTATCTGGTTCCCATAGTACAAGCTTTGCTTAGTTTGAGGCTAGATGGCGCTGTGTGTAAAGTCCACCAATATTTATTTATTATTATTGTTATTACCGAGCATATAATCAAAACTTACTACTCACTAAAGTAATACTGTTGACTAACCTTCACTATCACTACATAGTATAAAGCAAAGTCGCTTTCCGCTTCCCGCGTATGTATGTATGTATGTTTTAATAGATAGAGTGATTCAGGAGGAAGGTTTATATGTATAATACATGCATAATATAGTAGAGAAACACTGATAATTTTAGAGGTTTCTAATGTGATGTCGTAAATAAACACATTTTTTTGCGCTTACATTGCAAATGCTGGGCTGAACCCCACGAGATATATCAAAATAATGTACTACAGTATTGTACACCCTAAAAACGTCTACAAAAAAGTCCACGATGGTATTAGAAATGTCTTACGCACAGCGAAGCGGGCACGGGTCAGCTAGTTATTACATAAACACGGAATCAAAATTTGATCAAAACACAAAACTTTTATACATAATAAAAAGTTAATTTTCTAATTGCTTAATTATAAGCTCTTACGAGATCGTGTGTTGCGGAAATAAGAATCAAGAGTTTAAAAGCTCACTTTTTAACAAATCCATATTAAATGTCTCTCAATTGAATAGTCGCGTAAGAGCAATTTAGCAACATTAACTAGAAAATGAGCTTTCCAATAAGTATCAACCACTTTTGCTAATAGCTGAAATGAGACAATTACGTGAAAGGAATATAAAATAAAGAAACAACCGGCCAAGTGCGAGTCGGACTCGCGCACGAAGGGTTCCATACCATTGTCTATCAAAACGGCAAAAAACACGTTTGACTCACTAAAATATTTATTTTATTCTGTTTTTAGTGTTTGTTGTTATAGCAACAGAAATACAATCATCTGTGAAAATTTCAATTATCTAGCTATCACGGTTCATGAAACACAGCCTGGTGACAGACAGACAAACGAACAGCGGAGTCTTAGTTAGGGTCCCGTTGTAACCCTTTGGGTACGGAACCCTAAAAACTAATAAAATATGTCGTCATCTTTATTAATAACTAGCGACCCGCCCGGGCTTCGCGCGGGTGCAATGCTGATACTAAATATACTACAGAATGTCTTTATATAAAACGTTTTTTTTCACAGCTTTTTTTGACCCCTTCTAGTACAATTGCTGATTTTTGGAGTACAATTCGTACAATTCCATAGATTTATCCACGGTGGGTCCGGCTGCGTAGTATCACACGATTTCTATGATTCTTTTTTTATGGAATAGTTAATAATGTTAACTTTTTTAATGAGGGATGACTGAGAGTGTTTTAAACGTAAGAGTAGACACATATGTATAATCAGAAAGCTTCGAACTGCTAAGCTATCGGGAGTTACACGTGTTATTGTAAGTCAACCATAAAAGATAGACATATGCTGTCGTGGGATATTTTTTATATAATTTTAAGGAAAACATTTTCGTCATACATTTTTTTTGTGTAGCTTTAACCATTAAAGTTGCACACGCGACGGAAGCTTAAAAAATGGAGTAACTTCTCCCGTTTTCCCAACATTTCCCTTCACTGACTGCTCTGCTCCTTTTGATTGTAGCGTGGTGAAAAGTATACTATAACCAGCTCAGGAGTATGAAAAATAATTGTACCAAGTTTCGTTAAAATCCGTCGAGTAGTTTTTGTTTCTATAACGGTTATACAGACAGACAGACAGACAGACAGACAGACAGACAGACAGACAGACAGACAGACAAAAATTTTACTGATTGCATTTTTGGCATCAGTATCGATCCCTAATCACCCCCTGATAGTTATTTTGGAAATATATTTCATGTACAGAATTAACCTCTCTACAGATTTATTATAAGTATATAGATAAAGATGACGACATGAAGTATTGATGCAACTTATAGATATATAGATTACTAATTGGCGTATTGGACAGGTGGACGGTAGGTGTAGAAATAAAATAAATATTATTGAGTAATTATGATGTTTATCTATTACTAATCGGCCAGCTGAATAATGTCTAGACTACTATTATAAACTATCTTGATAGCCCTGAAGATTAATAAAGATTTTACAATGCTTAAAAAAGGACATAAAGAGTATCTAAATGAGGTCATGTTGATTAGATCTAGTGACTATCACAAACCGCAATACAATTCGTATTGGCTCAGCACTACAGGATCAACGATATGATTATAAACTTGCTGCTAGACTGATCTGATAATAAGACCTTTAATAATAATAACTAATAAAGAAAATTAAATAGACCTGACCTCACACCAGGTTTTACTGTGTCCTAATTAACAAATATGAATAAAAAAAATAAAAAAATAGGTACGGTAGACTTCCTCTCGGATATCCAGATGCTTAGATCTTTGAAGATTTCTAAAAGGGTTAGTTAAATGCTCGTCTAAACATTACATTTGGCACATGCTTATATTTTTGCAGTAGTTAGCATTCCATACGTGACAGATTGCAAGCCCGTCGCCGCTTACAGGAATACTAACTGGTTTCCTCACGTTGTATTTCTTCACCGTCTTAAGCACGTGTTTTGATGCGCATATATTTTTTTCGAACATAAAAATCCATTGATGCACGGCCAGAATTTGAACCTCGGCCAACACGGCAATATGTCGTGGCCATTATGGTAATTCTATATTGCAACAAAGCATGGTGACTATCTTTATTCTCACAATCTGATACTGAGTGCTTTTCGATCTATCTTATCCATTGTGAAATGTTGATGGGAAACGCACCATGGCAGGATTTGCAAGCGATTTGCTTCGGGTAAGCCAATTCGACAGCAATTTGTATTGTAATGAGGAAGATGATGAACTCAGTCACACTTGAGTAAGAATTAAGATGAAACTTTGGTAAAATTATGCAGTTTGCTTAATGATTCGGCAATATTTAAGTGAAAATCGGTTTTGAGATTTTTCGTGTGATTTTATTAAGAAGAATCTAGTTCTTGTTCTTTCTTTTGTGATAAAGTTTAATGGGTGATTGACACAATAGTTTTTCCATTTAACAATTCGACAAAATTTAGATTGTTTTTATTCAGAATATCGTTTTTTTCAATTTTAGTGAAGTATCTATCTAATTGATTTTAGTGAGATATAAAAACAAAAATTTTAGGTCGGTTTTTGACAAGTTTTTATCTCATAAATATTGACATTCAGTAGGTTAATTTGACATAATTATTACCTGTTAAGTACCAACCTTCACAAATCATAATATCGTAAGGTCTACTTGTGGGACTTTTCGTAATAAAGAATAAAACTGTTCTTATTGTCTTTGGTTAGATTTCATTGTCTTTTTGGGTTATTAAAGCGACATAATAGATATTGTTTTATCGAGATTGTAGATGCATTGTTACATTCGTTACGATAATCGGTGATTGCCAATTACTTAATTTTATTGTCAACTCTTTATATTTTTTGTCTCTGTGAATTGCGGAAGCTAATAAATAAAACATGCAAATAAAATTAAATAAAAATGTTTACGACACGTGAATCCTATAATTATCTATGTAAACATACCAAAACGATATTTTTTATGTATTATTATAACTAACGCAAAGTGCAAAAAGATTTTTTAAAATGTGAACCACGACTATCTCGATTTATTTGTAAGACGTAAATGCTTTACATGTATTTTACGCGAACTTAACTAATAATATCTTGTTATTATGTTACAGGCTGTAACTTCTACCCGGTTGGAGAGTATCTGAAGTTTGTAAGGATACCAGAGAACCTCCAAGTTGGTGATGAGGTGCTCCGAGTCGAAGTCCATCCCAGGTAACCTACTTGTCTTATTTAGTGACTTGGCGCCACATACTTTTTAAAGTCACTAATTTACTAGTATAATGACTAATAGTTCACTAATAGCTGATAATCAGATTTTCGAGAGTAGATAAGATTACTACTTATGTAGTTTTAGTAGTCCTTACAATGACAACTTATTTGTCTTTCGTAATTCTGCCGTCACGTGACAAAAGATGACTGGCACTAGTTGCGCAGTGTCAACAATGCACCGAATTACACCCCAGGAACTGGTAGCTTTCACGTGCCGGTAAATAAAACTAAACAGTTCCCATAATAAATCTACATAATAACGAATAATATAACACCAATTAACGAATTTATATACAAGTCAGGTGAAACTTATCCAATCACTCATTCTAATTATAAACCACGGTTATCCAATGAAAGTATCGTAATTGTAGTAACTATTTTAATTATAGGCCTTTTTATTAGGGTTCCGTACTCAAAGGGTAAATACCCAATTACTAAGACTCCGCTATCCGTCTGTCTGTAACCAGACTGTTTCTTATGAACCGTGATAGTTAGACAGTTGAAATTTTTACAGATGATGTATTTTTGTTGCCGATGTAACATCAAATACTAAAAACAGAATAAAATAAATATATAAGTGAGGCTCTCATACAACAAACGTGATTATTTTACCATTTTTATAGATAATAGTACGGAACCCTTCGTGCGTAAGTCCGACTCGCACTAGGCCGGTTTTTTATAAAATTACCTGTTGGCAATGAAGCCTCCGCTTGGATAGACCACTTGAGATCAAAGATCACCACTCTTGCTTTCTTTAACCTTTTGTGATGTATTCGTGATCTAATCAATCATACTCATCACTGATACTGAAGCCATAATCGCATCTAAAACTATTCGCGTGTTAGATAAATAGCCATATACATTCGTCACGAGATAGACAAAGACGAAAATCGTAAACATTCGCCGAATTACTATAATGTAGTATGACGAATATGTTGTTTCATATACACATGATTGTCTTGATCAGGCAAAATATTTTGAAATAGGAAATATGGTGTGGTGGGTCAATTCTAATTCAAATCAATTCAAAGGTATTTTAATTCAGACGATGTCCATATTGTCCATAATTTTGCTAAGATAACAATAGTACCTACTTACAATAATTTATGTAAATAAACATTTAATTCTAAACACAAAAATTAACGTCCCATTTCTAATCTTATAGGGTTGTTTTTTGGTACAAAAATATTTATCCTTTAAGACGTGATTGCGTAAAAAACTAACAAATTGCCAAACTGTCTCATTAATAATATTAATAAGACTGGCTTTCGTCCGAGCCTTCGCTCGTGAGTCAGCTGTTACGACGTGATTAAGTAACAAACATTCAAACTTTCGCCTTAATATGTGTGTGATAATTATGTTAGCATCAAAATCTAACAAATTATAATCAAATCAAATTCATAAAGAATCACTTCCTAAAGTCATAACAGTTTTCACAGTTGATCACCCACTTTCATTGATGTGTGATTAACCGATCGTTATCGGTAACAGTTACCTAATACCGAACCGGTTAGCCTGTGTTTGTATTGAAATTACTACTTTCCATCTTTATTCTTATCAGTTTAAGAATCTAAAAGAGTTTATTGATCTGAGGCATAACTTTACTTGCATCATAACAATTATGTGCATACTGGTACCTATCTTGTAGTTTAGTTATAGTTACGTAAAATCCTACTATATTATAAATCTGACATTTTGTAATGATGTTTGTTTGTTTGTGCCTCAATCACTCCTAAGCTACCGAACAGATTTGGATGAAACTTGAAAACTAGCCTATGCCCTGGTATAACATATGGGCTACTTTTTATCTCCAAAAACGGTAAAAAAAATCTAGATCTCTCTCTAGGCGCTCATATCTTCGAAGGTAGTAGATAAATAACCTAATACAACTAGTACGTAAAACTTCTAGCATATAATCTTAGTGCTTCGTGTTAATAAAGTATCTTCGAGTATGATCTGAATAATGGAGTGCATACAATTTGTACTATACCTATCTGGGGGCACGGCAGTGCCCCCGCCAAGTCAAGTCTAGTATTGGCAGTCGCATGAATTTTTAACTTTTATTGTGATCTTGAGTTATTGATAGTAAGGTTTTTTTATTTAAATATATAAAACTCTTGTGTAACTGACTGACTGACTTACTGATCTATCAACGCATAGCCAAAACCACCTAGAAACTTGAAATTTTGAGGATGTATTTTTTTTGGTGTAGGGGTGCACTAAGAAAGGAACTCCCAAAATTCCTCCCCTAAAGGTGTGCAAGAGTTCCCACTAGTCACGAATAATATAATTATTTATTCTTATTATGACTTTTTTGTAAGTGTAAGTATATTTCTGTTTACTAACACCAATTTGACCGTAATCCGTTATGTAACTTGACAGTAAAAGTGTTAAGTACATTGACACTGCAGTGAATGTGATAGGTCATTCATGACGTTAAAAGTGGGTCTTTGCAGACGAGCTTTATTTTACCGTCGATAATGACCGAGATACACGACACTAGTTTTTCAAGCCAAGATAGATTCAGTAGCGAGCCAAACTAGCTTAGAAATGAAGCTAGTTCTGTTTACACGAAGATTACTATCATTATCTTGCTCCTGGCTTGAAAAACTAGGCTTATATATCTCGGGCATAATGGCCAAGTACATATTTTGTTGAACGTTATTATGTATGTTAAAATTTGAAGGTTAGAATGTATTAGGTATTGAAATTAATTTAATAAAATCTCAATGATCAAATTGAAACTTTTTATGAGCTTCGAGTAGATAAAGTTAAGATGAGAGAGAGGTGAGATAAGTTGGTTTCTCCTGGAATAGTCGACTACTAACACAATGCGTGTGTGTTTAATATGTTTTTAGATGATGTCAAAAATTGCATGAACTTATCCTACGTAGATAAATCATAAGTTACCTACATCCATAAATATAATCAAATAAAAATAAAATGAACAGCTATCGGGACATTTTAAAGACTAGATGTGATGAATTTCGATAAATACTAGTACAATATCTTAGATTATCAAAGGTATTATTATTATTACAATATCGTCAGTTAATATACACCATTTTGTAATCGTTGAGGGTACAAAGGCGTATTAAAATGCCCGTCTGTATAGAGTATCAGAATTAGAACGTGCGTCGAAAAAGACATTCGCAAATAATACCGGAATCCGACCACGATGACTCTCATCTTCTTTTGTATTATATAGTGGGTTAAAAGTTAAAATTTATCATTGTTACGTAACTACGGCGCCGGCGCCGGTTTAGGGTACACTTCTTTCTCGAGACCGACTTTATGATTATCTGCTAAATTTGCCAAGTTAACATTATTGTTGTATTGTATTTCATCATTGTCTTGTTTATAAATATTTCCATTAACAACACAATTTAAGGCGCTACCAGTTCCTAAAACCGCGGCAGAAACGTCTAAGACAGTTAACAACGGCAAGCTCTATATGGCGTATGCGTATCGTAAATATTATCGACAGTTTTTATGAGATCGCGTTGCTGGTATCTACGTAGGCAAGTAATAGGGGTAGCTTTACCCACCCCTCAATAACCATTTTCTCTTTGTCCGCCTTTGCTTTTCAAATAAATTAATGATATAAATTAATAAATTAAAAACCTATTCTAATAGAAATCTAGATCTACATATTACCTATCTTTAACAATAAATCACAAGTTGATCTTAATAGTAGGTATCAAAATATTTCGATCATAAATTCTAAAACGTATCATTTTGAAATAACATCTTTATCGTGAAAAGTTTCTGCTATTATGTTTTCAGCTTAATAGAAATCTAGGTAGGAACCTGAAGTAATATATTTATAAAAATATGAGATGTGGCTTGTTCAGAAGTATTTCTATTTTCGTTTCGAAAAAGAGCAATCGTCGACATACAGCCCCTTAACATAAAACAATGTACGATATTTTTGAAAACTTTAATTTCTAGAAAAATTACATGTACTATCATTCGGACATTTCACAGAGTCTAGCACAAAACTAAGTTTAAAGTACTAATAAAACTACGTAATAGTTTTAAGTACTTACTAGTAGGTAATAAAAACTTTTAACTATGAAACCAGATAAATTGTATAAAAGGAACAAGTATTAAATACATAAGAACTAGTGGCCAACTTTAGTATGTGACGAAAAGAAAAGAGTGAGAGATAAGAGACGGATATTGACAAAGGGACAAAAAACACATGTCATGTTGTACTGAATATATGTATATGCCTACTATGGTACAGAAACATAAAGTCTTTGAGACCTATGTAACGCTTCTCAGACTATGGGAAAATAATGATGGTTGATCAGTTTGAACATTTACCCAACACTAGCTGACCCTGCAATAGTCTTTCAAGCGTAAATTCATTTTAAATTAATTTAAATTTACGCTGATCAGCATTAGACGCGCTAAAATTACCTCTAAACAAACCTGATCCCTTAGTATTTTCTCCATTGCTAAGAGCCATTTTCTTTTAACAGTTACAAGGTCGTTTTAGAACTAATTCCGATTGAATTTTTATGATCTTCCAATTTACTATCAAAAATCACAATGACAAAAGAAAATAATGAAAACCGGTCAAGTGCGATTCGGATTTGCGTACGAAGGGTTCCGCACATCTATCTATATTATCATAATGGTCTATCTATCTATCATATATGATTATCTATAAAAAACGGCAAAAAAAACACGTTGCTTGTATGCGAGCCCCACTTATATATTTATTTTATTTTGTATTTTTTGCTTTAGTGGCAACAGGAATACATATTCAAGTTGTTCAGAATGGAGCATATAAAAACGCTCGTGTGTATGATTACACCTTTGTATGATACAATACCGCATCCAACGGCCATCAGATTACCAGCTCATTATAACTGTGCTTCTACAAGGACACAGAAACCTACATCTCTTTATACCTAACGTGTTTTTTACGCAAATATAACTTGATTAATTTATGATTTATGTTTTCTTTTAAATTAATAACCTGATCATCATTATTTTCCTGCATATCCACAACATAGGCACAACCTTTTTCTTCCATATCCCTCTCAGCCGTTATCTCATTACTCACTCATTTCTTCCATGTCCATGTCAATGACATCTCTCACACAGTCCATCCATTTTAGGGTTCCGTACTCAAAGGGTAAAAACGGGAAGACTAAGACTTCGCTGTCCGTCTGTACGTCTGTCAGTCTGTCTGTCACAGGGCTGTATCTCATGAACCGTGATAGCTGGACAGTTGAAATTTTCACAGATTATGTTTTTCTGTTGCTGATATAACAACAAATACTAAAAGTAGAATAAAATATATATTTAAGTGGGGTTCCCATACAACGAAAGTGTTTTTTTTTATCGTTTTTTATAGATAATGGTACGGAACCCTTCGTGCGCGAGTCCGACTCGCACATGGGCGTTTTTCTTTGGCTTAACTCTAGTCTTATGTCCATCCACTTTAAAAATTACGTTTTAAAAGAAAAAAGAAATCTAACGAAAAATTTTCCAACCAATTAAAAAGTTAGGGGACGATATTAATTTAGTAAATATATTTTAAATAGGACCAACTTGGGACTATTCTCTCTCTTAAACAATAGAACAATAAAATCATCGAAATCGGATCACCAGATAAAAAGATATGCACGGTCATTCATTAAATAGAGTCCTGTTTTTACCCTTTGGATAAGGAACCGTAAAAAGCAACGAAAAAAATATTATACATGTCGAATTGACTCCTCTATTTTTCGTTGGTTGAAAATATAACCTGATATTACTCGTATTATCGTTGTCCCGCCTTAATGGATCAAGAATCAAGATGTTTCGAACAGATTAATAAACAATAGTTTTTGTTTACATAAGTAATTGCACAACCTTCAGGACTTCCGGATTATTTCCGGACCGTGTGAAGTGGGACTTATTTCCATAATGGTTTATTACCGATTTACACTTTGGTAGGTTAAACTTAGTGTTTATCAAAGGTGTGACTAGACATTTGCGCGGCGGCAATCGAGCGCGGCAGCCGCGCACTTCAAGTATGCCGTGCGAACGAACAATAACACCGTTTGAGCGTGGCAAGTAGCTCGCTGCCGCGCGCGGCTGTAGTCCGAACACAGTGCGGCTGCCGCGCTTGATTGCCGCACAATGTCTGGTCACACTTTAACAGGTTGCTAAACGTGTGTTTAATCTTATTTAGCCTCGCAGCTCAGTTAGTAGTAACTCTGCCTTCTGTGGGTTGTGGGTTTAATCCCCACCCAAGACAAACATCTGTGTGATGAGCGAGCATAGATGTTTGTTTTATGTCAGGATATTATAATGTACTTAATTAGTTATGTAATTGCAAGAAAAAGTATATAAGTATCAATAATCTGGTATGCATATGATAAGCTTTGCTTGGTTTGGGGCTTAGTGTGAAGAGTAAAAAAATATATATACTATATGTTATAATGTCATTCATTTTAACTATTAGAACCTATTACATATAATTTTATTAGGTATATAATTGCTTTACGTGAGAGTTTGCTGGTTCACTTTAACCTATGACCTTAAATTCTCGGTCTCTTTTAAACCAACATCTAATAAATAAATGGCTTGAAGAATCATAAATGTACTTACCTACCTTATATCAACTTACTATTAGTAAACCTTGATTTGATGAATTAAATGATTTGATCGTAATTGTAATTATATTACTTAAATTTCATAAAAAATCTTTGTGCAAACTTGAAATGAAAATACTATTACTCGTACTGCCATCTACATAATTTCTTTCAAACTAAGTAGAGAGGTACGCTGCTGATGGCCCTGAAATAAAACGAAAGCTCTCTCAGAGGTTGGTAAGTAGATACCGTAAGTGTTAGTTCCCTCAATGAAACATAGATGTCACTTTTCAAATGTATACAATTTTATTTTCAAGTGTTTAATTATATTTCAGAATTTGTATTTCCATAAAAAAAATACATTACTTTATTAGTTACTAGCTGACCCGTGCCCGCTTCGCTGGGGGACAGATAGTTTTACGACTTCATATTAGAAATCTTAAAATTATCAGTGGTTCTCTAATATATTAAGCATGTTATTATACATATAAACCTTCCTCCTGAATCACTCTATCTATTAAAAAAACCGCATCAAAATCCGTTGTGTAGTTTTAAAGATATAAACATACATACAGACGCGGGAAGCGACTTTGCTTTATACTATGTAGTGATGTGTAAAATATTCTAGCCATAAATATGTTTCTTATTATTTCCAGGAAAAACCTCAGCCTCCAACCAGTAGACAAGGAAGAAGATGCCCATCTCTTCACGTATCGTGACCTGAACCGAACCCATGTCTCCGTGGTGCTGGCGCAAAGCGTCGACCATCTGGTGGACAGTGACTCTCCACAGAACGTGGTCAAGTTTAGACTGGGCTGCGACTTTGATGCCGGAGACGATTTAGTAAGTAACATCATAATACAATTTTTGCAAAGGGAAAAATTGGATATTCTGAGATATTCTGCTTGACGTGTGTGGCCAAATAAAGAGACCTGGTGTAAAAAAATCTTTACTTATTATTCAAATGATTAATAGACATGACATGATTATTACTCCCGAATACTATTACTAGATGTTCAGAATATGTATTGATTGATTTATCATTATCACCGAAAATAATGAAAACTGTCGTAAGTCGTAAATTTTTAAACTAAAATTTTGGCAACATTCAAAATCCCGATGCCTGGATGCAGATGATAATTGTCACTGTGGTTTTAGTTTAAAAGCCAGCTATTATTGCCTTCTCTATTATTTTAATAGAGAATATAAAATATTAAGCATTGTCACATCTATACAAAACGGTCTGTTAAACATATTTTAAGACGAAGCAATTTTGTCTTCATTTTTTGAAGTGGGTTGTCTGTAAATTCACCTGATATTATTAGCAATCGCCCACCGTTTCCTTATACGAGTAATAATTATTATGCAAACTCAAGCATCACTACATAGTATAAAGCAAAGTCGCTTTCCGCTTCCCGCGTCTATATGTATGTATGTTTGCTTATATCTTTAAAACTACACAACGGATTTTGATGCGGTTTTTTTAATAGATAGAGTGATTCAGGAGGAAGGTTTATATGTATAATAACATGCTACCCGTGCGAAGCCGGGGCAGGTCGCTAGTAAAGTATAAACATAGAAGTATTTTCCTAGCATTCACGGCATATCTTTTATCCAAGATCAAAACTCTTTACCTAAGACTAAACTCACGCTGTTTTCTTAACACCATATCAATATTCCAAGTAATTCGAAGCCCTATTCATCAACTCAAGGTTGTTGGATCAAAAGCTTGACATACTCGTAGATTCCATAGAAGCAGCGTTTAATATTATAGGTATACTTATTATAAACATACCTACTGGCTTCCGCTCGCGGCTTTACTCGCGTAGTACCTGGATATGCTATTTCAGAATATAAGCCATGTATATTCTAAGTTTCATCCGAATCCGTTTGGTCGTTTGGGCGTGGTTGAGCCACAAACACCCGAACATACCAAACAACCTCATAAACTTTCGGATTTATAATATTAGAAGGATTATGCTAATATAAATACAAAATGTAATTGAATTAAACTTGAGAGTTACATAATATTCAGATTATTTTGATTCAAAAGACTTTTATAGTTTGAAGGACAATAGATCGAAACGATCACAATAGTCTTAACTTAAGGAAATAATCCAACTAAGTTCTGTTATAAATGTGAAAGTTTGTGAAGATGTTGGTATGTTTGTTACTCGATAACGCTTTATCTGGAGTAGCATCACGTACGAGTATTTACAATAAGTTTTCGGTTGAAAAATATCTTTTCCATGATAAGCTTTCGTAAAATCATTCAAACCATCAACCACCATCGGAACTTGACTAGTATGCAAAGTTTTTACTCAATATAAGTATTTACTAAAGAGTTCCGTTGAGAGTGACTGTTCAACAGCTCCTGACTCCATCATCATATCGACTCGCTGTCACCATTATTATTGTATAATCACCAGAGCTAAATAAATATTTATGCAAAATTTCAGCTCAATCGGTTGGGGATAACTGCTTCAAAATTGAGTTGCAAGATTCCACCCGACAAACATAGTAACATACATACATACATTGCAAGTTAAATAAAAGCTTGTAGAAAAATGTGTAGGTTTTCTATCAGTTATCTAATTCCCATATTACAAGCTTTGTTTATTTTGGGATAAGTTGGTGTAATGTCCACGAATGTATATTTATTATTTAATTTTGTGATAATATTTTGATGAAATATAAAGAGTAATTTGAGAATAGGTAATAGCTTCTTTCATAGAAATCAACGGGTCAAATTACGCGATAAGGGGAAATAATAAAAGAGCCGAGTTGCTTGGAGTTCATTGACGCAGAGTTAATGTCCAATAATCCCTCCCTATCTTGTGCACCTCATTAGAGGTTAGTACCTAAGTCCTCTTTTAGTACATCTACCTTCCTTGATGAATAGATACTATTAGCTTTATAGGATGTACCAGTACACATAAGTACACCTATCCCTACGAATGCCTCTAGTGAAAACCAATTTGCTTCATCTTAAAGGATATTTCAACTTAAGGCGAAAAAAATAAAAATAGTTTTTTTCGGATATCCTATGACAACAATGGTAACTTCGGATAGAAGAAGTAATGATTACCGCTAAGTGAAAGATTGTTATTATGCAAAAATTACTATCAGGTATCGAGAATTTGAAAATGCCAAATTATGAAACAGAAAAAAGTAGGTACCATAATTGTTTTCGTTTTTATTTCGATGCATGGTGGAGTGATCTTATTAGACTTTTTATGGTTGGTATTTCCATGGAAACCTCATAGAAATAAATGCGAATAAACTTACACTTGCACTTCCCACACACTTCCGCAAACATTAAAGTGAAACCTCCAGGTTTGAGTACTTATTCGTAACAAAATGTAGTCTTTCCACTGTCGCTTTCAATGCCATAAACGAGACAGGTCATTTCCATGTTTAATTGAATGCTTTGGAGTGTAGTTTACCTCATGCAGCGTTAGTAGCTTTTTATGTGGCAAAAGGAAATTCCTCGCGACTTCGATCACTTGAAGTAATTTTCAAACAGGCTTCAACCCCTGATGCACTCAGGTTGAGGTTGAATTTCGAGAATTCCACCTCAGTATTATTCTTATACACCAACAAGAATACACCCTACAAATGTCAAGTTTCTAGAATTTTGGGCTGTGCGTTGAAAGACCAGTCTGACCAGTCATTTAAATATCACATACTGCTTTCGACTCTGTTTATTTGATAAAAGTACTTTCCCCAGAAACCTTTGAACTTTTTATTGCTTGAATAATGATTTAAGACTTCCTTGGAGCGCCAAACAGTTAGATAATCATTTTTTTTACATTTTTGAATTTGAATAGGGTATGTACAGCATTTTTTCTCTCTTTAATTGAATCAAGTAGGTACACTAATCCAATAACTGTGTTTTCAGATATCAGCGTACCTATCCGTGACGGTCTACATCGAAGATGTGAATGACAACGTACCAACTTTTATCGATACACCATACGAAGTCACCGTGGACGAGTTGACTCCGACAGGTAAACTTTACATAATATCACCTGTTTGGACGAACCTTTGGCTATCCCTCTTGACATATTCAAAGATTTCAGCGAATTTTTTCCAAGTCCGATAGTCAGTCAGTGACAAGCTTTTTCTGTAATGTGTTTTTTAATTTATGATTGGTGAATTCGTTACCTTTTTTTTGTGGAACCCTCATATATCCTTTGTCCATTCATTTTATCGGTATTGCGAACTTTTACTTATTTCTCGAAACAAAGGTTTTTATTTTCCGGAATGAGGATTCAGAACGTTCATTTCCTATTTTCCAAGTTAGCAAACAAACATCTGGCGGGGCGGTTCAAGTCAAATATTGTTTGTTTGATTTCGGATGTCCATCTCATGTTTTATTACTTGTAAGTTTACAAGCCTTGTCTTTTTCAAACTGCTTTCGCGATCTGATATAAATTATTATTTCAAACGGGTGTTTATAAGGTTATTACTTTTTTTCAACTGTGTTACAACATTCAGTTACCAACCAGTCTTCCCACAATAATTAAACGACCTTTTTTGAAACCGTTGACTTACCAAAACAAGAACCAAGAAAACCATTGATGAAAATATTTGTAAATTTCCAGGTCTAACAATATTCAAAAGCATCCGCGCTTTCGATCGTGACAAGCCGAATACTCCCAACTCAGATGTGCAGTATAGCATCATCTCTGGTGACCCTCAGGGTCACTTCGCACTTGAGAGCTCGCACAAACCGGCGCTGTTGTTGATGCGTGCGCTGGACTATGATTCAGGGGATAAGGAGTTCCTACTTGTTATATCTGCTTCGGTAAGTATATCTGTAGAAAATGTATAAAAACGAGAAGGTGAGCCACTATCTATGCTATCGCTTTTCGAGTGTTTCCAAGGGTTCTCGCCGTGAGTGTGGATGGCCTATAAAAACAAACTATTATAGTTCAATAAGACAACGTTCGGCATGATCATACTCACAACAGGTCACTTTCTGTGATGTGATTTAGTAGATGCGTCTAGTTATTTGATTAAGTAAGACGGTAAGTAATGATCGACACAGGGATTGGTCATTAACTCTCGCACCTAGTTTATTACTTTCTTAATAAGTAATCATCAATCATCATTTATTTCAGGCAACATAGGATCATAGGTGTAACCTATACTATATTCACCACTAACACATTATAAACCTATAAACCTAAGTTGCTCGGAATGACTGTGCCGAGTTACGAAATGTCATAGTGTTTTGCAGACGCCTGGATACGTCTAAACTTTTATACCGAGTTTGAAAAAACTGCTGAATTTGTAGACTTCCTTCGCTCACGCTCAAGTGCTCATAGGTCTTTTATCTTGCAGGATCGAGGCTCTCCGCCCAGGAGTTCTAACGTCACAGTTCACATCATAGTGCAAGACAACGATGACCTGCCTCCCAAGTTCACAGAGGACGTGTACAAGACTCAGATACCGGAATTCTATCCAATACTTGTGCGTTGATCAGTTGATTACGTTGAGTTATCAATAAATGATAAAGGGACCAATGCAGTAAAATAAATTAAAACCAGTTATAGATTAATTGGTGATGAGAACATATACAAGTTTTATATTGCAACGGTGGTTACCGTTGCAATCTCAAAAAGAATGGCATTGGCGTTGATTGAAATTATTAGATGATTGATATGACACTTGCATGCTAGGCAGTTGTGATCACTTCGTTAAAGTAATTCAAGAGCGTGCATGGAGAATTGTTATAGTGGGAATTTGTAAAATCTCGAGCTTCTGTATGTTTAGATATGCTGGTGGTTTATTATCAACCTTTCTTCAACATTTTCAGGGTAAACGCATCCATAAAGAGCTTCTCTTCCCCACTCCTATAAAAGCCGTGGATCAGGACAGCGGCGTCCGCGCTATGCTTCGGTACGAGCTGATCTCCGGGAATGAACGGAAACTGTTCAGCTTAGACCACTACAACGGGAGCCTGTTCTTGGAGAAGGAGATTGATTTGGATGCCGAGACTGGACTATCTGGTAAATTAATAATTGAGGTGACTAATTAGAAAAAAAAACAGAATCTAAATATAAACGGTGGGGTAATTATGTGTGCATAAACATGAGCTCAAAACGTTGAAGGGTAATATTATCCTAAAGGAATTTGTATTATTATCAGTGGCGGTGGGGTTACACAATTATTTTTTATTATCATGGATGGATATAACATTACAGAAATATCTTTGTACGGATTGTGCAGTATAAACCTTGTGAACATTATATAAAATGTTCGTCTAATTAGTTCTAAAGTCATCTTTAAAGATTTGAGCCCTGGACATCTAAAAGTATGTGAATGTGAAATCACGCTTTGTATCGTAAACCAATTTAAATTATTTTCTTTTTCAGCAAACACATTAATTCTACAAGTGCAAGCATCACAAGTAGACAATCCCCTGAAAACCGCCTTGGCAAGAGTGGAGGTGGAACTAATAGACCTGAACGACAACCTGCCAGAGTTTGAGGTGGACTTCTACAATATCAGCATTGTGGAGAACTTGCCTAATGGTAAATAGGAATGCTTTTTCTTGCGCACTATATTACAAAAATGCGAACATAATTATCCAATAACATAATTTAGATAATAATATATTTAGAATGATTTTTTGTTTGCTCATAATCATATTTGCAGTAATTTGCTTGTTTTTAGTCATAAAAAGTCATAAATATTAAAAAAAAACAGCTTGTTTCATGAATGTGACACAAAGAGTGGTTAAGTGTACTTTTAAATTATTCACCGTTCTTGGATGGTGTTTATATAGATAAAATATTAGTTACTTAACTAAGTTTAAAGCTTTTTTGCGAGTACTAGCGTTATCATGTTTATTTTGCAGGTTTCAGTGTCCTCCAAGTGATGGCATCCGACAAAGACCAGGAAGACAATGGCGAGTTCACCTACCAGCTCAACGACCCAGAGGGAGCCTTTTCAATCGACCCTAGGACAGGATGGCTTACTGTTCGAAATCAAGTAAGCCACTTCCTAATATTTATTTATTTATTTTTCTCTGGATCCTAGTAGTAGTAGCCTAACTACTGCAGATGGACCCTAGTTATAAACAAGAGTTAAAAGTATCAACTGTGGAGAAAGAGAGAGAAAGATAAAAAGCGAAAAGGAGAGCAGAGAGTTAGGAGAACTGACAATGATGGTTTTAATATTTCTTTTCAGACGGTTCTCGACAGAGAAGCCCACTCATCACTGCGAATGAAAGTCTACGCTCGAGAAAAGAACCCTAGCGTAGTAGGAACGTTTTACGAGAAACAACGAATGCCAAAATGGAGACGAACTCCCACCACGTCTAGACCTTTGACAAGAGACAAAACAACCTACATCTTCCCTGATAAGCTGGGACCCAGAAGTGAAAACATAGAGTACTTTGATGATGAACTCATGTCTTTTGTGAACGTAGAAGTAACACTACTTGATGCTAACGATAACAACCCCTCATTTATTCCGAGCAATCTATACGAATTTACAGTAAAATCAAACGCCAAAGTAGGTTCGTACATCGGGAAACTAAAAGCTATTGATCCAGATTTGGGAAGAAATGGAATGGTGTTTTATGACCTACAAAGAACTAGTAATCTAACGATTACTTCACCATTTCTAGTAGATGCTAAGACTGGAGTTGTTAGTGTAGCTGAAAGCCCTATAGTCGAAGGAAGACATGCACTTTTTGTAGAAGCTTCAGACCAGCCGGCAAACCCTAGCGAGAGGAGATACTCTTTAGCTGTAGTGAATATTGATGTAATAAGAGCTACTAAAGGTAAACAAATAGATATATTGTTTATGTCAGACATACTTTACTTATGATTATTATTTATTTAAAATTTTTAAAATATTTGTTTGTTTTAGGTAAAATTGATAAACCAGGCTTTATTGGATCACCGTATGAGTTCTGGGTGGGAACAAACGTTGATATTGGTACCAGTGTTGGACAAATTAGAGTCAATGATGTCTTGGATAAAAATGATGTAACTTACGATCTGCTACACGGATATGAAGATGGAGGTATAAAACTTAGAAATTAGAAAAATGTTTAAACATTTTTCCTTAAATTAATTTAAACCATTTTAATTAATATTTTTCAGTACCTTTTGCGGTAGAAGAAAGATCAGGTGTTATTACAGTGATAGACGAGTTATCGAATTACAATAGACCAATTTATGATTTCGAAGCAGTAGCTATACAGGAGAATGCAAACATTACAATACTTACCAACGCGACTGTGCACATTGTAGATGTGAATGATGAAAGAGGAGTATTATTGAAGTAATTAAATTTTACTTTACAATTTTCGTTAAGTATATTTTGATAAGCAATAAGGTTAGTAATTAAATTATTATTTTCAGAGGTGCTCATGCACCACTTGTGTTTCATGTGAAAGAAAACGTAGCTGGAGCTACGATTGGTCAAATAATCAAAGTGAATATGACTAGTATGTTAAATAATACTGGCAATATTCAGTTCCTGATTGCAAATCAACAGGATGTTACTGATGATATTGCTATAGGTGAGTTTACTTCTTTCTCTTCATGTATGTACATACTGTTGTCAAGAAACAACCATTTGTTGAACTATCATTAACTAAGTAAGTACTATCATTAATTTTGAATGTTAAAATTACAGGACAAGATGGAACGATCTACGCACAAAAGCCCCTTGATCGAGAGCGAAGAGACACTTATAGAATGACTGTGATAGCAGAATTTAACCGAGGATTGATATCTGGAGCAGGCATTTATCAAGTTACGATACATGTTGACGATGAAAACGACAACCCACCAATATTTGAACTTCCAGTTTATGAAGGATTTATAACTGAAAATTCCCAAAAGGGCACGGAAGTCAAAATGACAACGAAAATTAAAGCCAAAGACGCAGATATTGGACAAAACGCTATTTTCATGTACACATTCTTCGGTGAAGGAAGAGAGTTGTTTGTTGTTGATAATGAAACAGGAATTGTGACATTTGTAGGGAATAAGCTAGACAGAGAAGAAAAGAGCGTTTATGTGTTAAAAATTGTAGCAAGAGATAGAGGAGGTTTAAACTCCGATGCAAAGTTGACTATAACCGTTGGAGACGAAAACGACAATTTCCCTAAATTCAACCAAATAGTCTTACCGTTTGGAGAAAACGTCGAACTGTTGGAATCTGATGAGCAATCTTTCGTCAAAATATACCAAGAGAAGAAAAATAATGTTAGTTCAGGTATTATTAATGTCCAAGCAAAACCAAAAAACAATTTTGCATTAAAAGTGGAAAAGTTAGGTCCACTGTTTGTAGTACCAGAAAATATTGCAATCGGTTCAGTTGTTTTAAAACTGCATGCGATCGATAAAGATAGCGGTGTGAATGGGCTAGTAAGATACGAGTTTATTTCTGAAGTGTTTATTCCTTCATACACTTCTATGACCAACTCATTACAACCAAAGCGATATTTTGTGATAAACGAACGACACGGTCACATCATTGTGGCTAGGACGCTACCTCCAGAATCAGAGTATAGATTGAATATCTCAGCTATAGACGGAGGGGAATTAAGTGATCATATATCAATTCGAATCTTTGTAAAAGATGTCAATGACCATTTCCCGATGTTTAAAAAGTCTTGGTATAACTTCAACCTAGAAGAAGCTCAGTACACAAGACGAGTTCTAGGTAAAGTTGATGCTTCTGATGCAGACTTTGGACAAAATGCGAACATAACGTATTATATGGAACCTTCTAAAAAAAACGTTCCCTTTGAAATATCACCTTACACAGGAGTATTCAGTGTTAATGGAGAACTAGACAGGGAAAAAGAAGACAAGTATATCCTTACAGTTGTAGCCAAAGACAATGGTCATGAAAAAAAGCTAACATCTTCAGTTACTGTAGAAGTACAAGTATTAGATGTAAACGACAATGCACCAAAGTTCTTTGCGTATGATGAATTAATAGAATGGAAACATCCAGAAGCTGATGAATTGTCTAACCATAACTTTGAATCAGTAATGATGCTTCCAGTTTACAAAGCGACATTAGAAGAGAACACACCAATAGGAACGGCAGTCACTAAAGTTTACGCAAATGATTCCGATTTCATTGGGAATGGCAACGGTCTGATTTTATACAGTCTACCTCAGAAGAAAAATAAAATGAACTTATTTGCTATTGATTCTAAGGAAGGTATCATTACTACAACAGCAAAATTGGATTACGAAAATCAAGCAGTACATAACATTACTATTGTAGCGTCTGACTTAGGATCACCAAGTTTGAGCTCAACTGCTATTCTTATGTTGACTGTAACTGATGTTCCAGATGACGTAGAGATGTCAGAAAAACCAGTTTTTATATCTAGATACTACGAATTGGAGATAGAAGAAAATGTACATACACCAGTTGAACTAGTCACTTTAAATCTGACTGAGTATTACGAGAACTTCAAAATGAGATACTACATTTTGAATGACAACAATACGGATGTGAAGCGTACTTTTGTCATAGATCCAAGAAATGGAACTATTTATCTAGTGAGAAGTCCAGACAGAGAAACGAAAGATGTTTATGAAATAATAGTGAGAGCCGAAAGACAAAAAATCAGTCGAGAACTACCACACATGATTTATCCCGTAGCCGATGATGTTTTGGAAGGGATGAGCAAGTTTGACGTGAAAGTAATTGTGAGGATAAAGGACGTAAATGACAACGCTCCTAAGTTTATGAATGGTGGACGGCCGTTGGTTACGGCGATACCTACGACGGCACCGTTTGGATATCAAGTTATACAGTTGAAGGTCAGTCTACATTGCCATTATAATAATTTTATGTTAAAAAACGTTTTTACGATAAAACACGTTCAATTTATTATTTTCTAGGCAACAGACGCAGACGCTGGAATAAATTCAGATATCCGCTATCAAATTCTAAATGAGCATGCGCCTCGGTTCTCCGTAGACCCTGTCTCAGGAACCGTCAGGGTAATAGCCTCTCTCACCAGGGATGCTGGTAGAGTATTTGGATTTGATGTGAAAGCTACAGATAAGAAAGGTGCTGATGATGGAAAATCAGCTATTGCTAATGTATTTGTGAGTATTTTGACAATCAGTTTTTTTAACGATTTAATATTGGCTCTGACAGCAAGAAAAGTAAAATCAATGACAAATTATAAAACTGTGTTTCAGGTTTACGTTCTGGATGAAAATAAACAACTAGTCCTTGTAATGGGAGCTAAGCCAATGGAAATTGAAAAAAGATTAGAAAACATTACACGATCTCTTTCTAGCCTTACTGGTTTTGATATCAGAGTAAGAAGATTAGAAGCCAATATGAAAGCTTCTATGGATGGATATGCGTAAGATACAGGTTTTACTAAAAAAAATAAACGTCATTATAGGTTTCAACATGTCCGACTACTAGGTCTCTTTCTATTACCTCCATACATCTATTACATCCATACAGTACATTAGTGATTCAGTTTTGCTTTAATCAATCGAACTCATCACGTTTCTAATGAGTTCTGTGTTGGAAAATAGTCAATTAGTTATGACTACAATTATTTGCCTTTCGCTTTCAAACGTTATTTCGAATGTTTTCAGGACCGATATGTATATTTATGGAGTAGATCCATTATCAAATGCTATCATTGACATGGAAGTATTGCATCGGTAAGTTAATTTTTTTAACTAGTAATTGTGTGTTTTGTACAACCACTATTTTTTGCTAAAATAAGTCTATAGGGCTAAATTTTAACTTCGTTAAACAATTTGTTTTTTGCATTTGCAGTTCTCTTATGAAGAGAGACACAGATCTCAGACACAATCTTGCAGGATTTAAGGTCCTAGAAGTTGGGGACACCACTATGGTCCAAGCCAGAAGTGGCAAACTGCTTAGCACGATGGAAATAAGCGTCGTTGCGCTTGGTTGTATCGTGTTCGTCGGCGCTTGTACTACTGCCATTTGTATACTGTGCGTCAGAAAGAGTAGGAGGTGAGAATTTATCACTGATATCTATAACATCCTCCGATAAGACCTTTACCTTATCATTTTTATTCTTAATATATTTTTCTTTGAAAGTATTTTGTCGATTAAATTTTCAGGCCACGGCGTCAAGACAAACACATTCACTACTTCATGTGAATTTCTTAGTTGCACTTTTGTTACTTGCACTATTAGATAATTTATTTTAAACTGTTGATATTTTTAGTTAATTAAACATTTAAGTTGGTTAAAAGTAGTACTATTATTTGGACCTTTGTAGATTTTGTGTTTATAGTACAACCTAGTAGTTTTGTTATTCTATACTATCTGTTGCACCCAATTGCTTTGTGTTTGCGTATATTTGCTGTTGGCCTGTGACGCTATGATTGGGTTTATTTTCATTTTGTTAGTAGGTACTTACCTACCTCTTGTGAGATTATAAAAGTTTAAATTTTAGTTATCAATAAATTCAGGTTTTACAGTCTTTTGAACAATAATAATGGTATTTGTTTCAATTTGTCAATGAAAACCAAAATAGCGTTGCGGCTGTGTAGTTAAACTGTATAAACGTACACGCGAATAACCTCAATCTTCTACTGACCCTCTTCCATCTCTGCTTTAACAGAAAACATCACAAACCATATTCCCAGCAACGTCTTAATGCTTTCTCAACCGAGCACCTAACAAAGTACGGTGGTCTCTTTCCCTCTGGAGCAAATCAGTGCCAAGAGCTGAACCAGTCATACAGTGAAGCTGATTCCTACATCGATGTCATCAACCACAATGTTAATAAGAAAATATGTCCTCATGGAAACACAGTTGAAGAGTTTGGAAAGGCACACCAGAAATGTGTGAAGAACACTTTTGGAGAAGCTGAGAGCTTCGGGCAGAAGCATGAGAGAATGTGTATCAAGTTCAACCAAAGGCCTCTGCAGAAAAGGTATGAGATTTTGTGAACTTACTAATATAATTGACTTTTTAACATAATGTACACCTATGTTTATTTTAAATGATCCATCAAACTTAAGCATTTTTTAACCGACGTCAAAAAGGAGGAGGTTACCAATTTGCCTGTATGTTGTTTTTTTTTAAACGTAATTATTATTGTTCTAATATAATTTGTTAAGTGCATTGAAATACCCTTATCGAAAAATGCTTTGATTTTTTATGTTACATCTTACGTAACAAAGTTTTCCAATTACAAAGTCCTATCTGGGCTAATTTGAATTTATTGATGGTGATTGAATCTGTTACTTAAGTAGGACGAAATAGATCAACTCCAGATGTTTGTTCACCCAATGCCCTAAATTTTGTAAGACCCCAATTAATTCCTGTCAAACGAAGTACGCTGTGTCTATCAAGATTTGTGAGTTTGATGGATCATGATCGTTTGAAAAATCACTATCTCAAAAATTTATTTTTAATGACTTCCTGACTAATATTTAGTTTTTTTGTATACCTAACAAATCGCACAAACCTAACTATTAAATTACAAACGAAAATCAAAAACTAACATTTTAAACATACTCTTCCAAATCCTTTCTGCTTCAAGTATTAAATCTCAATCAAACACAACATTCGAATCCACCTCCGTACCTACACCTCCTCCAATGGTCCTACTTTATCCATCTAAAAACTGCCAACTGTCAGAAGTACAACAAAGAAAGCTATTGCAACCACACTGCCCATATTTAGGAAGGGGCAGGACACCTCCATCACCTCCGTCAACTCGAGCGGGCAGGACTCCGGCATCGCAGACGCAGCTCGGTGTCCATGTGGACAGTCAAGCCTGCACACTTCTGAGGAAAGCAGCGGGTAAATTCATCACAACCAATATTTATTTAACATTTTAACATTTCAAGTTTTTTTTTGTCTCGATTAGGTATTATTCTCTCCGTGGGAGAAACCTAGATATATATTTAGCTCAACAAGGTTGACCAACAAATAGATACAATGATGTTTCTGATTTAATATTTATTTAATAATTCAGGCAAAACTTGTAAAAATAACATGTATTTTAAGATCGAAAGTGAACATGTTTTTTTGTCATTCAAGGTGCAGTTACGAAGACTCACTCAAATCCAACCACAACCCGGAACTACGGAAATCGTACCGCCAGAACGAGCCTCGATTCCGTCGAGCCTCCTTTAACCACCAGCCTCTAGATACCCGGCAGTTCGTCAGACGACAATCATTCTCAGAAAACATACAAAGACATTACCCTCAAATAGAACGATCTAATCGAATAACTAGACAAGTTTCTACCCCAAACGTGTCTAACATCACTCAATCTTACTTCATGAATAATAAAAGAAAAGACAATAGAAGAAAAGAAGTAATGAACGAGCCTGTAGTAGACTATGATAACAGCGAAGGAGAAGACGTTTTTGATACAAGGTTAGAAAGGAGGACTAGTGGGAAACATAAAAGAGGTAAGTTTTTAGATTTAGGACCTCAGACAGCTGTGTTTGTAGCGACACCAGCAGCTGTGGATATGATGAGGAGGCAAGGCAGTGAAAGATTGATGTTTGCTAGGCCATTATAAACCTTAAATACGTAAGACTTGATACTAGAATGATAGAAATTGAATGAATTGTTTGAAAGTTATTTATTGAATCGTATATTAAAATTGATATTGACGAGAACTAAAAAAAATCACTTGAAGGAAAGGAATGGATAATTAAACATGTAATGATTAGTTAGAAACCTAGAGAGATTCGTTGTACATAATTGTGTACCAAACAAAATACTCACGCTAGTTATTAAAAGTTATAATTTTTAAATGAAGTTTATAAATTAGCTCATTATGAAACGACTCCGGTCAAACTAATAAATACACATTGCCGCCAGTGCGTCGCCCGTTTCTTTACCGAACTTGGCTAACACACTACCGTATATCTAGATAAACACTAAGAACAAACCTCACTAGAAACTGAATTTTAAACTTTGACGACACACTAAAATTATCAGGACATGAAAATTGAATTGATTTTAAGTTTACTTTGTGATTTTTTGTATTATTGCTGTATTTTTTGTATAAAGTTAGTTATCTACTCGTACATTATTTCTGTAACTTATGATGTTTTTCAGCTTTATTTGGCGAAGTCCAAAGAGTTCTATTAAAATAAGTGCCATTCGGTTAGCGTCTTCTTGTGAAGGCTTTTACCAATAGTTTCATGTTTAACCACCTTTAAGATTTGTACTTTTGTATATATACCTACTGTAAAAATATAATTAAATAAGTTTTTTGTATGAAATATTTTTATTTATTTAAGATACGCACCTTGTAACGCATAGATTTTCGTCATTTGTTACCATGAGCCTACAAGTAAGCCTGTAATATCTGTTAAGAGGCTGTCAGTCGCTGATTGCTCTTTTTCGAAACGAAAAAAGAAATACTTCTGAACAAGCCACATCTCCTATTTTTATAAGTATATTACTTCAGGTTCCTACCTAGATTTATATTAAGCTGAAAACATAATAGCAGAAACTTTTCACGATAAAAATATTATTTCAAAATGATACGTTTTAGAATTTATGATCGAAATATTTTATATACCTACTATTAAAATCAACTTGTGATTTATTGTTAAAGATAGGTAATATGTAGATCTAGATTTCTATTAGGATAGATTTTTGATAAGTAATTATACATAATTTATATCATTAATTTATTCGAAAAGCTAAGGCGGACCACGCGCGGACGTGTGTTTGTCATCATTGCAGCGGTCGGTAGGTTTATTTATCGAAGTGATTAAAGATGGGTACATCTTTATTCACATATACTATACATTATAAAATAGGAGATGTGGCTTGTTCACAAGCATTTCTTTTTTCGTTTCGAACAAAAATAATCGTCGACTGGCAGCGTCTTAAGGCTCTTCAAAACGGAAAACAGGGGGCTAGTACGAATCACTATCATATCGACATCGTATTCTCCAAATGTCAAATCTGACACTTATTGTATTGTAGTAAGTAGGTAGTACAGGCCACAGTGGCCAGAGCCTGCAATGCTACTTAGCAGTAGTTATGATGGGAGTTCTTTTCCTCTGGGCATTACGTATCAAATGTCGTATGATAAATCGCAATAAAGTATTAAGTTTACGTTGTAGGATGAAAGAAGACGTAGTAAAAAGTCGTGGTCTCTGCCCGAATGGTATCTGGGAAACAGACGTGATTTTATGTATGTATGTACTTATCACAGCAGACAAATAAACAGTTGTAATGGATGTTGAAGGATAGTCAAACATAAATAAAACCAACACGAGGATGAGCCAACAAAGAAAAAGATGAGTGTCTGCACGCACACCTACGAGTAGATAAGAGATTTGGCAGTGTCAAAATGTACTACGTTCCAACCAAATAGGTATATTCCGTAAAGAAATCCAATATATTAGTTATTTTTATTTATTAAAGCTCTCAGATGAAGTGGAACAGACGCACTAAATAAAATTAAAAATTTAGTTTGTGATATTTATCACAAAAGTTTAAGAAAAGTTTAGTTTAGGGCAAAAGTTTTATCATGGTAAATTGAAATGAAATAACAAAAATAGAATCACGACTGTAAAGTATGGTAGACATTCTTTAAAACTTCCAGGCGCTCAGATCTTTGAAGATGTCCAGAGGGGTAGTCAGAGGTACGTCCCAATTACGTTTGCCAATGCCCACATTTTGCATTAGTTAGCATTCCACACGTCAAATTGGCATAATAAAATGTTTCAAAAAACGTGCACTGACGTCTTAAATCTTTAGTTAATTCTAGATTCAAAACCACATGGCCTAGGATGGAAACCCTAACATTTAGGTTCATTTTCCTACTCTTAGGTCATTGTTTCATCCTCTACTTCCCACACATAAACAAATCTTTTCACCCGTTTAATTGTAAAACAGAAAGCTATACATCACTGGTTGAGTTTTAATCCAGCAGTTTACAATCAGGGACAAGCCTCGGCCGCACAGCATAGGGGGTCAACCACCATTCATGCCTTGGGGTCATCAACCTGAACACCATAAACATGCTGGTAGAAGTGAAACTCCGCTTCTATCAAGAACTCGGAACTGAACACGGCAATGGCAAAAAAACCTGGCCAACATGCATGATAGCTTTTTCTTTACTTTCCTGGTTTTTTTTACACTGTGGCCTGAGCACGAACCACTATCGTATCGACAACGTATCGTCCAATTGTCAAAACTGACACTTTTTGAATGGTAAAGTGTCCGTTTTGGCATTTGGACGATACATTGTCGATACGATACTGGTTCATGCTGGTCTGACAGTTTTTTTTTTATGACAACTACGATCACTATTAAGACTATATTTTTGTAAGAATATGTCGCCAAAATAGCCTGAAGACCCCTTCGCAACCCACGGCAGAACTCTTGTAAGATCAGACAGAACAAAATACTCAATGCGCTTCACAGACTTGAAACATACACGACGAGTTTTTTATGAGACGAGTACATTCACATAGGTAGAACGTAAGGACAGGTGCCATTTAATTTTGTATCCTTAAAGAGTTGGAGTTGCGTTTCTATACTCTAGAATGCTAGCACTGTGAAGAATAAGGGATGCTTTCAAAGCGTGGAAATTAATTTGGATAATGTCTAATTTATTGGTAATTACTAGATTACGATATTTAATTTTAGTTGCGGAATGCAATGCGATCGTATAATTTTTTCAGAAAGTTCGTTAAAGTTTTGTGATTTTATGCCTATTAAGTGGAAAGTTCAGATTATTATTATACTAGTATATATATTTTTTAAAAACCCTCGCAACTTCGTTCACTTGAAGTTATTTTGAGACAGATTTCAAACCCCATTGCATTGCACCCCTTTAGAGATTGAATTTTGGAAATTACTTTCTTATTGCACCTACACCAAAAGAAATACATCCTTCAAATTTCAAGTTTGAAACTTAGGCTGTCTGTTGATAGATCAGTCAGTCAGTCAGTCAGTAAAGCAAGGACTTTATATACCTACTTAGATTACATTTTTTTATATAATTTGAAGACAAACAGGCGTACGGCCCGTTTATGGTAAGCGGTGACCATCGCCTATGGACATCTACAACACTATACAATTTGATGGTGAGTTGCCTTCCCTGGATAACTCTTTTACATTTTGGTTTTAAGGAATTCGTATTATAGACAGTTATTAGTTTAACGAAAAAACCATGTTGCTTGTATTTGGCATTATTTCTGTCATGACTGTAAAATGCACATGACAATAAAACCGGTTAGTTCGAAAGCCCAACCTCGAAACTTTGGTTTTCGAAATCGATCCTACTCCAACTACGACTATGTGCAAGAAAAATTTCCCTTCACTCTACTAATAGTGCCAAACAGTATTGCCTAAGAAAAGAAAGGTGACAGCCCAAAATAGTTGACTTACACAAAAATATGTCAACATGAACTTTTGACCTTTTCTTAGTACAATCACCTACACGGAAAACAATTCGAGTGGTTTGTAATTAAAGCGTTCATTATTATTCCATCCGACGTCTTTGCACGATCGAGAGCCTCTCATCTCGAGATCATTCGTTTTTCGTGTAAGGCTTGGTTTAGGATACGGGATGTACACTGGAGCTCTACATAGCATTAAGGAAAGGATCATTGAAAAAAATTATAGGCCCCAAGCCGTGTTTGTTGCTTGATTTTTCTAGGCTTAGTCGCGAGGAACGTTTCAAAGTGATCCTTGTGATCTTATTAAAATAAGTACTATTTGACTTTGATTTTGATAGTTTTCCCCTCATCATAACACAGAGGACTAAGAGTCTGATGATTCTAACGCCAAACAATCGATCACGTAGGATCACGTATCTTACTAACCTATGGTAGGCATCCTCTCATATCTCCAGGTGCATAGATCCTTGAAGATACTTAAAGAGGTAACTAGAGCCACGTCCAAACATCACATTAGGCACATGGCCATACAAAAGCCTACAAAGCTACAAGCCCATCGCCGCTTTTGATACCAACTAGTTTCCACGCGATATTTTCCTTCGCCGTTTTTATACACATAGGTATACATTTTTTCGGATAGAAAAGTCCATTGATGAACCCACCTTCAGACAACACGACTTCGGATGAGCTAGTGAACTATGGTACGGAGTTTTTAGCCGAAGTCCTCCAGCGTATAGGCAAGACCGACATCTATATATACGGTTTGAAACACGGAAGTGCTTAATTTTCTGCCAGTTGGTGACCGCTCTGATCTATTAAGACCGAATAGGGAAGTAATGGGGACTAGCCTTTCATTAGTAGGTAAAAAGATTTAATACTTTTATCATGTTCAACAGCCTAAATTAATATTTTAAAAAGCGGAAAGCGACTAAATTTCATATCTATAGTTTTATTAAAAATATTTAAATCAGGTAGAGGTACTATTTATTATTTGCCAAAAAGTAGCACAAACCCAAGTACTTATAAGTGATACAATAAAGAACAATAAAATGCTAGATCACTAACAGATACTGTTAAAATTTACATTCAAATTGGTTCAGCCGTTGCGGTGTAAATTAAACACGAACTATCGCATATATCATGAATTCATTTATTAGTTTGACTGCGGAAATAATAAATAGTAATTGCAATATTCATGCAATTTTTTTATTTTAATACCCTGTTAGGTGACTATAGTAATTAAAAACACGTGTTTTATGAGTGCTCGTAGCAATAACGAAGAAAAATCCAGTTTACTTTCCACAAGAGGTTATTATCCTTGTCCCGTGTAACGCGAGCTTAGTAATCCTTCAAACTGTGTAAACATAGGAGCCCATTTTCATCAAACAAAAGTGATCTCTAAATCCAACGAGAAAGGTTCTATTATAATCGTTGGATGCGGGCAATATGCAACTCAAGTCATTGAATTCAAATTTATGGTAAATTCCGTGTTCCTTATAGCGTTGGAATACGGTTCAAAACCTTTTTATTTTTGTCCAGGAAGTCAACCTATTGAGTTAAGTGGTTTTGTCTCAGTTGGACGTAAATAGGGCCTATAAAGAGGCGGGTGGTGAGTATAATAGGGCGAAACGCCTCGCCGTTAAATTATGAGCAGTTTTTGGGTTTATTACCTACATTTCAGAGGAAAATATTTTAAGGGCATTTTATAGGAGAACAGGGTGAACTTCAAATAGAGTGCGAGAATACCTACCTAATTATAAAAACCTTAAAAAACAATTTGAACGCCTTATTTTAAGTAAGCCCTTATTGTTAACGGAATTTCCTTTTAACTGTTACCAAATAGCTTACATTTTTTATTATATAGCGACTTATAGCAAATCTAAATTGTACCATTATTTATTTTATTATTGAATAGCTTCCGCTAGCGGCTTTGCTCGCGTAGTACCTGGATAAAAAGTAGTCTATATATTATTCCAGGACATTATCTATGTGTGTTCGTAGTTTAATCCAAATCCGTTTAATCAAATTTAATGAGGCACAACCTTACTCACAAACTTTCAGATTCATAGTATTACCAGGCTTACATTTATTATTTTCCTATTTGTTCAGGGTCACAGCCTCTGAATAATCCTTTAATTTATACATTACTAGCGACCCGCCCCGGCTTCGCACGGGTAGCATGTTATTATACATATAAACCTTCCTCCTGAATCACTCTATCTATTAAAAAAACCGCATCAAAATCCGTTGTGTAGTTTTAAAGATATAAGCAAACATACATACATACATATTACATACAGACGCGGGAAGCGGAAAGCGACTTTGCTTTATACTATGTAGTGATAGTCATGCTAACAAATTTCTAGGTAGAATAATTAATGATTACATAAACCATACAAGCAGAAATGATGAGAATATTTAATACCCAAACGACGTACACTTTTACAGTTGGGCGGCTCAAATCCGCCCGCCTACCAAGCACAAATCGAATTAGTGGGCTCTCCCGTTAATTACCAATCACACGGATATAGGCATGGAAATTATACTAAGAGCTTTTTAAAAATAGATATCAAAATATGAAAAATGAAATAATTATGGTCACTACTATAATCCCTAAGTAAGGTAGACAGACATCCCATCTTCTCAGATTTTCAAGCGCTCAGATCCTTGAAGTATGTAAAGAAATTAGTCAGAAGCACGTCAAAAAACAAAGGCAACGTGAGTTTTTCTCCAACCTATCCTTAATTTAATTCAGGAACGCACCCTTTCAGGCTTTTTTGTAAGTTTTAAAGGATTGTTTGATAACGCGTACGTTGACCACATCTTGCGTACCTATCAACTGCTAAAATAGGTTTATTGGCATATGTACACTTTTTTGTAGATTGTAAACTTTTGTAGATTTCTACTATCAAGTTTTACAACGTAATAATTAACGTGTTAGCCGAGTAGGAGGTATCATACCTTCTAAGGTAATTCGTGGGTTCTAATGTCGGTCGTGAATCAATAGATTTTAGTTAGTTCTGTAATGTTTGTACGTGTTTTGAATTGCATATTTTTCGAATGCCACGTGTAACCTATTGTTTTGTTTACTGGCTTTTACACGTGTATAGCTTGGTAAATTGGCCAGGTTAATTGACCTAATAAACATACAGCTCAGTTGGTAGTAGCTCTGACTTCTGCGCTGTAGGTTGTGGGTTCGATCCCCACCCGGGATAAACATTTGTGTGATGAACATAGATGTTTGTTCTGTGTCGGGGTGTTATGTATAATAAGTATGTATTTACAACAAAAAAACGTATATAAGTATTCTATCAGTTATCTTGGTTCCCATAGTACAAGATTTGCTTAGTTTGGGGCTAGATGGTGATGTGCAAAATGTCCACCAATTTTTATATATATAATGTCCACCAATGTCCCGGAATTTTCGTGTTGTAAAAATCGCGTTGGTGTACCGGAAAAATTTGATTCACTTATTGTCTTGGGTATCAATAAAATTCCAAACAAAACACGTAGGTACACGTGTCTGCGTTGTGCCAAAGAATATGGAATTATGTTTTCAAACGCAGAACAGAGTAATTTGAAACAGTTATTGTTCTATCTCATGAGGGTTGACGTTAAGCGAAGTCGTAAAACGCCAAGCCAAATCTATTTGCAACACCTACATGTGCCGACCCCACGAGAAGTGGTGTATGGTGGAATAAGAAGTGGGATATTTTGTGCATTGGATGATGATGATGATTATAACTTAAAAAAAGCTATTGTAGTACAGAACCTAAAGAACCTAAAACCAGCAAAGGCTTGCTAATTCAAGCTCGCTCACCGGAAAACCCCTATGAGAACATCGTTCAGCTCACAAAAACCTTTTTGGATTTTTAGAGAATGCAAACATTACTGATTTTGCCGAAAAAAATACCGACGGAAAAAGAACAATTTCTCGAACACCAATTTGTATAGCCGTGTAAACATTTCATACGCGCGAAGATATAAAATACATTGATTTTCCCTTTTGTAAATTAACAAAAGTATGAGTTATATAAAATTCTATATTAAATTAGGGTATATTTCGTCAAAACTAAAGAAAAGTATTGTTTAAGAGCTCATAGGTTCCAACCAAACAGCTGTAGAGTTATGAGTAAAATAAGTTTTTTTATTAAAACATATTTTTAAAATCAAGTTTTTTTATATTCTTGGGCTCTAGTACTCAAGACAAATCCAACGAGACGTACTTGTAGCTACGTATGGCTACATCCGAGCTCCCTCATCAGATCAGCTCGCTAGTACCATAATATTACATTGTCATTAGAGATTGATAGATATGCAAAGTTTTACCTCAATTCGACTATTTACTGAGGAGTTCCGTTGAACAGCTCCTGATTCCATCATCCGATCAGCTCGCGGCATATTATTTCATTGTCACCGAAGTTACATAAGTATCCAAATTTCAGCTCAATCGGTTGAGGATAACTGCATCAAAATTGAGTTGCAAGATTCCACCTTAACAAACATAGTTACATACATATATTGCAAGCTTGTAATATAAAAGTCATTTATTTCGGGCACACAGTACAATTTATTTACACCCATATCAAATAAATTGGCAGGTAACCCATTAAAAATAAAAAAATTGCCGTTTTTAGAAATAAAATTACATAGAAATAGTGTAAATACATGAGCTGTCTCATATGCGTCTTGACGTCTTTACGTCGTGACATCGCGTCGAAAAGCAGGTCGAAATATAGATTATGGGTTTCTTTAGCTCAATCTTTGTTCAAGCCAAGATACTTTGCAGTAAAGTTTTTATAGTCTGATACGAGTAGGTATGTTGCAAAAAAAAATTGCGTTTATTAAAGTCTAAAGGAAATATTAATGTGGCTAAAATGAATATTTTAATTTAAATAGGTACAATTATTTTAATAGACTACCTACTCCCGAAAACTGAAACTTTAGGTTTAGATCATATTAATTGATTAAAACCGAACAGAAACGAAAGTAAAACTAGTATATTATAATGATAGTTCCCAAGCCCATCGCTACTTATAGGATACTAACTAGTTTCCTCAAAAAAGCTCACGATGTTTTCCTCCACGCAAAAAATAAGGAGGGTTTGTCGTCTTTAAGCGAAGTTGATTAAAGTCTTTCAAGAGCTCACCACCAACATAACCATTTTGAAAGCCTTTTTTCTAAGGTTTTTTACAGTATCATAATCTGAGCATTCACGTGACGTCAGCTGGGGTCGCCGACCGCACACGGTTTATCCTTTGAACTGCACGTCGGGGTTCAGATAAATCTTTTTATCTGGAGTAGACCAGGTCCTGGATATGCAAATGTTTCCAAACATATGACGATCTACACAGGCCGTCGCTTATTGGAATATAATATTCATCGTCTACGATAAATATTTACGCTGATACAACATATTCTTTATTGAGATTTAATAACTTTTCTGTTGAAAAATATTATTTCAAGACGAGCTTTTGTAAAATCCTCCTTCGAGCCACAAATCAGAGCAGCGCGCTGTCACCTGTCACATAACATTTTCATTGGAGATTGATAGGTTTTAACTCAATCAGATTATTTACTCAGGAGTTCCGTTGAAGACACAAATTTAAGCTCAATCGGTTGGGGTTGACATCCTCTCCGATCCTTAGACGCTTAGATCTTTTGAAGATATCTAGCGGGGGTAGTCAGAGGCACGTCCGAACGTTATATTTGGCACATGTCCACATTTTGCATTAGCTGTTTTAAAATTGAGTTGCAAGATTCCACCCAAACAAACATACATATTCATCATTAAAACATAATTCATTCATTCATTCATTCGATTTTCCGGAATTTCAATGTTTTACAATAAAGTCGTAAAAAATCGATTTCCTGTGTCTATGCGAACACAATCGCAGGTAAAAGCTAGTATGTAATAAAAGATTTTTACTTATTTATTAACTTGCATGTAACTAGCAGCTAAACTACCATAACTCTCGAGGTATTGTCTCACTTGTAAGTAATTACATCAAAGTTAAAAAGAAAAAACTTGTCAACGCTCATCCTTTATAATAAAATTGTATTATAAAAATACGCTTAACGAAAATACTTTCAGTTTTCGCCCCTAAGGCTTCATGAATAAGAGGTATTTGACTTCATATCCACATTTATCATTGTCACACCCAGCAGACTTTATGCTGGTAATTTTAGCGTTGAAATTCGAATGTCTTTTGTATATTTAGTAATGAGAAAGTTCTAAAAATAAACAGAAACCTACGCAAACAAGATCGCTATTACTGGACGAATGACAATATATATACTTTTCTGTGAATCAAAGAATGATTTCCAGAAAAGTTTTTATTATTCTACTTCCAGACATAATTTTATAATATCTTTTTACTTTCACGCAATTCCCGTGTTTTCTTATAAGGTAAAATTTATTTTATTATTTCAAGAAAAAATACATTATTATAATTAAGTTCTCCATATCACGCTTTAATAATACAACGAATAGCAAAAGTTAATATGACCTAGATTTAAACAGAATAGAATATCTAAGAAAACATACAAAGCCATACGCGGAAGTTATGGCACGAATACACTAGGTAAAACATTGTCCCGCGACATGACGCGCAACATTTGAAGTGTCACACGGGACATATTGCTAGCTAGAGCTTGAGTAGTGTGGCCTGGAAACATTCACGTGGTTATTGAGCCACATGTTTCGAAACATATCCTCCATTTGCCCCTAAGTGTAGGCTTTTGAGACTTTTATTGTGACTTCATACAAAAATCGGTCTCATCGTCCACATTAATCTCCCACTTAGGCCTCTGATATCTACAGGATAGGATTTACAGCCGTGAACCTATTTCATTCGTCAAGAAACGAGGCAGGTCCAATAAAAACTTTATGATGCCTTTCATCCATGAAACAAAATCACTTTGATAAGTGGTGTACCTACTCCCAGGAGTTTATAAGTTCATCACCCTAATATCAACGCCTAAAGGGCAAACTGCTTAGAAAAACCAGTGCCTGCATTTGTACTAGTGCATGTATTTATTTATGTTACTACGCATATCTTTTAACCTGGTGATCCTCGCGGTTGTGCTCTTAGGGTACCTGGATAAAAAGCAACAAAAGATAAAAAGCATTATAGACATAAGCTATCCGTTTGTTGAAGCAAAAACATTCAAACATCCTCACAAACTTTCTGATTTATAATATGTAGGATGGATAGCACTGAGAGATAGTGTAGCATCTTATTAGTGATATAATTTTCGGAATAAGATCAGCAGTTTCGGAGATTATTATTATCTTAGGTTCGAACTGACAACCAAACTTTACCTCTTTATAAATATTATAATACAAATTACGTTTGTACGTAACTGTTTTGATTGATGTTAATTACTTTTAAAAACCTAAAAAGAAAACCGACAAAAATGTTTTAAACTATTAGTCCTACATTAATATAAATATATAAATGCGACCAACTTGGGACTATCATCTACTTATATAAGTTTTCTGGTAAAAAATGCTTTTGTAAAATCATTGAAACCATCGAGCGCCAGCAGTATCACCTGTCACATCATATAACATTGTCATCGGAACTTGACAAGTATGCAAAGTTCAAACGAAGTATTTATAAAGGTATTCCATTGTGAGTGTCTGTTGAACAGCTACTGACTCCATCATCAGATCAGCTCACTGTCACCATATTATTGCTGAAGTTACATAAGTATACGGAATTTCAGCTCAATCGGTTAGGGTCTGTTTCAAAATTGAGTGGCAAGATTCCACCTTAACAGACATAGTTATAGTTACATACTTAAAGATTCATTGCAAGTTAAATAAAAGCTTGTAAAAAAGAACACGGTTTTTTCGACCGCAATCGGATCAGGTAAAAAGATATACGATATGGTCATTAATAAAAAATAAACAAAACACAATAATGTCGAATTGAGAACCTCTTCTTTTTTGTCTGTTAAAAACAAAAGTTGTCGCAGGTATTATAACCTGATAAACTCATAAAATAAATCGTAAAAACCGGCAACAAGCGACAGACTTGCGAAACGAAATCGGAAAACATATTTATAGATACGATACCACACCCGAACCGTCGTCAAAACACTGAATCAATCGTAACAACAGCCTATATTGCTACGATTTATCACCGGAATATGTTTTGCGCGTCTTCCTTGCATACACACACCAGTAGAAATACACAAGCCATTGATATTTTATGATACAGGTTAGCATAAAATATCTATTAAATAATTCGTGGGCTATGTGCCAAATGTAATGTTCCAATAATCAATGGGCATTGTGCCAAATGTAATGTTTGGACGGGCCTGACTAACCCCTTTTTGCAAGGTTAATGTAACTTTGTTCACGTGATTTTTTTTACAACATTAAAGTCCCATTTCAATTTATTATGGAAAAAGAAATCATTACATATTTTAACTTTTTACCAAATTTAATGAAAATCGGCTTAGTCGTTACAGCGTGATTGAATGACAAACGAACAACATTCCAACTTTCGCTATTACTAGTATAGTGTGATTATTACTTGTATACCAGCAATACATTTCTTAGTTTAAGAGTGTTTCTATAATAGGATCAGGCATGATCATCATCCCCAAATACGGTCCTGTTGGAACTGCAGGCGCTCAGATCTTCGATGATGTCTAAAGTGTTTAATCAGAGACACGTCCCAACATTACATTCAGTAGCAGCATTCATTGCAGTAGTTAGCATTTTACACGTGACAGGTTGCAAGCCCGTCGCCGCTTAGAAGAATACTAGCTGTTTCTACTGCTTCATAGTTAGTACATTGTGCAAAATGCCTTCTATTTACAGAAGAAACCCGACCTTCCCTCAACTATGCCATAGATACATCACAGTGTAAAAAACTCCCACCATAATGTTTCCTGTACCTTTGGTATTCTGCCAAGTTTCCTTCACAGATGCCTTTCCTGTGACTCGCGTCAATGACTTCCTTTTACGATAATGTGTACGTAAAAATGAGTAACGATAAAACGAGAAAATAGCTTTATTATAATTGTGTACAATTAAGTTCAAAGTCAAAAGGTATTTATTTAAATTAAATAGGGATCACTTTGAAACGTCTAAGGAGTTAGGTAACGCTATGTCTGTTCCTCGCAACAAAGTATCAGAATCAGGCAACCAACAGTTTTTGAACTTGAATTGCGAGAATATTCTGATAACAAAAGTGATTTAAAAACCGGCCAAGTTTTTAAATCACTTTTGTTATCGAGTACTTTTGTATGCGAGTCGGACTCGCGCATGAAGGGTTCCGTACCATAATCTAACAAAAACGGCAAAAAAACACGTTTGTTGTATGGGAACCCCCCTTAAATATTTGTTTTATTCTGTGAAAATTTGTCTAGCTATCATGTTCATGAGATACAGCCTGGTGACAGACAGACAGACGGACAGCAGAGTCTTAATAATAGGGTCCCGTTTTTACCCTTTGGGTACGGAACCCTAAAAATTACCTTGTTAGTTTCAGTAGTTATCGGTGATAGTTAATCATGACATATGGTGTGAAAATCAGTATCAGTATTCCAAACACACCCTGTTTCATCTAATACCGTCGTTGAAAGTTTAATCACCTTTCAGGTTCATCAAAACTAATTACCAATGAAGACGGGTACAAAATTATATCATATCGTGTGTATGTACTCCTTAAAACTAAGGACACAAGTACACCAATACTCGCAGATAAAAACAAAATGACTTTATCTTGAAGAATTTACAACTAATGGCTGTTTTTGTTATACAATTTATAAAACAATTCAAAAATCTAAAAAGATGACGAAAATGTTTCAACACATCGAAATGTCTAGGGACAATATTAGTTTTAAAGTTTTATGAAGTAACTATTAATTCTACATTATTATAATTTAAATTTGACCAACTTGGGACTATTCTCTACGCAAAAGAAAAAAATATTCAAATCGGAACACCAGGTAAAAATATAAAAAAAATATACGCGTCTACTTGAAAACCTCCTCCGTTTTTAGGGTTCCGTAAAAACGGGACCCTATTACTAAGACTTCGCTGTCCGTCTGTCCGTCTGTCTGTTCGTCTGTCTGTCCGTCTGTCTGTCACAGGGCTGTATCTCATGAACAAATACTAAAAACAGAATAAAATAAATATTTAAGGGGGGCTCCCATACTACAAACATGATTTTTTTGCCGTTTTTATAGATAATGGTACGGAACCCTTCATGCGCGAGTTCGAATCGCACTTGGCCGGTTTTTTCGTCCGTTAAAATGACAAAAAAATCCTAATGGATGAGGCACTAAGCTAAAAAAATATATTTATTTTTGGAATTTTATAAAGCTAAAACCAAAAATGATTTCTAAATAAAGCTAAGTCGAATAGGCTTTACAATTTACACTTCGTCGGCTCTCCGCGCGGAAAGGCGGTCAATATAATTTGCCACTTACTAAATCTAAGGACAACCAGGACAAACTACGTCTTACTTAAAACTAAAATATTATTTCCATTACGTATTATAAATAGCTATGGAAAATGACGTCCTTGGATTGATACCAGTTTCATTTACATAGGAGATAAAAATCCGTTATATTATCATCGTAAATATTATTATAACTAGCAGTCCGCCCCGGCGTCGCACGGGTGTAATAATGATTTTATGGGTAATTTTTTTACACCTTGGGTTACATTATCGAAGTTTTCATACGATCCCGATTTTTCAAATCGGTCCAGTAGTTTCGGAGCCTATTCGATGCAAACAAACAAACAAACAAACAATCAAATCTTTCCTCTTTATAATAGTAGTATAGATAATAGATGATGTAAATAATCCCAAAAACTTGTAAATTGTGTTTTTTTGGCAATCACGTTTTCATCAAAACCTTCCTGAGGCCGTTCCACAAGCTCTTAAAGTAATATTAAAACAGTATTACTCACAAAATTGACAACAATATACGAACTCGTATAGCTGTTGTCACTTTCGCACTATTTTTTAGAGCTTGTGGTAAGGAGGCTGAAGTTAATATATTTGTAGATCGTTTTAGTCATTAAGTTAGGTTATTTTACGATGTTTACACAGTCATACATTATACATTAGCTTATTAAATTAGTATTTTTTTTTAATATTTTTAGGTTTGCAATATCTTAATATATATAAATCTCCTGTCACGATGTTTGTCCGCGATGGATTCCTAAACTACATAACCGATTTTAAATTAAATTGGCACACCGTGAGCAGTCTGGTCCAACTTGAGATATAGGATAGCTTACATCTTTAATTATAGTCGCAATTTTATTTTATTGCAAATTATCATCACAGTCGCTTTCCGCTTCCCGCGTATGTATGTATGTTTGCTTATATCTTTAAAACTACATTTGATGCGATTTTGATGCGGTTTTTTTTAATAGATAGAGTGATTCAGGAGGAAGGTTTATATGTATAATAACATGCTACCCGTGCGAAGCCGGGGCGGGTCGCTATTATGTATAAAAAGACAAGGTAGAAATAGAACAAGGTACTCATAATAGCTCACGACGGTTTCTCCCTAGCATGGTATGGTGTCTGTCTGTCACAAGGCTGTATCTCATGAACCGTGATAGCTAGGCAGTTGAAATTTTCACAGATGATGTATTTCTAATGCCGCTATAACAACAAATACTAAAAACAGAATAAAATAAATATTAAAGAGGTACAAAAAACGTGATACTTTTGCCTATTTTTATAGATAATGGTACGGAATCCTTCGTGCGCGAGTCCAACTCGCACTTGGGCGGTTTTATTTCATACCATTTAAAGGTGAATCATAAAGATGGTCATACTGCTAGGCATCAACCATTGGCTATAACAAAACACTATCTTGCAGGTCATAAACACCCAAAACGCGCATTTGGAACGCTGACTTGCGTCTGCTGACTTGAAGCATAAAGGTCGAGTCTCATTTGTAATTTCACTGACAATCGTATCCTTCAAACTGGAACACAGCAATGCTGCTTGGCGGCTACAATAGGTATGGAGTAGTACCCCGGACAAGCTCAAAGGAGCTACTCTTAAAACGTCAGAGGCATGTCTAAATATTACATTAGGCAAATGCCTACTTGTAGTAGGTAGTCAACATTCCATACGTAACAGGTTGTAAGCCCATCACCAGATATTAGACTTCTAACTGCTATACTTACGATGTTTTCCTTCGCCATTCTAAGTATCTGTTCTAATGCACACGACTATGGCCATCCGTGATTCAAATTCATGACCTGCGAATCGAATGTCGAAATCCGTGTCAAATCCGAATGAATCCGAATGATCCGTGTGAATCCGAATCGTGTCGCAAACTCGGTATGATACCGGTAGTCTTGTAGGTAGGTATTTTTTCGTAGATATTGATTACTAAACGAAAATTGTAATAAAAATATAAAGCATAATAAGCATTTTCACTTCAAAGCAACAATATACAAAGAACGACCGAAAATACATCAAAACCTCCAGAAGCGGTACAATTTACAAGGAATTTCCTCTCGTGCGAAATCTTTTCTGATCCCGCATCCTTCACATTTTTATGTGACACTTTCAAATATAACGAACACAAAGCGGACATTTTCTAGACGCCGCTGTATTCAAACATAGCTACGATTATTGAGGTCTAGTGACTGCAGTAAACCGCTTTGAAGCTTCTAGATATACTAGAAATTTTGTGTTGCAAAATACTTGTTTTAACGGATTGTCATACAATATCAAAAATAACACCTGTTTCGTGTTGAGAACAGTGATTATCAAAGTTTGGTTGTGCCAGATTCCTCAAGAGCTTGTTGCTATGTAGGTATTTTAAGTTAGTCAAAGCACAAAGTATGTACGTGTTGTGTAGTCTCTTTATAACATTCACCTCAATTTTCTAAGTTAGTTAGAAAATTAGTATAGGTATAATATTTAATAAATTTTATTTCCAGCGGATATTTAAGTCAATGTAGCGGATGTTATACGTATAACATCCGCTACATTGACTTAAATATCCGCTGGATATACGGATACGTGTCAATAACCCTTCCTAAGGATACGAGAACTGGGTCTACCTGGTTTCATATTTGCTCCCAAACTCGGTCAAGAGTGGGATCCAGGGAGAGTTCAGTGAACTCCATGTTTATGTTCTAAACTAAAAGTTCCCCTGAACTTAAATAGGAAGGCTGAAAAGGTTGAAAAAGTTAGCCTACCTTTATTTAGATCTATTTATTGTGTTACCTATCCTTTAGTTTTTCTTTTCTCGTCAAGAATAATGCTCATGAAGAGCTCCGAGACTGTGCGGGTGTTCATCAACTGTGTCAAAACTGTTACTTTTCGAAAAGTTTTGATATTTGAACGATACGTTGTCGATACGACAGTGATTCGTGCTAACCTCCCAGGATATTTACTCGTACCGTAATCAAAAATCAAATTCAAAGTCAAAATCGTTTATTGCTTTCTTAATGTATACAAAAAGTCTTAAAACTAAAATATAAAATATATATTATTATTACAACGGCTTCATAATCAGCTAACTTCATAGTAAGTAAATGAAGATAACGGCAAATAAGAAATAAGAAAAAAAATGTGTGTTGGGACACATAGAAATGAAAACCTCTCACCACGCCACTTTTTCGTGAAAAAAAAATCCTTATACCCTATACCCCGTCTATAGAGAAGTTTCAATCCAAAATTTTCAAAGCAAAACATCCAAAAAAACAACTCAAAAAGTGGTTTACTCCTAAATTTATAGCATTAATAATAATATCATAAGTAATATCATGATATGGATAGAAACACAAACGGTTATTATATCTATCGTAATATTTAGATAATATACCTCCTCGCAGACTTTCATAAGCGCAATAATGAGGACATTCAATAATGTATCATTATTTGTTTACGTACTATCAATAGTTATTGCAGCACACGCGAAAAATGCAAAAAAAATGAGTTTATCCATTACAAACATAAAACAAACAATACAGACAACAAAAAATCAAATCTTTCCTCTTTATAATATTAGTATACCAACTAAAATAACCCATAATGGTGTAGCAAGCCTACACAAAATATAAAGAATGTTTGCGCCTATTATTATATAGGTAGGTTAGTAGTAGTTAGGTAGGTACACATGTGCTGCTATCTGTTGAGTTTTTTATGAAAGAATGTATAATTCGTAATTCTTTTTTAGGGTTCCGTACCCAAAGGGTAAAAACGGGACCCTATTACTAAGACTTCGCTGTCCGTCTGTCCGTCTGTCTGTCACAGAGCTGTATCTCATGAACCGTGATAGTATAGCTAGACAGCTGAAATTTTAATAAATGAGTTATTTCTGTTGCCGCTAATAACAACAAATACTAAAAACAGAATAAAATAAATATTTAAGTGTCCCATACAACAAACGTGTTTTTTTGCCGTTTTTTATAGGTAATGGTACGGAACCCTTCGTGCGCGAGTCCGACTCGCACTTGGCCGGTTTTATTTTATTCCTTTTCTTTCGATTGTCGACAGCTTGTTGATCAACTTTGCCTAAAGCATTATATTAAAATATATCTTATAGATTACCCAAACCCAGACCGCTATAGTTCCACATCTGCTATTCCGATCTTCCAAAATTATAGTCTATAAGTTGCTAAATCAACGTAATTAGCTAACCTTTACGTAATAACTTAAGACAGAAGGACCCTTAAAGTAGGGACTGAATAAATTAACCGACTTGGTTAATACCAAGTCGGTTAATTAATCAATCATTAATTAATCATGGATCTCACAACTTTTTACGGTAGAAGAACTGAGTTGCGTTGCGAGACTTGGCTTTTTTTACAAGTTATGTTTTTGATGGCATATGTATTATCATGTGCAAGTGAGTTTGTTCGTACATCAAAGGTTCAACATCGTCATCTTCATGCTCTTATACCATTTAAGTGGGGTCGGCACAATGTGTATCTTTTATTATTATTTATTCTTCAATTATTAAAATCGGAACAAAAATACAGACCAGGAAAATATTTTTTCTTATTTCTTGATAGTACTTAAATTAAATTAAATCTTTTCATGATCAAAATGAACCCAGTGAAACTTCAAATATGTTTAAGAAAAGACGATGTCCCGCGCGACCTCGCCCAACAAGTACAAGTGTGCGATTTTAATGTATGAAAGTAACTAAAGTATGAAAGTAACTCTGCCTTTTTCGATAAGTGCTTTAAAAACAAAGTTGCCTGCAATTAGCAACAGAATAAAGTGATTAGTAAGAATAATGCGGAATTACAAATGAGGTTTGAACTTTGAAGTTTTAACTTGTTATGAGGTTAATGGACGACTCGGAATTGCCCAGAAAGGGAACGGACTCTACCCATATTCAAATCTATTTAAGTATCTCGAATTTCAATTTAATAATCGTGGGTTCTCATGCAGTATTAATATAATTATTCAAAATATAATTATTCAAAGTATAATGAACAATTGACACAATGTAAGAAAATTCTTAAATGGTTTTCTTACATATATTACATACTAGCCGACCTGTGGCAGACTTTATCCTGCCCAAATTTCAATAATCGCATAGAAAAAAGCACTTTTAGACAACTTCCAACTTTTTCCCTATATTATACCTTGACCTGATAAAATAAATAACGAATTTTGGTAGAATTCGTTAGTCAAATAATTAATATCAGATTTTTTGACAAAATAAATTTCGCATCCGACCTTATTAGGATTTAACTTTTTTGGTAGAATGCGTTGCTCTATGACAACACAATGTTTTCGGTGTAAGATGTGTAATTTTTTGCATTACAGCGCCACCTATACCAAAATCATCCCTTTTTTATCATTTAGGGGTTGTTTTTCGGACTATAAGTTCCCCCTTCTTTTTCTTTTTCTTCTTTTCTTAATTTGTTTTTTTATCTACATTCTACAGCAAATTTCATCTTAATCCGTTTTGTTTAGGGTTGATTAGGGCACTAACAAACTCATGACATGACATTTCGCATTAATAATATTAATATTCCTATTCCTATTAATATGAATATATTAATATTATTAGGAGAGGATATTATGGAATGCTTAATTAATGCATACTGCAGAATGTGGGCATATACCAAATTCAATGTTTGAGCATGCTGACTTCTGCCTGATACTAAGATACCCCCTAAGATACTTTCAAGGTTATGAGTGCCAGGAGATCAGGACAACGGAGATAAAGAGGGTCGTAAATGGCCTGAACTGCTAGACTCGAGAAAAGGTTGTTACGGCAGTACCGCTTGTTTGCTCAACTTGGCGAAGGCACTGACGTCATCCCAGATATTCTAAACAAAAAAAAAGATTTTTATGTGTCTCGATTTATGTTCTTGTTTTTGTGACCTTTATGTAACATTTATTTTTTGCATAATTCGGCACTTAAAAATCATCTCAATTCTCGAATTATTATTTTGAATCTCTATTTAATTTTGCACTTGCAGCTGGTATTAAATTAAATTAAATTGTATTGTTTCACTAATAGTTGTTCCTTCATAAAGTAATATCGTCTATTGACTTTCGATTTCTTCGAATTTTCTATTTCGTTTTTGAAATTTATTTAAAGCTAATTCTGAGAAAATATTACTACACAAACTTAGTTTTTCTTCTGTGGTAAATAACGCACGGTGAATTCTAGTCATGCCTCTAGGTATATTCCCTAGGTTACACAGTGTCTGAAATGCCAAAGATCTCGTCGTAAACAAAAAAATATACAAGGATTATTTATGTGTTGTTACGAATCGGAACTTCGCGCATCATGGCACCCACTCCCAGGCGCAAAAACGTGCTTGCATTTATTTTCTTAGTCTCTTTCGATGAGGAAGTCAGTGAACTCAAAAAGATAATTAACCAAGCAATTAATCACGCCCTATAAATCTTTGTTTTCTTTGCACGCCTGTGACATCTTCGTAATTATACAAATTAGTTTGAGTGCTTGGATGAGTAGCTTTTACTAAGCACGAAAAGTCAGAAGTATCAGAGAAGGCGTTGTACTATGTTGAGAAGGTTATAAGCAGCCCTGATTCCTTGTGTTGTGGGTAAACTACGAGTTAGTACTATAGTACCACAGATTTTGCACACATTTGTATCGTTCAACGGTCGTCAAAACACATAAAATCATTCAGTATCTAAATATATTATTCAAATTTATATACTTAACAGCAGTCGGAAGTATATTTTGGATCTTATTTTGGTTTATCAGTGGTATTTACCAAATGTTCAGCTTCTGTAACCTTTACACAATTTTTTTTCACACTTTTCATACTATCTGCTATTTCTTGCAATGTCTTATCTTTAGTTTCCGGCAAGTATTTGTACAACAAAATTAAAATAGTGCAGTTACCTATGCCGTATAATAAAAATAATCCATGAAGCCCAAGTATTTTAAGAAAATATGGAGCTGTTTTCAAATATATTCCTAAAATGAGTTTTGCAGTTATAGCTAACACACACACAGCCACGTTCCTGGACCTGATAGGTATTAACTCCCCAAATAATGATGTCGACAAGATCAACGGGCCACAGCTTACAGCTATCGAAAATAAAATCATTAAACATACGGACACATGGTGGTTCTCTTTAATAACAGACAATTTGATCAAATAAAGATACAAAGATAAAGAAAATAAGGTGGCTACTCCAATCGATGATGATACAAATAACAAAGTTCTTCGATTCAGAAATTTAGATAAAATACAACCTACAAACATACTTAATACTGTGATGCCATCTAATATGAGCATTCCTGTATAAGCAGCGGATTCGTCTTCTGTTATTTTCTTTAAAATATCTATAGCATATAAAGTAAAGACCATCTTTCCGGAAGAGAGAACAAGCGAACCTGTTAAAAATGAAATTAGTACTGGCTTGTAGAAGTCTTTTGACATCATATCCGCAAACAGATATTGAATAGCCTCTTTTCGTGAAAATATTTTCTTACGATTTTTTGAATATTCCTTCTGTGTGATCACTAAATTCTTTAATTCATTTTCTGATTCTTCGTCATGCCCTTTCAGCCAGTAATGGCTAGCCGCACACTCCTCATACTTTTCTTTACTTGCTAACCAATAAGGAGATTCTGGCCACATCAAAACTGTGGTGGTTATATATAACGCACATAATATTCCTAACAAGCCAATCTTCTTCCAGTGACAGAACGTACCTAAAACATTGGACGCCCAAATCCCCCAGTACATCATAGTTGTTTTTAAAGTTAAGAAAAATCCACGATATTTTGGAGATGTGTACTCCGTAAGAACCACTAGAGATATGACTATTTGTGCAGCACTGAAAAGGCCTTGCATAATTTGACTGAAAAGGATTTGAAAAATGCTGTTGCTACAGTAAAACACGATAAAAGCTATAAAGGTGTCCACGCAGGCGATGAAGAAGCATATCTTCCGTCCTATGAGGTTAGTGAGGATTGAGAGCACGAAGACAAAGGGTAACCCGCTAAAGTTTATGGCGGATGCTGGAAAATTAATAAACTTTGGTAAGAAATAAAAATCTTATAAGCTCACAACTGCATACTTAAGCGGTAGAGGTCTTTGCAGTTATCTAGACTAAAGAATATTCGAAGATATTTATCGGAATAAATAATTTAAGGTTAAAAATACTAGATACTAGAAGTTGTGATTGTTTCCTCATAATGTTATTTCAAACAAATTTTCACCAAGAAAACGTTTTTAATAGTAGGTTTTTTTTATTAGTATTCAGGTACGTACTCAGCCAAGACGCCATCTCGTCACTGATAATTGCAGTAGAATTGTTTTCTTTTCTAATTTGAGGAATGAAGACAGTGGGTGCACCCATACACAGGCCGTACGCAAAGTAGGACATCCATACTCCGGAACATATGAAGAGCTGGAATAAAAGAACAGATAATTATGATGCCGACATCGACAAAAACCTTCCGGTGGTTCACTTCCAGTGTGGAATATCTCTTCAGTATTTATTTAATGTTCTTCAACAAACACAAAATAATTATGTCTAAAAAGTAATAAAAACTGACGAAAATGTATTAACCATTCAAAAAGTCAAGAAATCTTTAATTATTAGTTTTTTCAAGTTATATGAAGGAATTTATAGTTATTTATTTATAAATAACATCAAAATTGGCACTATTATCTACACAATAAAAAAATACCATCAAAAACTCAAATACCTGTCTGAAAAATGGTTTCCAAATGTTTCTGCCTCCATTAACTGAATTACTATCACAAACATTTACTTCTTCGTATCCGTTGGTATTCATTTTGCAAAAACTTATTTTCCTTATGTTATTTTTTGATCTTATTCGTTTTCATGAAAACGACTGGATTTAAACAACATATTAAATTTATTTTTTCTTATAATACACGTAGTTTGAATATTATCACTATGCGTAATGCTTAATGACTGATTAGTCTATACTCTTATAATAAAAAATAAAATCGGCCATGTGTGAGTCAGACTCGTGCACGAAGGGTTTTGTACCATTATCTATAATAAAAACCGGCTAAGTGCGTGTCGCGCGCAATCTAGGGTTTCGTAGTTAACACAGCTAACAACGTTATAATAAGTCATTATCAATAATAGTATTTGTACAAAAAAAATTGATTATTTCTTCTTCAAATAAATTTTAGAAGTTGGTCGACTATTACGTCTATTACTCGAAAACTTGTATCGCCTACTTAGTTGTAATAGTTTTCCTTTTAAGTTCGATATAACATACTACTACTGTGAATTTTTCATGCCTCCAAACCCAATAGTTTAGATTTTAGAAGGGGCTTAATATTTCACAAACGTATCTCTTAATCGAAAAGTGGTTTTCACAAAACCTCCATACTTTTTAAAGACCTATCTAACGTAGGTGTGGGGGGTATCCACACCATAGGGTACGCGAGAAAAAAACAACATCCCCACTTTAGGTGTAGGGGATGTACCCTAAAAACCGTACCGTTTGTCGTATGGGAACCCCATTTAAAAATTTATTTTATTCTGTTTTTAGTATTTGTTGTTATAGCAGCAACAAAAATAAATAATTTGTGAAAATTGCAACTGTCTAGCTATCACGGTTCATGACATACAGCCCTGTGTCAGACAGACGGACAGCGAAGTCTTAGAAATAGGGTCCCGTTTTTACCCTTTGGGTACGGAACGGAACCCTAAAAAACTGGTAAGCTTATTATAATGCCAACATATTATATTATTATTTATAGATTTCTGAATAGACGTCGACTGCTTGTAACGGTGAGCATAACATAACATAATTATGCATATTATTATATCAGAAAAATACGAGTAACTTTCATTTTATTTGCGTAGTCGCTATAAAAGTTAAATGACGGTCAGTGATTTTGTGAAAAACCCTACCGATTAAGACTCATATGATACCGGTTTATAAATTTACAATTGTAATTGAATAGCAGGCAGAATTAATCTATACTTATAATAAATCTGTAGAGAGGTCAATTCTGTACATGAAATATATTTCCAAAATAACTATCAGGGGGTGATTAGGGATCGATACTGATGCCAAAAATGCAATCAGTAAATTTTTTGTCTGTCTGTCTGTCTGTCTGTCTGTCTGTCTGTCTGTATAACCGTTATAGAAACAAAAACTACTCGACGGATTTTAACGAAACTTGGTACAATTATTTTTCATACTCCTGAGCTGGTTATAGTATACTTTTCATCACGCTACAATCAATAGGAGCAGAGCAGTGAAGGAAATGTTGGGAAAACGGGAGAAGTTACTCCATTTTTTAAGCTTCCGTCGCGTGTGGAACCTTAATGGTTAAAGCTACACAGAAATCATGTATTACGGAAATGTTCTCCTTAAAATTATATAAAAAATATCCCACGACAGCATATGTCTTTCTTTTATGGTTGACTCACAATAACACGTGTAACTACCGATAGCTTAGCAGTTCGAAGCTTTCTGATTATATTTGTCTACTCTTACGTTTATAACACTCTCAGTCATCCCTAATTAAAAAAGTTAACATTATTAACTATTCCATAAAAAAAATCATAGAAATCGGTATAGAAACACCAAAGTTATACATGAAATACGCTAATAATAAGCCATCGCGCGTGAATACTGAATCATGCTTTAAGGATTATTTTTGTATATAAGGTCGCGAACACACAGGCAGGCGGCTTGCTTGGCGCCTAGAGGCTAGCGAGTCACCTAGCGAGTAGCTTCGTAAAACGAACATTCTCGAACGTTCGCGACCGGCCTAGCAGCTAAGCGTCAAGCGCGCAGTGCGGCCGGTCGCGAACGTTCGAGAATCGGTCGCCGCGCTCGACGCTTCTCGCGGCCGAAGGTATAAAAAGGCGGGGCGTCCGAGCGCGAGCTTCATAAAATTTTTGTGTGATACTACGCAGCCGGACCCACCGTGGTTAAGGGTTAATTTAAATGCAGTTACAAATCTATGGAATTGTACTCCAAAAATCAGGAATTGTACTAGAAGGGGTCCCGAGATATTTACGTTTGAAATGGGCCTGCCAGGAAGTAGTCTTAATTGTCGAGTGATCGTTCGATAAGCAATATACGAGGTCCAGAAGACTTCGCTGTAGACCCTAGAGTTTGTACGAAGTGTGATTTAACGTTTTTACGTTTTATATAAAAACATTCCGTAGTATATTTAGTATCAACAATGCACCCGTGCGAAGCCCGGGCGGGTCGCTAGTAATAAATAAAATAAAATATATATTCAAGGATCTAAGCGCCTGGAGATCTGAGAGTATGTCTACCGAACTTGGGAATTACAGTCGTAATCCTATTTTTTTTATACATCTTCACTACATAGTATAAAGCAAAGTCGCTTTCCGCTTCCCGCTTATGTATGTATGTATGTATGTATGTTTGCTTATATCTTTAAAACTACACAACGGATATTGATGCGGTTTTTTTAATAAATAGAGTGATTCAAGAGGAAGGTTTATATGTATAATACATGCATAATATAGTAGAGAAACACTGATAATTTTAGAGGTTTCTAATGTGATGTCGAGGCCTTCGCCCAAAGAGGGGACCTCATCAACGACATTAAGATTTTATAAATAATTAATTTACACATAATAATAATAATAACTTAATTAAAATACCAAATCAAATATAAAATTGATAACTAATTAAATTTATATTGCATGTAATGTTTATGTATGAGGAAATAAAGGCTATTTTATTTTATAATGTGATGTCGTAAATAAACACATTTTTTTGCGCTTACATTGCAAATGCTGGCTGAACCCCACGAGATATATCAAAATAATGTACTACAGTATTGTACACCTTAAAAACGTCTACAAAAAAGTCCACGATGGTATTAGAAATGTCTTACGCACAGCGAAGCGGGCACGGGTCAGCTAGTAGTTAATAAATTAAAGTAAATGCCATCAAAAACATAACTTGTAAAAAAAGCCAAGTCTCGCAACGCAACTCAGTTCTTCTACCGTAAAAAGTAGTGAGATCCATGTAATACCAAGTCGGTTAATTTATTCAGTCCCTACTTTAAGGGTCCTTATGTCTTAAGTTATTACGTAAAGGTTAGCTAATTACGTAATAACATAAGTCAGAAGGACCCTTAAAGTAGGGACTGAATAAATTAACCAACTTGGTATTACATGGATCTCACAACTTTTTACGGTAGAAGAACTGAGTTGCGTTGCGAGACTTGGCTTTTTTTACAAGTTATGTTTTCGATGGCATCTCATTTATTTTTGTAGATAGCCCTACTTTTTGGGGTTCCGTACCTAAAGAGTAAAAACGGAACCCTGTTACTTATACTCCACTGTCCGTTCGTCCGTCCGTCTCCACGACAGGAGACGGCTCGAAGAAGTATAATGATATTTGTTTAAGTTTACACTTATGAAATATATGTTTACGTTTATTTATTATGGTATAAAGACGGCACGCAGTGGAGCAGTATATATTTAGGTATATTTATATGAATAATTTATGTACGTTTATGAGAAAAGAGATCATTGGATCCAGCAGAATTGGGAACGGGAGGGACATGGAGCGTAGGGAGCTGGGCAGTCGGCCGGCAATGAAGTCCGTTTTCGTGTTTGTCATGCCCCAGAAGGGGGAGAGTGACGGGACAGTGCTTAGGGAAACATTTGTAGAGTGATGTACCGCACTTGTGCGGTCTCATCGCTCGCAGTTTCGGTCCGTATAACCGCAAGGTTGGTAGGACCATGGGTGGTTGGAGGGATTGTCCGTTCGTCCGTCTGTCCATCTGTACGTCTGTCTATCCGTCTGTCCGTCTGTCTGTCTGTCGGTCTGTCGGTCTGTCGGTCTGTCGGTCTGTCGGTCTGTCGGTCTGTCGGTCTGTCGGTCTGTCTGTCCGTCTGTCTATCATCTATCACAGGGCTAATGGGCTAATATGAACCATGATAGCTAGACAGTTGAAATTTTCACAGATGATGTATTTCTGTTGCTGCTATAACAACAAATACTAAAAACAGAATAAAATAAATATTTAAGTGGGGCTCCCATACAACAAACGTGATTTATAGATAATGGTACGGAACTCGACGTGCGCGAGTCCGACTCGCACTTGGCAGGTTTTTTTTGGATTTTTACACTAAACACTTCTATGTCTGCTAGAAGTGTCTTAAACTTTTGATGATCGGTCAGTCAGTGAGTGAGTGAGTGAGTGAGTGAGTGACAAAATAGGAAACTTTGACTAGTTATAATTCTTAATCTACTGGTTTAAATTGAATTAAATTTGAAATATACCGTGCTTATATAATGACTGCTTGGTTACTGAAAATTCAGGCTTCTAGTTTTATCCACAACGAAGTTATAGGGGGTCGAAAAAGGCCTGAACTGCTTCGAGAAAAGGATGGTACAGCCGTGCCGCTTTATTGCTTGACTTGGCGGGAGCACTGCCGTGCCCCCAGATAATGATAATGTACGAGTAAAGGTGTAACCAGACATAGCGCGGCATTGGAACGCGGCATTCGCAGGACACAATTTGCGTGAATAGTTTAAACATAAAGGTAAATGTACGCGCGGCCGTTGTCCAATCATAGCGCGGCTAGCAGCGCGCGGTGGCCGCGCTCAAATGCCGAGCTATATCTAGTCACACCTTAACGACAACAATTTAATCTCGTTAAAATTGTTTAATTTCACAATGTTCCTAATCTTATGTTATTAAGAAGGTATTAATCCGATGGGCTTGCAACCTGTCACGTATGGAATGCTAACTACTGCAAAATGTGGGCATGTGCCAAATATAATGTTTGGACGTGCCTCTGACTACCCCACTAGACATCTTTATAGGATCTAAGCGTCTGGAAATCTGAAAGGATGTCTACCGTACTTGGGTGGGATTACAGTCTTGCTCCTATTTTTTTTTTAAACTAATTCTTCATTTTGTTTTAAGCGTTTGTGTTTGAATTAATCTATGAGTAGGTTTATATTAATCTCTCAAAAACAAAATCAAAGCTAAATTCTAAAGGTATTTTTTTTCGATAAAATAATACAATAAGGATCATCTTGAAACACTATTTATTCTATGAACTATGTTATTGTGATCACCCAATTTCCGTCAGTGCTTTAATTTTAGCGGTCCTATAAAACGGCCCCAAAATCTGCACGCGTTGTCTCAACAAAGGATTAGGAGTTATAACAAGGTCACATTCTTTGCATCTCGCTTTAATAGGACGCCAGATGAAGACTTAACTTGACCGCATTGTATTTACCTTCTTCATTGTCATTGTCGAACATATTTATAATTATTCATTTAGTTACGAGTATCTAAGAGTTACATAGTTCGGGCCTCTGGTTTGAGATGACAGTAATAAAGTATTATTTTAAGGATTTTATACAAAAAACGTCTATGACTAGTGACAATCTGCTGTCAATTCTCACTATATGCCCTGATCCCGTACTTGAATTCCCTGTGTCGTTGGTATTATAAACTATAAGTAAGTAACATAGCACATTTCCCAGACCCGACACATATTATCTGCAGATTTTGCAAACATTTTATCTCGCTGCATGCATTGAATCTACTACAAAATACCACTATCTCAATCGATAATTAAAATTTATTTTACATAGATTTATTATTAAGAGTTAAATTCTTTATGCAGTCAAGAGTAAGTTTTGCGTCTTATTTTGGTTTATCAGCAGTATTTACCAATGTTTCAGCTTCTGTAACTCTTGTACTTTTTTTTTTCACGTCGCTAAAACAGTCTGCTATTTCTAGCAAGGTTTTATCTTTCGTTTCTGGTAAGTATTTAAATAACACTATTGTAATAATGGTGCTATTTATGCCGTAGAATAGGATCGCTCCATGCAATCCAAATTGTTTGAATAAATACGGAGCTGTTTTCAAATGGATTCCTAGTATGAGTTTAGCAATTACAGCAATTGTACATGCAGCAATGTTCCTAGATCTGATTGGTATTAACTCCCCAAACACCGATGTAGACAAGATCAACGGTCCACAGCTTATAGCTATCGAAAACAACATCAATAAACATACAGACACATAGTGGTTCTCCTCAATCACAGACAAATTGATCAAATAGAGATACAAAGATAAAGAAAATAAAATGATTATTCCAATGAATGACGGTACAAATAATAAAGTTCTTCGATTAAGGAATTTAGATAAAAAACAGCCTACAAACATGCTTAATACTGTGATGCCATCTAATATGAGCATTCCTGTATAAGCAGTGGATTCGTCTTCTGTCATTTTCTTTAAAATATCTATAGCATATAATGTGAAGACCATCTTTCCGGAAAACACAGTGAGCGAACCAGCTACTATTGCAACTAGTACTGGTTTGTAAAACGTTTTTGACGTCACTTCGGTAAACAGATCTTGAATAGCTTCTTTTCGTGACAATGTTTTCTTACAGTTTTTTGAATATTCCTTTTGTGTGATTACCAAATTATTTAATTCCTCTTCCGACTCCTTGCCATGCCCTTTCAGCCAACGATGACTGGCCGCACACTCTTTATACCTACCTTGACTTGCCAACCAATAAGGAGACTCTGGCCACATGAAAACTGTCGTAGTTATATACAACGCACATACTATTCCTATCAGCCCAATCTTCTTCCAGTGAAAAAACGTACCTAAAGCATTGGAAGCCCAAATCCCCCAGTACAAAGTTGTTGACTTTATGGTTAAGAATATTCCACGGTATTTTGGAGAAGTGTATTCCGTAAGAACCACTAAAGTTATTACTAGTTGTGCAGCACTGAAAAGGCCTTGCATAATTTCACTGATAAGGATTTGAAGAATACTGTTGCTACAGTAAAATACGATGAAAGCTATCAATGTGTCTACGCAGGCGATGGTGAAGCATATCTTCCGTCCTAAGAGCTTGGTGAGGATTGAGAGCGCGAAGATGAAAGGTAATCCGCTGAAGCTAATGGCGGATGCTGGAAAGAGGATTAATTTTTGTAAGACATTTTAAAGAAAACATTTTAAGCTTTAATAAAAAATTAGTTTTCTGGTAAAAAATATTTTTCACTAACAAGCTTTTGTAAAATCATTTAAACTATCGAGCACCAGCGCGCTATCACTTGTCACATCATATAGCATTGGAACATCGGAACTTGACAAGCATGCAAAGTTTTTACTCAATCTAAGTATTTACTAAGGAGTTCCATTGTTAGTGTCTGTTGAACAGCTCATCATCAGATCAGCTTACTGTCACCATATTAATGCATTGTCATGTAAGTTTTATAAGTATGCGAAATTTCAGCTCAATCGGTTGTGGATAACTGATTCAAAATTGAGTTGCAATATTCCACCTTAACAAACTTACCCTCGTATTCAAGAACGACACTATGAGAACACGCACCCACAGTGGACGAAATCTTTTTTCATAAAAATCATTTTATGTGTTGTGCGACACTGCATAGTGTGACTATAAGCACATTGTCGTGTGCCTCTAGCCAAAGTTGAGCTCTAAAGGCACACGGTAGCGTGCGCCATAGTGCCGCTCAACACATAAATTAATGTTTATGAAAAAAGATTTCGTCTAGTTACATACATTGCAAGTTAAATAAAAGCTTGTAATAAAAATCTTACAAGCTCATGACTGCATTGCATACCTAAGCTATAGAAGTCATTGCTGTTCATTAGGTACTCAAGTTTATTTAAAGATGTCAGAATAATTAAATAAGGTTAAAATACTAAATACTACTAGAAGTTGTTTTCTATAATTATGTTAATTCATACAAATTTTCACCAAAAACGCCAACATGATTAATAGTGACGTTTGACAATAATGTATATGTAAATTTTAAATTGGTATTAATAAAATAAATAATAAATATTGGCGGACTTTACACACAACGCCATCTAGCCCCAAACTAAGCAAAGCTTGTACTATGGGAACCAGATAACTGATAGAATACTTATATACTTTTTTTTTTTTTTTTTTTAAACACATACTTATTATACATAGTAACACCCAGACACAGAACAAACATCTATGTTCATCACACAAATGTTTGCCCTGGGTGGGGATCGAACCCACAACCTACAGCGCGGAAGGCAGAGTTACTACCAACTGAGCTGTGAGGCCTGTCAATATTATGGTACTTACTTAGCCAAGAGGCCATCTCATCACTGATGGCTGCAGTAGAATTGTTTTCTTTTCTTATTTGAGGAATAAAGACTGTGGGTGCCCCCAAACACAAGCCGTACGCAAAATGGGATATGCATACTCCGGAACATATGAGGAACTGGAACAAAAGAACAGACAATTCAATCTATTTATTTAAAATATAAAATATTTTCAATATTGATATATGGTCACTATAATATGTTGTTTGGTTAGCTAATTACGTAATAACTTATGATAGAAGGACCCTTAAGTAGGGACTGAAAAAATAACCGACTTGGTACCTATTACATGAATCTCACAACTTTTTACGGTAGAAGAACTGAGTTGCGAGACTTGGCTTTTTTTGTAAGTTATGTTTTGATGGCATTTAATTTTAAATAGATATACGGCTCTATTATTTAATGCATACCTGTCTGAACAATGGTTTCCAAATATTTCTGTCACCATTAACTAAATTACTATCACAAACATTTACTTCTTCGTATCTGATGGTATTCATTTTGCAATAACTTATTTTCCCTTGGTTATTTTTCAAACTTATTCATTTTCATGAAAACGACTGGATGAACCAAATATTAAATTTATACTTTCATTTAATACATATACATAATTCGAATATTATTACTATGCGTTACGTATACCGACTGATAAGTTCTGAACTAGTAATAAAAATGGTAGGGATATTAAAATATCACCAGGTAATATTATTCATCGATAAATTCTTGAATAGACGTCGACTACGCTTAACGGTGTGAGTTTTCTGTTGATAAATATTTTTCAATGACAAGCTTTTGTAAAATCATTCAAACCATGAAGCATCAGCACTGTCACCTGTCACATCATAAAAGATTGTCATCTGAACTTGTCAAGAATGCAAAGTTTTTACTCAATCAAAGTTTTACTAAGGAGTTCCGTTGTGAGTGACTGTTGAACAGCTCCTGACTTCATCATCAGATAAGTTCGTTGTCACCATGTACTGTCACCAGAACCAAAGATGTATGCAAAATCTCAGCTCAATTGGTTGAGGATAACTGCTTCAAAAAGTAGCTTCTATTATTTGCGTCATTTGCGTATTTTGCGTCGTCACTGTCAATGTGAAATGACGGTCAGTGATATTGTGAAAACCCAACCGATTACATTCCTACAAGATACCTACACTACAGGTTTACAAATTACAATTGTAATTCAATAGATATAACCTTATGTTAATGGGATGTTTTGAATTTACCTTCTCCTTCTTCTTTTTGTTAAATGCGTCTGTGTTTATATTTATCTAGTAGGTTTATATCAATCTAACAGTCTAAAGGGCGCTCCACATTCTCACGAGAATCTCGCGAGAACGCGAGAAACATGCGAGAAACGTGAATGTGGAAGCGATTCGCGTATTCTTCTCAAGTTCTCGCGTTGTTCTCGCGTTGTTCTCCACTTTTTGTCGGTTTTTTGGCGCGAGACAAAGGAGCGCGAGAACGTGAGAACAGGCGAGAACGTGTATTGACTCCACACTCACATGTTTCTCAGAAGCGCGCGAACCGCCGACTTGAACGGTTGTATATTGTGTACCGCGTGGCGTCAATATGAGCGTAACTTGGACAAACGAACTTGAGTTGAAATTTTTAGAATATTTCCAAGACAAATTTAAAACATGTTTATAAATAAATACCTACCTGATATACCTACTCTGTGGGTCCATTAATTTTGTCGAAATCAAATTTTAAAAGTCATCAATATAATATAAAAAAATGTAAATATGAAATTACTAGGTACTAGGTACCTATAGATAGATAACCAGTGCGATTATCTCTTTTAATAGCAGCGGTTACTTCTGCGTCCATCGTCATCGAGCGCGAGAACTGTAGTGAGAACTATTTGAGAACTTTGTGAGAGTGTGTACCCAAAGAAGTTCTCGCTACAGTTCTCGCTGAGAATCTCCGGAGATTCTCGCGTGAATGTCTCGTGAGAATGTGGAGCGCCCTTTACAGTAAAAATCAAAGCTGTATTCGGATGGAACTTATTTATTTTAATAAAATCACAAGGATCACTTTGAAACACTATTCTATACACAACTATAGGTATCAAAAAAAAATATAAAAAAATATATATATTATGGATAATGATAATACATACTAATTTTAAATAATATTTTTCAAAGACAAGCTTTTATAAAATCATTTATACCATCGAGCACCAGCGCGCTATCACCTGTCATAATATCATAATTAACATTGTCATCGGAAGTTGACAAGGATGCAAAGTTTTTACTCAATCTAAGTATTTACTAAGGAGTTCCATTGTAAATCCATTGGTCTCTGTTGGAGGGTAGGTGAGATAAACAACTGAAAAAGTTATCTCCGATTTATTAATTTATATTAAATACCCTAGTGCTATTTACTGGATAGTTAATGTATAAAATTAATCAATAAACTCCCTACTTTACCTGCCATTAATCACCATCTCCGTATCTACCACTCCAATTCATTTTCTGGTAACTACATCACTGCATTTAACCTCAACATGGCGGACACAACTTTGACTGAAGTTATTAAATCACTTCACGACCGGATGACACGCTTCGAGAGTGACCTGCTGAAGTCTTCGACACCTACTACAGTGGAGACCATTGCAGTCGACTATGCCGCCTTCAAGAGCTTTACACTTGCGGCACTCAGGGCCCTGCAGCAGCAAGTCGAACTCTTGGCTCGTGACGCCGACCAACAAGAGATGCGCAGTAGGCGCAAGATCCTGCTTCTTCATGGAGTCTCCGAGGACAGCAAGGAGAACACTGTCGCGGTTGTCACAGAGACCATCAGCACCAAATTGAAGCTAGCTGACTTCACTAGTGCGCATGTAAGTCGGTGTCATCGCATGGGAAGATCGTCGAATGGTGATAGACCTCGGCCAATCTTGGTCAAGATCTGTGATGTTGCTACGCGTGATAAGGTTTGGTTTGCAAAAACCAACCTCAAAGGAAGCAACATCACGATCTCAGAGTTTTTGACTAGGCCACGGCATGTCACTTTTATGGCTGCAAGGGAGCGACTAGGCATTAAAAACTGTTGGACGAGAGACGGTCATATCCATATGATCGGGCCCGGCGGCGTGCGTCATCGCATCGTCAGTGTCAGCGAGTTAAATAAATTGATGCCGCCAGACACCCGAAAGCCAGCGCCGGCGACGATTCCTGCTAAGGAATCAAGAGCACCATCGGCCAGGCGGGCCGGCACAGGCGCATCTAAAAAATAACTTCAGATAGTGGTTCACAGATGTCGTTCGTCGGTATTCACTATGTGGAATTTATTTTGTTGAGTTTATTTTAACTTTCTGTTTTTTGTTTTTTTACCCGCACTATTACAATCTGCTTGCTTGCACTTCCACCATGTTATATCTGTCACTGTCAACGTCAATTCTATGTCTATTGTCTACTCCTTTTTTTTTTTTTATTTTTTTTTTTTTTCATGGCATGGATACAAGCACTTGGCCAACTTTCTAACGTCACCTTTGCAATGTGTAGATGAGTTTATTTAATTTAGTTCTTTGATAAAAATATGTAGGTACCCAGAAATACAACTGGCGGGTGGAGTACTGTATGAGAAGGAGCTTATAGGCCTGAAGCGGCCAACAACATTCTTTATACATAACTATTTTCTATTTAAGTATTTATTTATTTTTTTATTTTTATTTATAATATTAATTATTATAGTTATCTAATTATATAGGTATTATGTTGCAAATATTGAACGATACCAGTGATATTGATGATTTCGTCTCAATTTCCTCACTCAACTCGTGTGGCAGTGATTATGACAGTTTTACAAGCCTACCCTCACTTTCTGATACTTTAACGAGCCATTTCTCTGATGGTCGCACCAACTTTAATGTTGTTCATATCAACGCGCAGAGTATTCCGGCTCACTTTCCTGACTTATTGGCTTCATTTGATGTTCAAAATCTTCATGCTATATTAGTCTCCGAATCTTTTCTCAAACCTTGTCTCTCTTCAACTTCATATTCCCTTCCTGGATTTATCTTGATCCGTAATGACCGGACTGGTATGGGCTGTGGTGGTGTAGCAATTTACCTACGCTCTCATTTTTCATTTTCTATTGTAAGCATGTCTACACAACCACCTCCATCTAACGCAGGTGAACACCTCTTTATAGAAGTGTCACTTTCTCACACTAAAATTCTTCTCGGAGTCTACTATAGTCCTTCTTTGCGTGTTAACTTTTTCACCTCCTTTGAGAAACTACTAGAAGATCTTTTGCCTTCATATGATCATACTATCTTGATGGGAGATTTCAACACATGCCTTATAAAACGTGACTATCGATCCTCTAGGTTTGAGTCCATTATTAAATCTAGTAACATGCATATTCTCCCACTTGGTACTACTCACCACTTTCCTAATTGTATTCCTTCTCTTCTTGACCTTATTTTGGTTTCGTCTCTTCAACACGTTGCCAATCACGGTCAATGTTCGGCCGCTGCCTTCTCCTATCATGATCTTGTTTTTCTTTCTTACAAAATTCGCCCCCCAAAGCCAAAGCCCAAAATTCTTCTGCAGCGTAATTTTAGTGCTATGAACGTAGAAGCACTAAGAGATGATGCTGGGAGTATAGAATGGACTTCTGTAACCAACTCAGATGAAATAAATTTGAAAATCTGCGCATTTAATAATATTATAACTCAACTTTTTGATGTGCATGCACCTATTCGTGCAATCAAAATTAAACATCTACCTGCACCATGGCTCACTGATGATATAAAATTATTAATGCGTAAAAAAGCCTCTTCCAAAGTCAAATACAAACTAAACGCTACTGACGACAACAGAAGCAAATATTTTACTGCTCGGAATCGCTGCAATAGGATGTGTAGGGATGCACAACGTCGCCATATCCATGCTTCAGTTTCAAATGAAGATCCAGCAAAGGTCTGGAAATTTCTTAGATCTCTGGGAGTTGGCAAGACCCGTCACGATACAATTTCAACAGATCTCAATATTGACTCCCTTAATCAGCACTTTTCGTCCTCATCCAACATTTGTTTGGATGATAAAGATAACACTTTGAACTATCTCTCTTCTCTGCCAACTCCTGATTTTTCTCCTTTCGTTTTTAGTCAATTCACTGCATGTGATGTTAAAAAGAGCATTCTATCAATTACCTCTAATGCCATAGGTGGTGACAATATTGGTCGGAATATGTTAATTCCTATAATCGATGAAGTCCTTCCAATTATCTGTCACCTCCTGAACTTTTCCGTCAGTTCCTGTTCAGTTCCTACTATATGGAAAGAAGCCCATATAATCCCCCTTCCCAAAAAATCTAAGCCAACTTCCTTTACCGATTATCGTCCCATATCCATCCTCCCATTCCTATCCAAAGTCCTTGAGCGTCTTGTTCACAATCAGCTTAGCTCCTTCTTAGTCACAAACAGCCTGCTAAATCCTTTCCAGTCCGGTTTCCGACCCGGTCACAGTACGGTAACAGCACTTGTTAAAATTACCGATGATATACGATGGGGTATGGAAAACGGACATCTGACTGTGTTGACACTACTGGATTTCAGTAATGCGTTCAACACAGTGGACTTTGAAATCCTTCTTGGTTTGCTTCGCTCAATAAACATATCTCCATCGGTGATTGATTGGTTTCGCAGCTATTTGCATGGGCGCCGGCAGCGCATACGCCTTGATGAGTTATTCTCGTCTTGGTGTTGCACTACAGCCGGTGTACCACAGGGTGGCGTTTTATCTCCTCTTCTCTTTGCCCTTTTTATTAATTCTATTTCACATCAATTAACTTCTCCCTACCATCTTTATGCAGACGATCTCCAAATCTATACTCAGGCTTCTCTTGAGGATCTGCCTAATGCCATTGCTACCACTAACAGTAATCTAGTTAGAATAAACGACTGGAGCAAGGCCTATGGACTTAAAGTGAATCCGACCAAAACGCAGGCCATTATTTTGGGAAGCTCTCGCACTTTAATAAAAATAAATTATTCTACACTTTCTAAAATAAATTTTGACAATGTTACTGTGCCTTTCTCTCAATTTGTAAAAAACTTAGGTGTTCACATGGACAGTAGTATGTCATGGGGTCCACAGCTTGAGTCTATTAGTCGTAGGGTATTTGCTTCTGCGTGTTCGCTTAGGAGGCTGCGTAACTTTCTTCCCATAGCTACTAAAATTGCGCTTGCACAATCTCTTCTTCTCCCTATCCTTGACTATGCTGATTCATGTTTTCTTGATTTATCGGAAGAACAGCTTAATAAATTGGAACGCCTTCAGAATGTTGCTATCAGATTCATTTATGGGCTTCGAAAATATGACCACATTTCAGAATATCGTGCTCAGCTGAAATGGCTTCCCATTCGTCTTCGCCGGAATACTCATATCCTTTCACTTCTTTTCAACATCCTTCGTAATCCTTCCACTCCTTGTTATTTGAAGGACCGATTTGAGTTTCTTCATTCCTCAAATTCCCGTACTCTTCGATCCTCAAAAAACCTCCTAAAAACCCCAGTGCATAGAACCGGGTTTTATGCTGATTCCTTTTCCGTCCAAGCAGTTCGTTTATGGAATGCGTTACCGTTATCTGTAAGGCAGTCTCCCTCACTAGCCACACTTAAAAATCGAACCAAACAATTTTATTTGTCTGAACAGTTATCAAGCGTCGTTCATTAGTTTGTTGCATGTATATTGTATTTATTTATGTATCTATATATTTATATATAATTATATTTTATATGAGTATTTAGTTATTTATGTATGTATTTATTTAAATTTACTATAAATATATATTATGGATTATGTATCACAGATTCTATATTTATATAGGGATATATGTACTTAATATAATTATTTATTTGATTAAGTACATTTATAATAAATATTTTTTAGTAGTGCACCTCGACCAATCTTCCATTCTTCGTTATATTCATTCCATCCTAAGGTTGTCTGGAAGAGATCGCTTTTGAGCGATAAGACCGCCCATTGTACAGTGTTTCTTCTAGTTTAAGTTTATATCTTTATTATTTTGTTTTATGGTGTACAATAAAGCATTTTCATTCATTCATTCATTCATGTTTGTTGAATAGCTCTTGACTCCATCATCAGATCAGCTCTAGCTGACCCCGCGAACTTCGTATCGCTTTAGAATTAACAAATGTTGTCTTCCGTTCCCGTTCCCGTTCCCGTTCCCGTTCCCGTTCCCGTTCCCGTGCAATCGTTTTTGTAGCGCACACGAAGAAAGCAAAATTTTTAGCAATTTTTTACACCTTGCTTCAAACTATCGTCATTCTTAAAAAGAATTTATTAGGTACTTTTTCAAAATAAAAAATAGCCTATGTTACTCAGGGATAATGTAGCTTGGTAGGCAATGGTGAAAGAATTTTTGAAATCGGTTCAGTAGTTTTTGAGTTTATCCATTACAAACATACAAAAAAACAAAAAATAAAAACTTTTCTCTTTATAATATTAGTAAGTATAGATAACTAACATAGCAAGATAAATAGAAGCTTGTAAAAATACTCGACAGATTTTGAACAAGACTTAGAGCTTAAGAAGTAACCGGAGGTTTATTACCACAATTTTGAACCCACAAGTTTTGATCTAACTATACCAAAATACAACATTGTAATATTGATTAAAAATTTTCCATATTGGAATACAGGTGCGATAATGTTCAATCGTGCTGTGTCAGAAAGTCCCAGGAGTTCTACTCGCGAACCGAAAACGATATTATAGTTACATTCACTTCGTTGTCAAATTCAAATTCTCGTATTGTTGTTATTGATTTCTAAGTAGGGTTCCGTGGGTTCCGCTTCCGTGCAGCGTTTGTTGACCTCGGTCTACATGCTGCGAATTCTCGCCAGTTCCGGCGGATGCGCTACCAATGATATGCATTGGCATACGAGCCCTGTCTACGATGACCCAATTCGAATAATATCAAGCTATTATCAGACGGGCACGTTCAAGGCGCATCGCCCACACGAGCTAGATTCGAGGCGGGGCGTCGAGGCGGAGTTGCGACACAGGCGAGGTGGAGACGTCTCGGAGTCGAGGCGAAGGCGAGCAAGCGGCGCGTCCGCGCCTGACGTTGCCTCATCTCTAGCTCGTGTGAGCAATGCGCCTTAGCTGGGTATTTAGAGATTCGGGTTATATATAATTGGGTCGCCGTCTACCGAGCAGTGGTTGCTTAAATAGTTTGTGAGTTAGACTAGTTTGTTTCTCTGCATAAGCAATAAGCATGACACTATAACCTGACAAGTCAAAATTTAACGATTAAGTTTTGTTTTCTTTTGGTTAATTAGCAGTATCTACTAATATTAGAGTTTCTGTAACTCTTACACTACTTTTTTTCACACTTTTCATACTATCTGCTATTTCTTGCAATGTCTTATCTTTAGTTTCCGGCAAGTATTTATATAGCAAAATTATAACAATGGTGCTACTTATGCCGTAGAATAAGAACGCTCCATGCAGTCCAATATGTTTAAATAAATACGGAGCTGTTTTCAAATTGATTCCTTGTACAAGTTTGGCAATTACAGCTAATACTAACACAGCCACGTTCCTTGATCTGATAGGTATTAACTCCGCATATACTGATACAGTCGAGATTAACGGCCCACAGCTTACAGCTGTCGAAAACAACATCACTAAACATACGGACACATAATGGTTCTCCATAATCACAGACAAATTTATCAAATATAATAGATATAATACAGCTTACTAACATACTTAATACTGTGATGCCATCTAATATGAGCATTCCTGTATAAGCAGTGGATTCGTCTTCTGTCATTTTCTTTAAAATAACTATAGCGTATAATGTAAGGACTATCTTTCCAGAAAAAATAATGACCGCACCTGTCAATAACGAGAGGAGTACTGGCTTGTAAAACTCTTTTGACGTCACAACCGAGAACAGATCTTGGATAACTCTTTTTTGATACAATGTTTTCTTACGGTTTTTAGTATATTCCATTTGTGTGTTTACTAAATTACTTATTTCTTTTTCTGAATCTTCACCATGCCCTTTGAACCAGCGATGGCTAGCCGCACACTCCTTATACCTTCCTTTATTTGCTAACCAATAGGGAGACTCTGGCCACATAAAAACTGTGTTAATTTTATACAACGCACATAATATTCCTATCAGACTAATCTTCTTCCAGTGACAAAACGTACCTAAAACATTGGACGCCCAAATCCCCCAGTACAACATAGTTATTTTTAAAGATAAGAAAAATCCACGATATTTTGGAGAAGTGTACTCGTGTAAAAGTATTCTATCAGTTATCTGGTTCTCATAGTACAAGCTTTGCTTAGTTTGGGGCAAAATGGCGTGTGTGTAAAGTCCAGCAATTTCGTGATTGTAGACATAACTATAGATTTTACCACCATCTGTCTGCCCGCGACCATGGCTATTGTAACATAGTCGAAACGTCAGGAAAATAAATTAAAGGTAAAATTATGTGATAAAGACCCGTGTCAAAACCTATAGTCAACCCCAAAATAGTCAATCACAACTATAAGCACTGCTCACCCGCCTTCGTGAGATAGAACAGCGGTAACATGTTCAATTGTTCATACCACGCTAACCTGTTACTCTCATTTTACTAGTTATCTCTCCCACGTAGATAATTCGGAATCCCAAAGACGTGAACACATCACAGCAAAGGTGACCAAGAGAACCAGTAATGGTCACCTTAGCAATTACACGTTTTAACCTAAATGTTATAAAAACGTAGTATATGGATTCAAAAAGGTATGATTAGATCGTTTTTTAAGGTTCCGTACCCAAAGGGTAAAAACGGGACCCGGGTCTGTCTGTCCGTCCGTCTGTCTTTCCGTCTGTCCGTCCGTCTGTCCATCCGTCTGTCCGTCCGTCTGTCCGTCCGTCTGTCTGTCCGTCTATCTGTCCGTCTGTCTGTCCGTCTGTCTGTCACAGGGCTGTATCTCGTGAACCGTGAAAGCCAGACAGTTGAAATTTTCACCGATTATGTATTTCTGTTGCTGCTATAACAAAAAATACTAAAAACAGAATAAAATAACTATTTAAGTGGGGCTCCCATACAACAAACATGTTTTTTTGCCCGATTTTAATAGATGATGGTACCCTTTGTGCGCGAGTCCTACTCGCACTTGGCTGGTTTTTTTTGTAGAGTTATTAGTTATTTTTTGTACAGTATTATCAATAAAAATCTGTTTTTAGTAATTTTTGTTGTTATAGCGGTAACAGAAATACATCATCTGTGAAAATTTCAATTGCCTAGCAAACACGGTTCATGAGATACAGCCTTGTGACAGACCGACGGATAGCGGAGTCTTAGTAATGTGGGTCCCGTTTTTACCCTTCGGGTACGGAACCCTAAAAACTAAAAACAAAACCGACTTCATGCATGTTGTTATAAATTGAATTGAATAAGTTCAATACAAAATTTCATCTCCCATTTTTTCACCCTTAAAGTAGTATTTTTTTCTCAAATTTACATGGGACCACACGGTAAGCACCAGCTTTCAAATATAAAATAATCATCATAATCTGTTTACCTAATCGAAAGTTCCGAGATTATAAACTTAAGAAAATGATTAATTTTCAACTTTATAATTTAAGTTTTTTTCCAAAATCCCGATGCATGAATGAAGATAATATTCACTTTGGATTCAGCGGCCATTATTAAAGAAGTAGTCAGAGGCACGTCCGCACATACGTTTGGTACATGCCAGGATTAGATAATCATACTAGCTACATAAACGAAAGACAGTTTCTTCTTAAGTTTGATGGTTTTTAAGATAATGCGGTTTCATCACTTTTTCCGTCTTATCCGGGTAGACTCAGCCATACAAAAAAACAAAAATTTCAAGCATCAGCTTTAATAGCAATAAGAATGATCTTATAACCGTGACCCCACGTTTACATAACTAGCGAAATGCCAATTGTCACATAATATTGACTATATATTTTTTCTAGAGCTGTGTTGTCAATGGACTTTTCTATTCGAAAAATGTATTATGCACATCAAAAGCACGTGCTCACAATGGTGAAGGAAAACATCATAAGGAAACCAACTAGTATTCTTATAAGCAGCGATGGGCTTGCAACCTGTGACGTATGGAATACTAACTACTGCAAAATGTGGGCATGTGCCAAATATAATGTTTGAACGTGTCTCTGACTACTCATACTAGACATCTTTAAAGGATCTAAGTACAAGCACAAGCCCATAGTACAAGCTTTCTTAGTTTGTAAAGTCGCTGTGTAAAGTCTGCCAATATTTATTAATAACTTGCTGTTCCGGTTGACGTTGACCTGTCTAATTCATTTTTTTCCCTAACCTTCTCTCCCGATAATAACGAATACAACAAAAGAATTAGCGAAATCAGTTCAGCTGCTCCCAAGATTTGCGCTTAGCAACACATTAAGCGATTCATTTTTAGGGTTCCGTACCCGAAGAGTAAAAACGGGACCTTATTACTAAGACTTCGCTGTCCGTCTGTCCGTCTGTCTGTCACAGGGCTGTATCTCATGAACCGTGATAACTAGACAGTTGAAATTTTCACAGATTATGTATTTCTGTTGCTGCTATAACAAACAAATAAAATCAATATTTAAGTGGGGCTCATGGGCTCTTTAATAAATAATCTGCGAAAAACACGTTTGTTGTCCATACAACAAACGTGTTTTTCGTGCGCGAGTCCGACTCGTACTTGGCCGGTTTTTACAATACAGATTATTTATTATAGGTACTCTACGAACATATTATGTTTCTCGATTTTCTAAGTGAGAAGCGAAAAACTAGTAAGTAATATATAAATTGAGCCAACTTCCGTCCTCAACAAAACTCCTCAATCGGCCAATAACTGCATTTGACGGCGCAGGTACACAGCCACAGCCAGGACCAAGGTCGGGGTTAGTGGGACTCGGAAACCAGGTCACCGGGAGACCTAGTCCGCAGGGCTGTCACGTAATATAAACATCCATAATACGAGTACCTCTTACATAAATGTGTTATTGAAATAACGCAAAACCTAAATAGTATAATCGGAATCAGAATTTGAGAGTAAAATCGTCCTAAATGCCTTTAAAGGTAAATATTTGTTTCTAATATAGTTTTTTTGGTCATGACTAAAAATAATTACAAATTGCTCCTTAAATAATATCATATAATATGGCGGAACCAGCAGTCCAATTGCGTAAGCTAATTTTGCAAAATTTTTACTAGTTCCTAGATGTTTCAAAATGATTGTATGTATTAAAATAACTATAAAAATAACCTTTTAAAAATATTTCTCGTTAAAGTGGTTTTTAGGGTTCCATACCTAGAGGGTAAAAACGGGACCCTATTACTAAGACTTCGCTGTCCGTCTGTCTGTCCGTCTGTCTGTCACGTTTCAAATCCGTCCCGTGTCCAAGCCACGTACACGGCACGCCCCGGGCACGGGCCGGCCTAATATAAATCTACACTAATGCTGTCTCAATATTACTTGAAGAGCTTGTGGTACGGCTTCTTAAGTATTTTTGTGATAACCCTAGAACAGGAAGCGTATACCTACGGTGAAACTAGGGCCATGTAATCTAGTTACACCAGTCCTTGCTGCCTATTTTATTTGATCGGTGCAAAGGTCATTGGTAATTATATTTGCATGTTTTCAACCTCATCGCTGGAACTCATCGACATCTACCAAGCAATCTTTCTATCACAATTTTCTTTCTATCAAGCAATCACTTTTTGCAGTAGTAAGCATTCCATTATGTGACAGGTTGCAAGACATAACATTATATAATTATACCATAATAATATCCTGAAAATAGCAGTAGTCACTGCAATATGTGGCCATTGTGCCAAACTTTATTTTAGGTGACGTGCTTCTGAATACCCCTTTTCGACATCTTTGTGGATCTAAAGTACGTCGAGATCTGAGAGAAGGTCTACCATTTTCGGGGATTATTGTCGTGATCCTATTTCTAATTTTCTATTTTATTATTTATTAGTGTGAAACAATCACCTAACTTGCAAAAATCTGAAAGTACAACAAAGCTAAGCTATAATAGAAATGATAAAATCGGCCCCGCGAACCGGGTCAAGAGTAAAGCCTGAATGATATTTTGCATCTTTTGCTCTATAATTCACCTGTCTAGGTACCATTTCAAGGCGAGCGACGTGGTTGGGGTTTTTGCAGGTTGAAACACTGAATTTCACTATTATTTTGGCAGCCAAGAGGTTAAACCAGGAAATATCTGATACTGAGACCGACCGATGAAAGCTAATATGTATGTATGTATTTATTGTAACTATGTTTGTTCGGGTGAAATCTTGCTACTCAATATTGAAGCAGTTATCCCCGACCGCGATTGAGCTGAAACTTCACATACTTATGTAACTTCGGTGATAATGCAATAATATGGTGACAGAGCGAGCTGATCTGATGATTGAGTCAGGAGCTATTCGACAGATACTCACAACGGAACTCCTTAGTAAATACTTTGATTGAGTAAACAAATTGCATACTTATCAAGTTCCGATAACAATGTTATATTGTGTGACGGGTGATAACGCGCTGGTTCTCGATGGCTTAAATGATTTTACAAAAGCTTGTCATTGAAAAAATATTTTCAACAGAAAACTTACGACTCTCGCCTACGTTCCATCTGCATTGTAATACTAAAACAACGTTATATGTATCATCGCGATACGAGTAGGGATACCTCTAAAATACGTACGAACGACGACCCACTGCGTATTAATAATATCGCACTATGACAATAAATCTTTATTTACATAAAGAACAAATATTACAACTTATATTACGCTCCTAGTAAAAGGGCTTGTCCGAGGAAGTACTACTATCCGGAGCCCCTCCCCTACTATCTTGGCCGTTTAGCTATTTAGTCTTAGTTAGTTACTATTCCACGTCTACAACAGGATTGTTAAACGGTGTGACATAAAGAATAAAAGTATTTTTGAGGCAAAAGGCTTCATTAAAAATTTGCTGGCTACACTGACGTACGAAGAAACCGAAGAGTTTCTGTTATGCGATAGTTAGAAAAGCAAGTTCTTCTCCTCCAAATTTTATATTATTATTATCTCACACGTATTTATCTATAATTTAATTATTTATATTTATATATGTGTATTTTATTATGTACATTTATAATATATTTGTATCTTTGTTGGTTTTTGTGATGATTGTTCTCGTTTAAGTTATATTATTATGTATCTGTCTCCTGTGGCACATCGTTAAAGTAAACCTAAGTCAAGTCTCCTCGATACAGGCCTAGCCTAGTGAGGGACTGAAAGAAATCCCGTCTGCTCAATGTGTTTTCTACGAAATTTTGTAAATTTAGTTAAGTTCTATGTATCTAGTTAAATCTTTTATTTCGTTGTAATAAATATATTTTTCATTTTCATTTTCATTACTTAGTCACATGGGCGTAAGGTGAAAATTGTACTGTTCAATACATTTCTGATATACTCAGTTCTTGTAGTAACGTAACGGTCAATCCAGATATTGTGACTAAGGTGTAGAGTTTGTGAAGTTAGGGTTTGTTGTGTTAGAACTTGGCTCTACATGAGTTCAGATAACTTTTTGACCGAAAAATTAATATATAAATAAATCATAAATTTTATTTTTCAAACTATCGTGATTAGTAGATATAACTATAGAGGTAATTACGTGATAAAGACGTTACGTCAAGATCTATAGTTAAATAGTTATATCATAATTTTTCTCTAATTATTATAGAAGAAATTATTCTGCGAGCCAAAATGGTCTCGTCTTAGCAACATTTTACACGAAAATGTTTTTGGTGGGATCATACTTACTACTTTTGCCGCCAAGTCGGTTTTCATATGGTTATTGCAGATGCAATAACCATAACAAATAAAGAATACAGGCACTGTAGCTTAACTTCCATGCATCCACCAACTTGAGGCATGCAGGTTGGCCGATGCAAAACACTTGTCAAAGTATTAGTTCTATTTATCAGATATAGGTAACTTAAATTTTCAAAAGGCAAACATGGTAACCCGAATGTTCGAGGTCAACTGAGATAGTACTCGTAATTGCGAAACGACCTTGATGTGTTCGAAAAATAATGGCGGGACACCGCCAAGGATATAGACAAACGGAAGGGTTTAGGGAATTCCTTTGTCCAGTATTGGAAGAAATAGGTTGAAAATAAAACTTACATCAGAATAAAACTTTTCAATCTCATTATGTTTGCGTAAAGAACACATCATCCTCGCTTTTCGTCGAAACCTAAACCAGGCACTCGCTAGCGAGCGTAACTGTAACCAAACAGACCAAGTAACGATTTCTAGTGTGTACACATGACACGGTCTTTGGTCTTTCTATATTATTAGTTGTAACGACTCTAACTTAACTCTGTCAAGAACCCTCGAAAATTTCTTCAAAATGCACCTCATGTTTGGTATCTTAAATCGATATTTTAGATCAATTTCTCCTCAATTTCGTCATTACGTCATCAGTCCGAGGAGGATTTTCATCAAACAAACCGTCACATGCATGCATTGTTCAGAAGCTGTCGAGAATGGTTAAGGTACATTTCGAGGTACCTTGAGTTGATAGTTCTGTTGACTGAGGGATCCTCAACTAGAGACAAACATGTGGTAATTTTATCTATTAAAGCTACTAAAACAGGGTTTGTGGTCAAGTCGAGGTGGAGATATTTCGAGGTGACAACTAAGAATATGGGGATCAATGAGCACCCTCGTCGGCTCGCTGCGAGCTCTGGTACACACCATTGTTTTTGATATCAGTAACGTGTAACGGCTCTCTAGTGAATACCAGCTGCCAATACCCAGCTGAGCCAACGTAACATATATATTACAAGCTTTTATTTAAGATGCAATGTGAGTCAGGAAATGTTCACTGAACTTTTTAGTAAATAGTCTGATTGAGTTGAAACTTTGCATGCCTTTCATTCATCTTCATATAATGACAATGTAATATTATGGTACTAGCGAGCTGGTCTGATGATGGAGCTCGAATGTAGCCATAGGAACTCCTCAACCACACAACAAAACCCCGTCGTGTTTGGGCTCGTTAGATTTATCTTGACGAGTGCTAGAGCTCTAGAGTTATAAAAGCTTATTTATAAAAAAACTTTTTTACAGTAAGTATTTTATATAGTAACTATAAAAAAAAATCTTCTTTTTTGCCACAGACTTCGTTGTGTACTTACTTTCAAATCTAGTCTTCAAACAACACAAAGAGCCACAGAATAAATAAGTGCTGACGAAGTTCGAGATAATGCGTAAACAGTCATGTACCGGGGGTCGACGACCGGTAAGATAAACAATAAGGGAAACTTCGAAAATTGTCTTTGAAACTCGGATTCCTATTACACCTTCTGATTATTAAGTTTTATTATTCAGTGTATCAAACTTTTTACAGGAGTTTTGGATAGTTTTCTTAGAGGAATTGGCGAAATAAGCGATTTCTCACGTCTTTAGACTTTTTCTGTTTCTTCTAGAAATGTGAAAAATCTAGTCTATTGCGTTAATAACGTCTAATGCAGTACGCTAAGAAGGTACTCGTAGATGCATAGATTTGAGGGTACGTTTTGAAATTCAAAATAAAGCTATGAACAATTTTAGGCTATTTAAATTTGGTTTCAATGTTTTAATTAAATTAAGCAACAAGATAAATTTAGAATTTCCCTTTTCTCACGGTCGATAGGATAATCAACAACCTTCGTATTCATTTTGATTGGTCTGTTCGCTATTTTGCCCTCATTTTGATTTTGTCGTCAATTCCCTGAAATCCTACTATCAAAAAATCTTTAAATAGTATTTTCATTAAATTATCTAAAAATAATAATAATAATAAATAGGATAACGAATGTAATTCACAAGTACATCCTCTCGGATCTCTAGAGGCTCAGTTCATTGAAGACGTCTAATGGGGTTAGTCAGAGGCACATTAAACATTACATTTGGCACATACCCCCATTATGCAGTAGTTAGCTTTTCACACGTGACAGGTTGCAAGCCCGTCGCCGCTTACAATAATACTAACTGGTTTCCTCACTATGTTTTCCTTCACCGTTTTAAGCATAGTTTTAAAATTTAATTACCTATATATTTATAAAAAAATATATTTTGTTGTATCTATAAAATAAAACGCTTCCTTATACAAGTATTATAATGCGATAAAGTTTAACCCAGTTTTTGCAGTTCAAGGGCGAATGCAGGCCGCAGCGACGCTACATGAAGTCTCGTTTTGGAGCTTAGATATTACCTAGCCCCAAACTGAGAAAAGTTTGCACTTTGGGAATAACAAATTTTTAACCATTGTTTTTTTGTCTGCTTTATGCGAGTAGCTATTAACCCACGGCTAAGGCACGGCTTAAGCAATGTTGCCTGTTTCATCTAGGCTTGGTCGCGAGGAACAGGCGCAGCTTCGCCTAGCTCCTAAGATGTTTCAAAGTGATCCTTGTTATTTGATTAAAATAAGTACATTTGACTTTGACTTTCTTTCACAGTGATCCTTATGAATTTATTGAAATAAATACCTCTTATTTTGGCATTTAGCTTTGCAATGCTGGCCACAGACGATACTTGCTGACTGGCCACAAGTCCTTGAACTGACTTCACGCACACAAATGACATCGATCGTGTCACCGCGTGCAGTGCCCGTGAACTGACGAAACTAGGTCAATCTCACCGCTATGTTTTGACGGACTTTTTAGAGAACTACATAGTATTTATGAAAAAACACATCGAAATAAGTTTTCTGTTTAAATATTTTTCAGTGACAAACTTTTGTAAAATCATTTAAACCATCGAGCACCATATCACCTGTCACATCATATAACATTGTCATCGGAAAGTTCCAGAGTAAAAACTTTGCATTCTTGTTAAGTAAGTTTACTCAATCGAAGTAGCTCCTGATGCCATCATCAGATTAGCTCGCCGTTACTATATTATTTCATTTTCACCGAAGTTGAATATGCAAAATTTCAGCTCAATAGCTTGGGGAAAACTGCTTAAAAATTGAGTAGCAAGATTCCTTCCGAACAAACATAGTTATATACATACATACATACAAAATTATAGTATCAAGCAGTGTTTGTTGCTTGATTCTTCTAGGCTTGGTCACCAGAACAGGAGTAGTTTCATCTAGCTTTTAAATGTTTCAAAGCGATCCTCTTGATTTTATTCAAATAAATACTTTATGACTTTGACTTTGAAAGATTCGAAATTATCGAGTTAAAACTATTGTGGTTGTTAATTATTTTATAAAGAACTAGCGACCCGCCCCGGCTTCGCACGGGTAGCATGTTATTATACATATAAACCTTCCTCCTGAATCACTCAATCTATTAAAAAAAACCGCATCAAAATCCGTTGTGTAGTTTTAAAGATATAAGCAAACATACATACAGACATACAGACGCGGGAAGCGGAAAGCGACTTTGCTTTATACTATGTAGTGAAGATTCGGATACTCTTCATCTGTGAGTGTTCACCTTCGTATAACTTCAAATCTGTTCGCTTGTTTAGACCTTGAATAATTTGGGAAGCAATACAGGCTTCCGAGCACGTATTGTAAAATATCACAAACCAATGGAAACCAATTTCCCAACTTTCATAATTCCATTTCATTTAAAAATATGATAATACAGTCCAGATTGGACCATGCAAAAGATACACCTTAAGACGGATGGATAGAGTTGAGATTTGAATGGCGTGTTGGACACCCCTGGACTGCGACCCGATCCTGACCTAAAATCGTCAGTTCAAGGCCACTGCTCCAATGCAACCTCACCTTGCATTATTCTGTAGCTCCTATCCCTTTGGAAATAAGATTCATTTTCGCAGTGCAGTCAAGAGCTATTGATTTTGAAGCATTTGTTTGGCCAGCTGTTACAGATGCTTTTATACAATTAAGTTTGAACTTGAAGTGAATTGGGGAAAATGGTAATGATGCTCTGCAGCTTGCAGCTCGATTTACAGAAGCATTTTGGTTTATTTGAACGAGCGAAGAACTCTGAATCAACTTGGACGAACAGCGTTTGTGGTATGTTTCTGGAAGATAGTGGTTTGGTTTTCAAAGTAGTTATCGACAACATGTTAGGCTAATACATTTTTTTTTTCATATTTTGATGGTAGTTGTAAGGTTTTTTACTGTAGTTTGTATTTATCTTCGTATAGCTCGTAATCTGGAATAGTTTTGTTTAAGTACCTATCATCATCTTCCTGCTCTTATTCCACTTAAGTGGAGTCGGTGCAGCATGTATTTTTCTTCCATTTCCTCTATAAAATATCTCGAAAGTAGCTCAACCGATTTGATTATTTGTTTTTGTTGTGTTCGTATTAATCCCAAATTGGTCCTATTTAAATTCTTTATAAAACTTCAAAAAACCAATATCGTCGTAATGTTTTTTTCGATTGATCGAAACATTTACGTCGGTTTATACAAAGTTTTTTAAACGTAATAAAAATGGCTCTTTATTATACAGATTAGGTAATTTTATTTGACAATGCCAAAGCAATAATTGGCTTGAAAATAGTTATTTGTTATACAAGAGTGCAAAGTTGCTTTTTAACCGCGTGTTCAATTTTGATGACCGAGCAAGCGAAGGATTCTAAAATTGAATCACGAGCGCAGCGAGTGATTCAAAATTAGAATCAAAAGAGCACGAGGTGAAAAATCTTTGCACTCGAGTGCAACACGTAACTTTTCATTCCACCTCAGCGAGGAATGACTAAATGCAAAAAAAAACGTTTACAATCACAATATAGGTACTTTTATTTCAGTTTACGTATTAACTACTACATTATGACAGGTAAGTATTACAGAATAATCTTAATAATGACGTGAAAAAATGCCGCGTAAAGAACCGCGTACAAAGCAAATTGAAAAAACCGGCCAAGTACGAGTCGGACTCGCGCACGAAGGGTTCCGTACTATTATCAAAACGGCAAAAAAATCACGTTTGTTGTACGGGAGTCTCACTTAAATATTTATTTTATGCTGATTTTAGAGAAATACATCATCTGTGAAAATTTCAACTGTCTAGCTATCACGGTTCACGAGATACAGCCTGGTAACAGACAGACGGACAGCGGTGTCTTAGTAGTCCCGTTTTTTACCCTTTAGATACGGAACCCTAGAAACATAAAAAATAATTCATAATATTTCGTAACCTACCTATTTACCTAACTACGTAGTTAGCATTCCACACGTGACAGGTTGCAATCCCGTCGCCGCTTTCAAGAATACTAACAGGTTTCCTCACGATGTTTTCCTTCACTGTTATAAACACGTGTAACGCGCATATAGGTACATTTTTCGAACAGAAATATCCATTGATGCACGGCCAGGATTCGAACTCGAAATTAATTGGAAATTAATAATATCTACCTAGGTACCTATTTACCTAACTACATGAATTCAATAATTCAATTTCAAACTTTTTATTCGATCATGTGAAGTACCACCTAATTACCGACTTACTTTACCGATAGTGGTAAAATAGCGCCACCTGCCAGCGGAATCGCAAACCTCTTTCATCTTACCTCTCAAACTCCGAGCGGTCGCATTAGACCGCGAAAAGTACCTATAATACGTAGTAACATCAAATGAAACTAGATGGCGCTGGAATGCAAAAATCAAGTTTGTTGTATGGGAGCCCCCCTTAAATATTTATTTTAATCTGTTTTTAGTATTTGTTGTTCGAGCAGCAATAGAAATACATAATCTGTGAAAATTTCAACTGTCTAGCTATCATGGTTCATGAGATACAGCCCTGTGACAGACAGACAGACGGACAGACGGACAGACGGACAGACGGACAGACAGACGGTCAGCGAAGTCTTAGTAATAGGGTTCCGATTTTACCCTTTGGTACGGAACCCTAAAAAGAACACCAAGAAGGTTCCGAGTCTGAGTTTTTAACAAATTAAAAAAAAAATTGTATGATATATTCGGCACCATAGAGGTAGCAGTAAATAGGTTTAATGTTTTTTTTAATTCACAAACTTAGTGCACAAGATGTTCTAAATTCAATTTACTTTATCCTCTAGAGAATAAAAACGGCTTTTGCACTCAGATATTGAAGAGCAAAAATACTCTTTCCGTGGGATGAAAAAGAGATTTTAGGTTTAATTAGTGATATAATAAAATAAAATCAAAGACAAAGGCAAAATAAATAATTGAAGCCATTAGAGTCAGTTTCAAGAATGCAGTCCGGCCTCCAAACATTGAGGTTCGGAGGCTGTCCTTGGCTGTTGCTCGATTAATAGCACTGCTTGTCACAAGGCTGTCTCTATCGTCTCACTAGTTTGTTTTGGGTCACCTCGTGGTTTTGTTATTGGATCTATGGGATCTATAGTTTTCCAGTATCTGCTTTTTGAATTTGTGCTGAGACCCTTTAGTTATTTTTTTTATTGTTTACGTACTTGAGTAGTACTCTTAATTATTATTCTTGTTTGAGCCTTCACCTTGCTCGATTGGCATCACACTGGAGCTCTACATAGCATTAAGGAAAGGATCATTAAAAAAAGGTAGACTCCAAGCCGTGTTTGTTGCTTAATTCTTCTAGGCTTGGTCGCGTGGAATCGGCGTAGCTTCACCTAGTTCCTAAGACGTTTCAAAGTGATCCATGTGATTTTATTGAAATAAATGATTTTTGAATTGGAATTTGAATTTAAGGCGCGGTAAGTTCTGAAAACCGCGGCCGAAACGACACTGACAGTTGACAACGGCAAGCTCTAGATGGCGTATGCTTATCGTAAATATTATCGACAGTTTTTATGAGATCGCGTTTCTGGTACCTACGTAGGCTGGTAATAGGCTTTACTATCTGGTGGGGGTAGTTAGAGGCACGGCCAAACATTTTATTTGGCACATGCCCACATTTTGCAGTAGTTACGCATTCCATACGTGACTACTCAACTCGCTAGGTCACTGACCTCTATTATACAATAGAGGTCAGTACGCTAGGTACATGCCGATTTGACAGATGAACTATAAAAACTTGGAATGTGTTATGTCAATGTCAGTTAATCAGGTGCGCGCCGCGGCAAATCAGGATGTTTTTTTATGGGTTTTCAAAGACAAAAACTTTGTGTACATGCAATCAATGAAATAACCAAATAAATACAGCAAATAAATGTTGTCTGGGCATCTCGTCCAACTCTATTTTCTATTTGCCAAGTCGGAACGGTAAATATGGTAACACTGACTACAGACTCCATAAAAAAAAAGTAGAACAAATGTTTATGTAAACAGAGCCGGCATTTTATATGTACCTATGTCAAAGTCAGTGCAAAACGCAAATCCTTGGCGCGGCGGAGTCAACCAATGCCATACATACAACACCGGTCAGCATAAATAAATGACGCGAATATTGAGACCGTTTCACAAGCCAAGCGAGCAGAAGAAGAGTTACGCGCTGGGTGTCCCGCCAGCCTCAACTGTCTGCCGGTCGAGGGCAGCCCGTGGCTCGCAGAAGGTCGACGAAGGATTCACTGTCGCGGAGAAGAAACTCGTAATCAGCGTGGTACTGCTCCACTGTCTTCTGGGTTCACTTTGCAGGCAGTGGAATTTACTTTATTGCGATTTATAATCATACAAACTTCAAGTCATATTATGTGCTCCGGGTCTATAGAAAGTTTATGGATGTATTCATCGGGCTTTTGAACAAAAATAGTCTACATAGGGAAGCACCAAGAAAAAAGAGCTCTGACTTTTTGTGTTTTTATAATATGTATGATATTGTTATATTATTGTGCTTCTATTATACTCTGAAACATAACTTAGATTGGATAAAAAAAACCCTACAACCTACATTGTCTCAATCCGGTATACCTACCTACTTAGCTGGCTGTAAAAAACCATGAGAAGCGATGATAACTTTATGTAATTAGAAAGGAAATGAAGTAATAAAGTGTTAATAATCAATATTCTGGTTTATTTTCATGTTTACAAACTAATTTCTATTATCCAGCTGTTCCACCAGGCTTGTTTTCATTGAATAGTTTCAGTTTTCCTTATAAGTAACACAGCTTTCTCCGGAGAATCTTTGGGAACATCCCAGAATGAAGTGAATATTGTAGTCACTCCTAAAAATTTTTAATTAATGGTCAGTATTCAATGCTATATTGGTTTTAAATTTATTTTAGATTGTTTCCTAAACAAAACCATATCTTCATGTTTTTACACCGGAACTCAAACAAAAATGAATTGTAAAACATGATAGGCGGTACCTATACTTATAACGACGAGAAGTTGAAGCCCTTTTTTAGGGTTCCGTACCCAAAGGGTAAAAACGGGACCCTATTACTAAGACTTCGCTGTCCGTCTGTCCGTCTGTCTGTCACAGGGCTGTATCTCATGAACCGTGATAGCTAGACAGTTGAAATTTTCACAGATTATGTATTTCGGTTGCCGCTATAACAACAAATACTAAAAACAGAATAAAATAAATATCTAAATGGGGCTCCCATACAACAAACGTGTTTATTTGCTGTTTTTTATAGATAATGGTACGGAACCCTTCGTGCGCGAGTCCGATTCGCACTTGGCCGGTTTTTGAATTTCTAAGATTAGCGCTTACACTATGACGTCACATCGTCACGACCGCGACCGCGACGCGGGTCACGGCGCTTAGTTTTGTGTCGATCGTAATATCTTCTGAATGGAATGTCCGATTTGAGTAATTCAAAAAGTTATAGGTATATTGGTATTGAAACAGTTTTCAATATGAAATGATTTATTTGGATAAGGATTTATACGAAGGTATGGTTATCATGTCTGATATTGGTCAGCTTTTTTATTAATCGGACATTCCATTCAGAAGATATTACGATCGAAACAAAACTGAGCGTCGCGATCGCGGTCGTGACGGGGTGTGACGTCATCGGCTAGAGACCGCCCGCCCGCGTTTTTAAAAACCTTCGGTCGGAAATACGCACTTTTATTTACGATCAAAGTGCGATGCACTGTATCTGGGATGCACTGTATCTCCAAATTTTCAGCACGGGATAGCTGCTCCATCTGGTGTACGCGACGGGTAAGATCGAAGAGAAACTTCTATTATAGACAATTTAGATTGAATGTCTTTGACTTGTGAAGTGAATTTCCTGTCTAGTTCCTCCCTTATAATTTCACGGATAATGTCAGCAGAGAGGCAGTGGCATTGGCTTCGGGGCTTCGCGCGTTGCGTGACGTTATCGTATTCTTGGCCAATGTCCATGCGAAAAGATGCAGGTGCTGAAGGTGCGGCTGTAACTGTCGCAGGCGCAGTGCGGGCGCTCGCAGCCCGGGTAGGCTCTATAGTATATAGTAGTATATATATATATAGTAAATCTATAGTTAATACAATTCTTTGTATATGGCTTGTTTTGATTAGTGATAGTTGTGATGCGTTATACCTCTAGATTTGATTGATCACAACTAAATATTTCCCGTTTTGTCTATTTACTTAAATATGAATAATTAATAAATAAATATCGCTGTTAAAAAACCCTTGCTATTCTATGTTGTTTAAAAATCGTCGTTATAATCAGTTTTTCAATATAAACCGTTTATTTGAAATTCAAAATGTTGTTATAGTGCCCACAACCATCGCTCTCACCCTACGTTAAAAACTAAAAAAAAAACCGACAAAAATGTATCGACCAATCGAAAAGTCAAGGGAAGTCAATTTTACGAAAATTGCATATATCCAGAAATCCCAATAACTGTCATAAGCTCTCTCCCGCTTGGAGAGCTGGCAACGTCGCCTGTAGCCGCGTGACGCAAAAGCACAGAGCGGCAACGCCGCTTTGAAACATGTAGTCCACCGCTCGTAATAACTATTTTCCAATCTGTGTCGCAGCCCAAGCTCTAGCGTTTGAATAATTTTTAATATGATGGTAAAAATCCACAACTTATTTTTCCCAGAATAAAAACTGTCCTTTTGTACAAGTTTTATTATCGACTAGCACTGTTAGTATAATGTTTGTTTGTTTTTTTGTAACTTTCAATAATTGCAAGTTATTTTTCGACCATTTCCGATTGAGCTGAGATTTTGCATCTTTTAGTTCTGGTCACAATACAATAATATGGTGACAGCGAGCTGTTCTGATGATGAAGTCAGACGTTTTTGTAGACGTTTACAATTACTGTAGTACAGGTCGCTGCTTAAATACTAAAGTGTCACAAATCAAAAAATGTGAAAATCGTTTTTAGTGCAAAAACGTGATCTAAAATGGTCATTTTATATAATAAAAATTTGATCCTTTTAATTATAGCACTATAAATAACTAAAACATACAAGTGTCTGTTTAGCATTTTTGCACTTTGCAGGCAAACTTCAGAGCTAAACTGCCATTTTATCAATTGCGACTTGATTTTTGACAGAAGCGCGCATGCTTATATGCAAAAGGGCCACATTTCAAAAAACTACCGGTTTTTTAATTAAAATTTATATTCAAAAGTGCCATTTTTTAGAATGTGTCCGTATCGAGTATAAAATAAACGTATGTATAATACTATTTATTAAACAAAGGTGCCACATTTTAGAATGCGTCGGCTTTGAATATAAAATGTATATTAGTACAATATTGTTTTCTATACACATTTCAAATGCGTTTGTTTTGAATAATAATTTTAGTTCGTTAAAATATTGCTTTTTATACATAAGTACCACATTTCGAAATGCGTTTGCGTAGAATATTATTTTTACGTGAATTCTAATATAATTTATAAGACATAAATGCCATTTCTTGGTTATTATGTCAAAAAAATTAAACATGGCGACATTTTTGACTTGGAATCTCTTACTGTTGGAAATTACTGTACCTACTATTCAAGATAAAACAAATTTGAAATAATCAAAGAACTTATTAAGAAAATATTAACATAATTTAAAGCGATGTAATACGCTAAATTTATAAGCTTATTAATAGAGATAATAATCTATCTAATAATCGGTCGTTATGTTTAGCGTTTGTAGACTACGAAAAATAATTTAATTCAGTGGAAACCTGTGTAAAGCTATGGTTATTCCAGCGGTGCCGTATTGACTACCAATACATTGTAGTGTTGAAATGCTTGTACAACAACGCCACCGTGTCAGTCCGGGTGCAGGAGCAGTGTACGAAAGCGATTTCTTTGAAGAGAAGCGTTAGACGGAGATGTTATTATATCCGTATACGAACTAAAGTCACCGACATACCCAAGAGGAGTAGCTAGTTGACGCGGCTGTGAGCGGGGTAGGTACATGGCTTAAAGAACTGATGGTCGTTGGGTAGAATGAATGGAAAGATGACCTGATAAAGGTTGCTGGGAGGCATTGGGTGCACACTGCACGAAATAGATCATTAGAATTGATTTTACGAAGAAGGCTAATGTTTAGCAATGGAATGTTCTATGGCTGAAATTATAAAGATGACGAAGTGATTAATATGTTTGAGTTAATAACAACTGGGTTGTGATTTAGGTACTCATTGATTTTTAGAAAGACAGATTTAGCAGAAAATATATAGTTTTATTAATTATTAAACACTTATATACTTGTAGTTAAATAGATTTATGAAGCCTTTATAGTGACCTTATTATTATTTTTGTGTAGCTAGTAATAATGTTGAACTCAGTTTAGAGATCAACATTAAATTACCTCTTATTTTGCCCCAATAACTTTGTATAAAAATAGTTTTTGGTTTTTTAAATAAATAGCGAATTATTTTTAGTATTATCAAAAAAAAATATTAGCATGCTTTCGATATTGTATAATATTTGTTTTATTAATAGGTTTTTTACATCAGACAAAGAAGTGAAGGAAAAATCTAAAGAAAACTCTTATTTTTGTATAATATGTGGCCTTTTATCGATAACTTTAATTTACGTTTAAATATTTTTTTATATGCAAAAGGGACACATGTGGTATTTTACGCCAATAGGTTAAAGTTACAGCAAAACGAAAAATATAGATAGATACAGCTTAAAATTACGCTTCTAGTGATCCAAAACTCATAACTAATAAAAATAAAAATTTCTCAGAAATTAAAAAAATATTTTTTTAAAACTTTGATTGGCTCTCCTGAAAAAACAGAAATTTTGAAATATGACCGTTTAGTATTTAAGCAGCGAGTGTAGGTACATTATTTTGATATATCTCGCGGGGTTCAGCCAGCGTTTGCAATGTAAGCGCAAAAAATGTGTTTATTTACGACATCACATTAGAAACCTCTAAAATTATCAGTATTTCTCTACTATATTAAGCATGTATTATACATAAAAACCTTCCTCATGAATCACTCTATCAATAAAAAAAAACCGCATCAAAATCCTTTGCGTAGTTTTAAAGATTTAAGCATACATAGGGATATAGGGACAGAGAAAGCGACTTTGTTTTATAGGTACTATGTAGTGATGAACTATCCCTACGTAATAAAGCAGGTGGCATTAATACTCCTTGGTAGAATAGGAAGTAAAAACTCTTTGTCTGTCAAAGTATTTTTTTTAAAAAACTTGCGTGTTCGGCGGTTGGCGGGACTCTGCTCTGTGTCACAGAGTGGCGGGTAATAGGTAATATACCTATTAGAACACAATCAGCCACCAAAACGTAGTCTGTTATGTATGCGCCATGTTCTTTGAACATTATGTAACAAAAATGACAGGATCATTGAACCGATTCTTACTAAAATCTTGGGATTTATATAACCCGCTGAATATATTATTATTCATACGTACCTATTTTGTTCAACTGCGGGTTTTGCTATGGTTAGAAGTGTTAGTGATGATGCTGAACTATCATCCTTCGAGAAAGTTATACGCAAATCCGACTGGTCGTTCCAGATTTTTTCCAGAATTTTTCCCTACAATTTATCCAAGAAAACGTTGTGAAGTGAAAGAGGATTGAGAAAGGGATGATTAGATGGTTTGAGCATGTGGAGAGAATGAATGAAGAAAGATATTGACAAAACAGGTATATAAGGCGAGTGTGAAAGGGAGCGTTGGAAGAGGAAGACCTCGGCGTATTTTCCTGGACCATATTGGAAACGTTTTGAAAAAAAGCCGGGTCAAGAGTACTCTAAACCGACGAGCATGCATGAGGAATGTGATGAGAGTGAATGCTAAAGAAGTATGTCAGGATCGTAGCAAGTGAAAAGCCGTGATCTCTGCCTACCCCTTTGGGAAACAGGCGTGATTTTATGTATAAATGTATGTATGTATGATAAAGTATGTAGTTATGTAAGTACTTACTGTTTTCTTTGCCTAATATTTTTCAAAAGATTATCAAAGATAACGTAGATAGGTAAAATTGATAAAATAGGAAGGTTTACTTACTGTTTTATTTCTCTTATATTTTTAGCATGTTTTCTTAGGGTACGTAACCATTATCTCTTTTTGTTTTTTTTTTTGAAATATTACCCATCTTTTTTCAATTCGTAAATAATCTTTCCGACCGCTGCAATGACGTCAAACACACGTCTGTCTCTGACAGTAGTCACAGGGGTACTGACTACTGACTGAGCCATGGGCGATGCGTGCTCCGCCTTAGCTTTTCGAATAAATTAATGATATAAATTATGTATAATTACTTATCAAAAATCTATTCTAATAGAATTGTAGATCTACATATTACCTATCTTTAACAATAAATCACAAGTTGATTTTAATAGTAGGTATATAAAATATTTCGATCATAAATTCTAAAACGTATCATTTAGAAATAATATTTTTATCGTGAAAAGTTTCTGCTATTATGTTTTCAGCTTAATAGAAATGTAGGTAGGAACCTGAAGTAATATACTTATAAAAATAGGAGATGTGGCTTGTTCAGAAGTATTTTATTTTTCGTTTGGAAAAAGAGCAATCGTCGACTGGGAGCCCCTTAAGTACATCATTTCCATACTTTGATATAATCTTAGAACGATCAGGAATTATTATAAAATTCGTACTTACCCATCGATCTAGTACCTACTGGTACATCATTTTTTCAAGTGGAATAGTCCGTTAGTGTAAAAGTTCATGCAAAGAAGCTTTTATTTAACTTGCGCTGTTCGTATGTTTGTTTGTAAGTTGTCCGTCAAAATTTGCAAACCATTATTTGAATATTTATTGGTATCCGATTGAGTTGAAATTTTTATATACCTAATAATCTGGTGACAAAACAATATGGTGACAGCGAGATCATCTGAAGATAAAGTCAGGAGCTATTCAACGGACAGTCGGACACTCACAACGGAACTCCTTAGTGAAAACTTCGGTTGAGAAAAAACTTTTCATAACATGTCAAGTTCCAATGACAATAAAATACTATGCTCGAAGGAAGATTTTACAAATACTTGTTCTGAAAAATATAGAAAACTTGTTAAAGCCGTTTTCTGTTCTACGAATCGTTGAGCTGTCCCTCCAGTATAATGTCTAAATAGGTTGGGTAAATACAAAGTATGAAGACTTTACTATAAAGCGAGAAGTACTTACTTACTTAACGCCTAAGTACCTATGTCTAGCATACTCTTGGCAACATCTAGGCATCCTAGCGATCGTGAACCCGCGTGTATTTGGGTCAGTAGTGCAAGGCCTGCAGGCATCAGTTTGATTTATTTGCCGAGGATAACTAGGCAATCGATCTCCGGAGCTGTACCTGACCTACTACCTCGTTGTTGGATTGGCCAGTACCTATATTTGCCTACCTAGGTACATGTTTGCATTGCTAGTTTTTTTTGTTTATAAACTTAATATAAAAGCATCAATGCCACCATGTAATTTACTGTCCATCTTCATTTAAAGGTTGTCTGGTAGTGACTGCCCATTTTATAGCATATTTTATCTTTTTTTTTTTGGATTCGTGTGCAATAAAGTATGTTCTATCTTCAATCTATCTATCTCTATCTATCTATCTATCCGACCTATTAAAATTGCTAACTTTACGTCACTTCGATTCACTCGTAATTTATACCGAAAAGAGTAGGTGGTTCTTAAAGTTTTTGCATAATGTTAGAATATTTATGGCTGAATACCAAAATATAAAACCAGAATATTTTTTAATCTCAGTGCCTCAAGTCGGTATCCAGCATAGATTGTCATCAGTGACGATTGATGTCACCGTCTACATATAGCCCAATTGGGCTGGGTTTTCGATGGTTGATGGTGAGTGGTTAGACACGATTTTTATATAAATAACTAGCTGACCCGTGCCCGCTTCGCTGTGCGTAAGACATTTCTAATACCATCGTGGACTTTTTTGTAGACGTTTTTAAGGTGTACAATACTGTAGTACATTATTTTGAAATATCTCGTGGGGTTCAGCCAGCATTTGCAATGTAAGGGCAAAAAAATGTGTTTATTTACGACATCACATTAGAAACCTCTAAAATTATCAATGTTTTTCTACTATATTATGCATGTATTATACATATAAACCTTTCTCCTGAATTACTCTATCTATTAAAAAAAACCGCATTAAAATCCGTTGTATAGTTTTAAAGATATAAGCAAACATACATACATACATACGCGGGAAGCGGAAAGCGACTTTGCTTTGTACTATGTAGTGATGATTATGGTTCCGGAAGTGAACGCCTGTGGCGCTTTATCGGGACTTTCATCTTTCATACAAAATATTCACTGAGACCGGTAACTGCGATTATGATGGTAGTGATCATCATCTTATACTCAAAACTCTGCTTACTTAGAATTTAGATTACAGACATAAATATAACAAAAAAAAAAAAAAAAAAAAAAAAAAAAAAAAAAAAACTAAGCCTCTGAACTACTCTGAAGCCACTGAAGTCTACATTTCTACTCGATCAAACCAGAAGAAGTTGCTTCAACGTTCTTATAAAAGAATCATCTCGATCACGTGGGCTTTTAAACAAAAAATAAGCACGAAGGGTTCCGTACTATTATCAAAACGGCAAAAAAAACACGTTTGTTGTACGGGAGTCCCACTTAAATATTTATTTTATGCTGTTTTTAGATAAATACATCATCTGTGAAAATTTCAACTGTCTAGCTATCACGGTTCACGAGATACAGCCTGGTGACAGACAGACGGATAGCGGTGTCTTAGTAGTCCCGTTTTTAACCCTTTAGGTACGGAACCCTAAAAACATAAAAAATAAATCATAATATCTCGTAACCTACCTATTTACCTAACTACGTAGTTAGCATTCCACACGTAACAGGTTGCAAGCCCGCCGCCGCTTTCAAGAATACTAACAGGTTTCCTCGCGATGTTTTCCTTCACCGTTATAAACACGTGTAACGCGCATATACATTTTTCGAGCAGAAATATCCATTGATGCACGGCCAGGATTCGAACTCGAAATTAATTTGAAATTAATAATATCTACCTAGGTACCTATTTACCTAACTACATGAATTCAATAATTCAATTTCAAACTTTTTAGTCGATCATGAGAAGTAGGTACCACCTATTTACCGACTTACTTTACCGATAGTGGTAAAATAGCGCCACCTGCCAGCGGAATTGCAAACATCTTTCATCTTACCTCTCAACGGCTTCTTCTTGACGGCCTCGCAGCTTAGTTGGTAGTAACTCTGCCTTCAGTGCTGTGGGTTGTGGGTTCGACCCCCACCCAGAGCAAATACTTGTGTGATGAACATAGATATTTCTGCTCTGTGTCTGGGTGGCAGTATGTATCAGGTGTGTGTTTACAAAAAAAAAAAGTATATTTATAAGTATTCTATCTGTTATCTAGTTCCCATAGTACAAGCTTTGCTTACTTTGGGGCTAGATTGCGATGTGTAACATGTCCACCAAAAAAAAAAAACGAGCGGTCGCTTGAGACCGCGAAAAGTACCTATAACATCGACTACATAGCCACCTATAATAACGTAGTAACATCAAATGTAACTAGATGGCGCTAAAATGCGAAAATCACGTTTGTTGTATGGGAGCCCCCCTTAAATATTTATTTGTTGTTATAGCAGCAGCAGAAATACATAATCTGTGAAAATTTCAACTGTCTAGCTATCACGGTTTATGAGATACAGCCCTGTGACAGACAGACGGACAGACGGACAGCGAAGTCTTAGTAATAGGGTCCCGTTTTTACCCTTTGGGTACGGAACCCTAAAAAACAGGAAAATCGCTTCATTTGTTTAGAAACTACGATGCCATTGATGGACACGTCAAACTTGTAACACCCGTCTTTTTGCGTCGGAGGTATATAAAAATACTAGCTGGACCCGTGACAGATGTTGTCCTGTCTAAATTTAAACAATCACATAGAAAAAAACACTTTAAGTTTTTCAAATTTTAAATGGCAGAGTTTCATACAAACTTTCATCCCCTATTTCACCCTCTTAGGGGTAGAATTTCGGAAAATCCGTTTTTAACGGATGCCTACGTCATACAAAGAACACACCCTCTAAGTTTCAGGTCTCTGCGATCAGCGGTTAAGGCTGTGCGATGATAGTCAGTCATTCAGGACAAAGCATTTTGTAGGTATTGATAGATAATAATAATAAAATAGTAGTAGGATCACGACTGTAATCCCCAAGTACGGTAGACATCCTTTTAGATCTTCAGGCGCTCAGAACCTTGAATATGGCTAAAGGGGTTAGTCATAGGCACGTCCTAGTCCTAACATTACATCTATCACATGCCCACATTAAAAAAGTATAGACTCACATACTAAGTCTGTTATATACAGGGATACACAACACACCCTTCATCTCAATAATATACAGAAAGTTTCAGTAGCTACCGATTATGTAAATGGTGTAAAATATTCCAAAATTATTCATCCGTGATTGAGCAACAAAAGTTGGGAAAAAGCCTTCAAGCGCCTGACTTTTTACACAGGGCAATGTCTTCCGTAATTTGCTCACCATTTTGTGGATTTGTTTATTAACACAATAATATCAAAGAACAATAATCCTTCTTATCCTCAACCTGAAGAAAGCAAATTTCCTTTTTGCAGTTCAATAACCCGCCACGTGTCTGAAGACAGTCCATTTCAAGATTGAACCTTGATTGATGTGCTTTCGTCACAGACTGTCAATCTGATGTCCGAAAGAACTAACTGTGAGTGAAATATTTTTAGAGATACGAAAACTACTTGGACAAACTCTGATTTTTTTAAACCTGCCGGGGTCGATAACCTCCACCTTGGGTTAGCAATATTATATACTTTGGACCAGGCTTACTACATTTGCACGTTGAAGTATAGTAAAAGTTAAAAATATTACAACAAATCTTCCTTATCCATGAAATTAAACACTTGAGCTTTTTTTAGGGTTCTTCACATCTATAGACCAAGAGAGATCCCAGAAGAACATTGACACGAAAAAGAAATTGCTCACGACACCGGAGCTCTGGCGCTATTAGATTGTGTACTGGTACAGTCAACCTGTAGATGAACCCTGGACAAGGAATCAAAAGGGTTTTATGAATAAAAATATAACTATTTACAACTGTAATCCCCAAAAACGATAGAAATCACCAAAACGGTAGAAATCGTTTAGATCCATAAAGATGTCTAAATGAGGAATTGAGAGGCACATTACATTGACTAACCTAGCCCTGGTTTAATTGGTAGTATATTATTATACCTTCAGCGCTGTAGGTTGTGGGTTCGATCCCCACCCAAACAAATATTTATGTGATGAACATAGATATTTGTTGTGTCTGGGTGTTATAAAGTATATTGTGTATGTGTTTACAAAACAAATATATAAGTATTCTATATCTTGTTCCCATAATACATATCTAGCTCCCATAGTACAAGCTCTGGGGGCTAGATGGCGCTGTGTGAAATGTCCCTCAATATTTATTTATTTTACTTTATTTATTTGGCACATTCTCATAGATTTTTGCAGCTAACTGTACTAACCATGTTTGGTGTTATTATCTACAACTCCTTTGAATTTGTAACGTGATCCCCACTTCGGTGATAATTGACGCCTTGGCAAATACTCATAGCTCTATCCTAAGTGCTTTGCTGTTATAACTCGGATTTCCACATATCAAAATAATTTCGTGCGTCTAATGTGCCTAGATTTTGAGTTCTATGGTTCGAGAATCAGTGAGCTCCACCTTAGATTACAGTAGTACTTATTTCATTTCTCATCGTTGACATCAGAACTTTTAATGACTGAATAATTTTTCTGTTGAAAAAGATTTTAACAGCTTTTGTAAAATCCTTCAAACCATCGACCTAATTTAACAGATCAGCATATTGGCACCTGCCTCTTAAAATTACATTGTCATCCATGCCAGGTATGCAAAGTTTGGATTCAATCAAACTATTTACCGAGCAGTTTCATTGAACTGCCCCTGACTCGTGAATTTCAGCTTAATTGGTTAGGGAGAACTGGTTTAAGGTTTAATTGTAAGATTTGACCCGAAACTAATTATCTAATAGAGCAAGTCAAATAAAAGTTTGTAAATAGCCACAATTTACGAGTTTGTTTTTTTTTTATCCAGAATAAATTCGGATATTAACCTATATTTAACAAGAATTTACTATTTTTTATTTAATTTCGAGGACAGGGTATACAAAAACAACCATTGACTAATTTTCAATTTATTTATTTCTCAAATAACGTACAACGCATGTGACCATCAGATATTAAAATGCACAAAATTTTTAATTGATAGTTCAAACTTTAAACAGTTATTATGTTATTTAGCATTTACATTTAAAGTTATCAAACTTTATTAACAATTTTGTGTATTGAAAATTCAGCTTATTTGAATTTATGGTATTGAAAAAGTGGCAACAGTAAAAACATCTAATTTTGCTATCTTCACACAAACTTCTCACTGCAAGTTACTAGTATTATTAATACAAAATCGGTGACAAAAAACTATAGATTTTTCACGGGTTTTTATCATAGAGACTCGTGTAAAAATCTATAGTTATATCTACTAATCACGATAGTTTGAAAAATAACGGTGACAATATGTTTTGACTAAGAAATACCTTAAACCAAAACACTTTTTTATTTTCAGCTTCTAACAATGTGCGCGATCCTACCTTTGAATAGAAATGTGAAGGTTATTGATTTATTAGAAAAATACTAGTGCCTATGGTTTATTTATAAACAATGCTACTTCTTCGTAACTAACACCTACTATAAAATATTACAACAAAACACAACCTGTATCATCTACATTTAAATACATAGAATATACATACTGTGAATATACATCACTAAGTTTAATACACAAATAGCTGTGTTGGCCGAGGAGATACCTCGACTTTCATTCCGAAGTGTGTTCGAATCCCGGCCGTACATCAATCGATGTTTCAGTTTAAACGGTGAAGGAAAACATCGTGAGGAAACCAGTTAGTATTCTTGTAAGCGGCAAGGCCTTTAAACAGTTACAGTAGTGTGGAATGCAAACGATTTCAAAATATGAGTATGTCCCAATTGTAATACTCGGACATGCTTCTGACTACCACCTTTAATCATCTTGAAGTATCTGAATGCCTGGAGATCTGAGAAGATATCTACATTAATGGAGCATTACCAGTAGTTATCCTATTTAATTTAATTTGTAATTAAAATTTATGATTTTTTATTAAATCCAAGTCATACTCATCATGCAAAGTGTAAGCACGATTTTTGTACGACTGTATTTTCCAAGTATTCTAGACACGCTTTCAAATGTCCTGACGCTCAGATCTTTAAAGATGTCTAAGGCACGTCAAAACATTATGTTCTGGGCATCTACTCCGCAAAACGATTTTGACAATACGATAGTGCTCCGATATATTCGGCCAAATCACACTCTTAGAAATCGTCGTCTGTTAGTAGAATGTATGTCAATTGACGAAATTAATGTCGGTCGTTCCATCGTGTCGGAAACGATGTTTCAAGATATCGTTCATAGATTTTCGGAATAGACACCGTATCTAAAGGTTGTCTTTTATCATACAACATAGGTGAAAGATATTTTTTCACTTATACTGCAGTAAAACTAGAGTAGGTTCTTGTATCTTTTATAAACAACTTATGATCATTACTTATCATTTTCTTCTTCTGTTTGTTTTACGGACTAAAATCAAAGAAGTTATTTAATAGAAATTGACAACTACAGAATAAATAAATATTAATATGTTTTAAATTAACTTGTTTGATTCTATAACGATCATAATCGCCAGCTGAATTTATTACTTTTGAAAAAGAGGTATTTTTTTGATATGTTGGACAATTGAGGATATAATGAAATTGAAGGAATAATTTTACGATATCTAATACAAAATTGCTTGCTCTTTATAATTGTGTAATACTCTACTTAAAGGATTATTATAATCGATATTTTTCTTTACTGGTTTGATTATGAAAAACTGATAAAATCAGAAGATCAACAATAAAATTTCTTACTAAAAGATTTGATTTAGATTTTTTTATTTATGAGAATATGAATTAATTTTGAGTTGAAACAGCTTAGCATAGTCAAACCAGTCAATTCTAAAAAGCTTACTAATAATCTAAAAATCTTCTAACATTGCTTATAACATCAAACTACGTAACCATAGACGTTATTATTATGTGTATAGGTATTTTTTATACAAAATCATCTACATACATTTTTACCTACGCTACAAGCCCCTGATATTGTAGGAATGTAGGATAAAATATTAATTTCATTAACAATATTAAGATATAACTTTTACAATCTTAACATCAAATAGTTGAAACGCAAATTTATTTTTATTTTTTATGATTATAATATTTTTTATATTATTATATAACTAAAATGAGTATTATTATCATACTTTTATGTCTATAATCAGGTCTCATAAAATAATTCATATATTTATTCGTAATCCTACATCTAACACCAAACACGGCAAAACAAAGAAAGCGATTTATACAGTTACGCGATTAATCAAAATAATATATAATTCTTCTACAATTTTTACTATAAGTATAAAAATCATAACGTAAAAATTAAATTTACAATATTTACATTATTTTATTTTACAATGTTAAGTAATTTTACTGTAAGTAATTTTACATCACACACCTTTCGTAAAATGACATTTATACAGTTTTATAAGAACATTTAAAAGAATTTCATTTTTCATCTAGTAACTTGTTTGTGAGGTTAGACAAAGCTGAGTACGAATAATGTAAATAAAATGCAATAAAAACTTTTAATTACCATCGTATTTTTTTTTTAATTGTCTTGTACTTTAATTTTGTACTAAAACTTAAATTTGGAACGATTTTCTACTGAAACTGTAACGTAGAAATGATTTTCGAACTCTATACTGCCAGCAATATTACTTTATGTAATGCTAACTATAGATATAATTCTAGTTTTACAATATATACATAATCATTAGATTGTTTACTTTTAAACCATGCTCTGCATGCATTTTCACCATCCAAAATATTGCCTTTTCATTCCAAATGAAAAATAATTGAAATAATAATGTTTAACTTTTAAAATAAAGTTTATAATTATCTAAAAAGCGTGATATGAGCTAATGATAAGCTGTTTAGTTATAAAAATAGACGAATTTGAAATCCATTTCTATCACAAAAATGATCCTTTAGAAGGAGTTTTAGCATTTTTGTCAGTCTTGCAAGCTTCAACTTTTTTAATGATATAGACAGCAATTCTATACAATTAATATAAAATGGAAAGCAAAAAATAGCCATCAATTACAACATTCCTCGCTCAACTAATATTATTTTTATTATTTTTTGTATATAAGATATTTTAAACACCACTAATAGTTACTCAAGTGTGAAGTTATTTTTTTAATCTATCATAATTATTATTAATGCATGTGTTATTGATAAGAATAGTTTTAAATTGTTTTTAATAATTATTTTGTTTTTACGTGATTTTACTAACAAACGGTTATTGCAATAGTCACCCATGTTACACATACAAACATTTAATATTAATTATTTAATGTAATATAAAAACAAAATCGTAACATGCACCTAGTAAACCACATTCCAAGTTATTTAGGGTCATGACTACAAAACATCTAAATATAATTTAATATTAATTCGCTATTTTCGAAGACTATTAAAAAGGATAGGATTATAAATTCTACAAGTATTTTTTTATTTCTACAAGAGCTTTGATCTTGTTAAATATTTAAATTACAATTACGTTTTTGTGCTTTAAAGCGGCATAACCACCTGTGCTTGAGACAGGCGGATACTTTTTTATAGGATCATTAAAAATAAGACGAAACTATTCGCACATTATCTCTTTGTCAATAATTTTCTTTCAAAAAAATATTATTACACAACGAAATACCTATTTTTAATGGTCCTTTATTTAATTATAACTACAACGATTATATTATATTACTTACCACATTGTACGTTTTATATTATCACGTATCATATTATATTATAATATTAATTATTATTTCAAAAAATCTAGAAGGTGAAAACAACGAAGAAATGAAACCAAGTTAGGTTGAAATGTTATAAATTATATCAAAATGATTCACTACAAGACAAGCAGGCATACCGTCGCATAGTCCACAATTAATATTAGGAGAGAATCTAGTAACTGTCTCTTTATGTTAATAAGATTTGATTTTTTTTATTCATATACATACAAAACACAATTAAACGATCTCTTATATTAATTGAGGACTAGCAGTTTTTTATTTTTAAGGCCAAATTAATAAGTTAAATTGTATTTAATTTCGTAATGAATAATAATTGCTTAGAGTTAATAAACACAATTTTGAATAGTGGTAAATTATTTAAAAACAATTCTATTATATTATGATACAAATTACATTATTATTCATAATATTAGAAGCTTATTTTGTATGAAAAAGTTATTTGTACTGTAGTATTATTTTGTGTAAATCAGCTTTTTTTTTGTTTGAAGTTTTTTTTTGTAAAAACATCGATAAAATCTATAGTAAAGTATAAAATTTAAAAAGAGATATGGAACCATTCAAAACAACTTAAAACATCAATATTCGTAGCGATTACAACGAAACAAAAATTAATGTCTAAAAATATTTCTATTAAATAATTGAATACACAATAATATAAAAACCGTTTGTGCTATATGTGCGTCTCTCATCGACCGCGTCTAAATATTATAATCAGTGTAAAAATAAATCTTTACAACACGTTAACCAACTTACGTATAAAAGTTACATTCCTATTATAGTAAAAACGTACACTGATAATGTTTACCGTATAGTATCTAAAGTTTCAAAAACTCGCACAAGACAACATCAAACTGTGAAACGAAAAACGTACGAATAGAAATCGTATGCCTCGATATGCTGAGTCGCGTCAGGATTGCTTCGCAGCGGGATTGTCCAACGCTTCACCATCCACTGCTTGAGAAGTACAACCAGTTACCATTACTGTACGCGCTTACACACCGGTGTGGTTGAAGATGAACGACACTGCATTTTTGTCGACGGGTGGTGACCGGCGCGTGAAAGAGGGATGGTTGTTGTTGTTGTAATGCCACGATTTCCTCGTTGACGTACTCGATGACTGCAGAGCAATGGTCTCGTAATACCGCAACCTGCCGCAGCACTTTCTACTCTTGATGATGGCGACGAAGCCCTTCCTGTACTTCTTATTGAAGAACGCATACAGTATCGGGTTGATGCAAGAGTTAGACGCTCCGAGCCATTGCGCCAGCGGTGTCACATAAGGGAACATATCTTCCTCCCACTTCTTGACCGGCCCACCGAGCTTTAGTCTTGCGAAGATGGAGTAGAGCGGTAGCCAGGAGACGACGAATAGAATGACGACAGCGACGAGCATCTTGACGACTTTGACCTTAGATTTTTGTTGCATGCGTTCCATTTGGGCGTCTTGGGTATCAGTGGGGATTGATCGCCTCGAGACTTTGATCCAGATAAGGATGTAGCACATGGAGATGAGGAACATGGGAAGGATGTAGCAGAAAATGAGGTTTCCGATAACGAAATATAGAACTTCGCTGAGAGGATTGGGCCAGATGTCGAGGCAGAGGCGGATGTGGGGGCTCTCTTCGAAGACTACGACGAGGTCGAAGAAAAATACCCAGGGAGTGGTCACGACGATAGCAAACACCCAGATGAAGAAGATCATGAGTCGGGCACGGCGCTTCGTGATCTGGCACTTCAGTGGCCACCAGATGGCAAGGAATCTGAAACAATAGAAATATTCATTAAACAAACTTTAAGTGAAAAGATACTGTTTACTGTTTGTATTATGTGTAAATGTGTATTCTAGGAGAATCCAAGAGAAATCATGGAGAATCAATAATCGAGAATCTATAGATGTGTACACAGGATGGCCTAAGAAGTGACGTCCAAAGGGTAAACTTAGCTGGCTCGTAACGAGAGGTATCTAAATCACCCCCACGTATGTTCCGCGATTCTTTGCAGTTTTCGAGTTACACATTTTTTATTCCTGTTCATATACTTAGTCCTGCAAATAATAGTGAAATCTACGATTTATTGCATCACTTGGTGTGCCAGTTATTTTTTTGTAAATTGTTTGTCTTTTTTTGCTCTACTGCCCGAAGAGGGCGCCACCGGTCAGCCACTAGAGAGGTTGCAAGAAAACTTATAAAAAAGTTGCTGTAAAATTGTAAAATTCGGTAGAAACTGAAAGTGCTTTTTAATGGAATTATTGATATTTGTATGAAAAATCCTGCTATTACTTTCCTCGAAAATACCTTTAATTTTCAAGTAAAATTCTTAAAAACATCAACTTAGAGACTCCAAAAACAATCATGGCAGACAACATTTTGTAGACTTGCAAATGTAATTGCTATTTAAATTACACCTACAGACTGATGCCGCAGATAAAAGATGGTAAACGCTGCTAGGTATAACATTCCCAAATTGGTATCTCATCTAAATAATTGCCGTTTTAAAGCTAATGATTGCAAGACCTCGGAGGATCGTAAATCCGGCGAAGAGGAACGAGTTATTCGGTCTGGTAGGTTATATGAAAACAAGGGGATGATTATGTGAATCTGTAAGACGCTGTTTACCATCTTTTTCTCTGGTATATCTTTCATCTGGTATCTTTTTCATGGTAACTCGACTGGCTTGCAGCCTATCACGTATGTAATACTAACTACTAGTGGGAATGTCTCAAATGTGAGTTTTGGACGTGGTTTTGACTACCCCCTTTAGTCATCATCAATGATCTTAGTGCCAAGAGATCTGAGTAGATGTCTACCGTACTTGGGGATTACAATTATCCTATCCAATACTCATAAAGTCATGCAAAATATTTATAGTTTTCTCATCTATCTTTGAACTTTAGAGAAAGTATTTCAAGCATGTATGCAGAACTACAACTTCATATTCTCCTAGTCAAGGCAGAAAACACTTATGGGTAGTATAAATTAAAACTTGTGGAATAGAATTGATGAATAATTCATGATATTCTCAACCTTGATGACTCGGATACATTCAATGTGTATATTCAAAATAAGGTGTAATATATTATGACACAAAGACTAGGGTTATTCGATACCGGAAGTGCCTGTGCGACATCTATCGGAAGTTATGTTGGTAGGTACAAGACAAATAAGGTTATATTTTTTTGTATTCAAAGCTACTTTCTTCTGTTGCTTTACTCTAAGCCTTCGCAATAAGTATTTATTAACTGGAAGAAAAAGAAAAGAAATTCATCTTAAAAATCGAATTCACGCTTGTTTTTTCTATTGTTTAGAAGAAAGCAATGAAGAATAACATCCAGACAAAACCATATATTACTATTAGCGGCGATGAGCTTGAAACCTGTCATGTAGAATGCTTATTTTTATGTTTGACGTGCCTTTGACTACTCCTTCCAGACATCTTAAAGGATATGATATTGTTTGTATGTGACCTTTAGACAGAATTCAAAGAATTCTTCATACGTCGTAGTCGTAAATAACACTTAAAATTTACGTCGATGTAAAAAATAATAAGTATACCTTGACCTACGCAACATTCTTCTCCCATAAGTACCTCAAGTGTGCAATGTCATGTCACTCAACCGTAAGTAATTTATCTAACTTTGATTATTAGCATTTTATTTATATGTAAAACCTGTTTATGTCAAACGATATAGATTGTTACAAAAGTAGTATTTTTACAAGCTTTTAATTAACTTGCAATGTATGTACAAGATGTATGTATGTAACTATGATGATACGAGTGGAATATTGTAACTCAATTTTGAAGCAGTTATCACCAACCGACTGAGACAGCGAGCTCATCTGATGATAAAGTCTGGAGCTGTTCAACAGACACTCACACTCCTTAGTACTTACTTCGATTGAGTAAAAACTTTGCATACTTGTCAAGTTCCGGTGACAATGTTTTATGATGTTACAGGTGATAGCGTACTCGATGGTTTAAATGATTATACAAAAGCCTGTCATTGAAAAAATATTCTATAGAAAGCTTATTGACTTCGACTTTGTTATTGTGATATTAAAACAGACAGTTGAACTACAAAACTATTAATTACTCAATATTTTGTAAACCATTGGTCAATATAATTAGCTGTTTTATAACAAGCGCCCTTGATACGTCGATCTGTACATGTTTAAGTAGTAGTCATATTTGGATAATTCAATAATTAATAGTTAAGCTGTTTGTTTATTTAGACTAGATTGGATGATTCCCCGCGAACTAATTATTTTTAATCAAGAAATAAATTACATCTAATATTAATAATATTTACAGAATATTTACAAAAATATATATGTATATAAGAACCAGTTGAGCTATCTGAAATTCTGAAGACCGTTGCAAACAGTCTATATATAGGTAACTCAACTGATCACTACCAGTCGGAAGCGTTCTCAAGTTACCTACTGACAGCATTGCTATGCTGAACGGCAATGCTGATCCGTTGTGCTAAATAGGTACCAGCTCTGTTAAATACCCAGCTGATACAACTGTATTGAAATAGCCTAATGCAAATCTAAGCTACATACTACAACTTTTTGTCAATGACCTTGATGCTAACGGACGTAAAATAATCAAGACGAGCTCTTACATGACCATCCTACTAAGTAGTCTGTTCCGTCCTTTTTAATTTACAATGTCTGTGCTGTTTTTTGCTCGATTTATGTATGTTTGAGTAGGTACTAAGTATTTATGCATAAGGTACTTAGCTATTTCTAAATCAAGTGGAGTGTAGTAGTTTTATCTTTTATTTCGATCGGCACCATATACCTACTGGAGCCCCATAAATCATTTAAAAGTTTTATCAAATATAGATAGGATAGACACTAAGCCGTGTTAATTGCCTAATTCTTCTAGGCGTGGTCGTGAGGAACATAAGAAGGATATTGTACATCACAACCAATTTTTATCTTCTTAATTTTACTCTTTGCTCCCATATTTGTATCTCACGGACAGGTTAGTAAAAAGCTCTCTCTGGATACATTAAAAAAATCGCTGATATACGCGTATATGTTTAAGATAAAGTATTCTAAGTAAATAATTATACTATCTTTGGATTTACGGAACAAGTAACTATTGATTTAACAATCATAAATATTATATTACAGCTGGATTCTGTTGTTTTTCATTCTAAAGTAACCTAATTGCAATTCAATTCAGAAACATGCGTAGGCGGTGACCAACCAAATTTACAACACTATTTTCCTTTCGGAAGTAAAAAATATTCCACTCTTGGAAATAACCATAATTTCATTTGACATTAATTGACATTTCGTTATTTGGCTTCATTTTGCCCTTTTCAGACGATCTGTGAATAATTTTGATGACATCAAGGTAGCATCTTACATATTTAAATAATAAATGAGTAAATGTTTCGAAATTATTTTAATGATTGTTTTTTTATGCACTAAAATGTGTGAACTGAGAAGAGAAAGAAAGAAAACGTTTTTACTTGTAGTTACAAATTTGTAACGGACATGATATTTTGGCGCTATAATTAAGTCGCGACTTTGCTCGTACTTGGATAAAAAGTAGTATATACCATTCCAGGGCATAAGCTATGTTTATTTCAAGTTTGATTCAAATCCGGTCATCAAATTCGGTTTTGTCGTTTGGGCGTGATTGAAATATCCAAACATCCTTACAAACTATCATAATATCAGTAAGATTATTTTCCGGTAAGAGATTCTTCAGATACGCCACAACACAACGCTAAAACAAGATTTACAATAATAAAATAATAACAACGGAATATTTATTCTGAGAACTGAACTTATCAATATCGTAATATTCAGTAGTGTCTTCCTGTTTCGGTTCCTGTTGACCCTATTTGAGGATAAGTTATGTTTTTATCTTGTTATTATATACATTATTATACATTTCTATAACTGACTGACAAAAAACACAGTCAGAGTTTTGTAAAAACTTGTTAAGAGTAAATTATTTTCGTAACCTAAAAAGGAATTTCCGAAACGCCTCTTCTAATTATTATAATCGTTCCTCAAATAGATCACAAATAAACTCACTAAATAGTACTACTCGTACATTAATGTTTTTGGCAGCATTAATGTTTGTAAATAACTTTTAAGTTAATGCGAGAGTACTTTGAGGAAAACTTGAGAAAAAAACCGGCCAAATGCGAGTCAGACTCGCGCACGAAGGGTTCCGTACCATTATCTATAAAAACGGCAAAAAAATCTTGTTTGTTGTATGGGAGCCCCCCTTAAATATTTATTTTATTCTGTTTTTAGTATTTGTTGTTAGAGCAGCCACAGAAATACATAATCTGTGATAATTTCAACTGTCTAGCTATCACGGTTCATGAGATACAGCCCTGTGACAGACAGACAGACAGACGGACAGCGAAGTCTTAGTAATAGGGTTCCGTTTTTACCCTTTGGGTACGGAACCCTAAAAACTGACGATAGTGGAGTCAGGAAGCAACCCTGATTTGTGAAAAAAACTATTTAGGTTTAAAAACTAAGAAAACCGACGCTACCGGGAATTTTGTTATGAAACACCAAAAATTAAAAAAAAAATTGACCAATCGAAAATTTCAGACACGATATACTTAGTTTTTTAAGTTTTGTAGAGGAACTATTATTCCTACATTAATAAAATTTAAATGGGACCAACATTGGACTATTCGCTACACAATAAAAAAAAAAACTAAAAACTTTCTCTTATTTTCGTCGGTAGAAAAGAAGTTGCGAGCGACCTCTAGGTTGACAGTTCCTAAATAAATCATTATAGAGAACAACGCAAGATACTTATTTCTTTCTCAGTAATCCCTTTGGTCCTGGGTTTTGTCTCGTAATCTTTCACTGGACCTCTTACGAGCTTATGATACGTGAAGAGCGAGTGAATCGAAGTAGTCAAAGTAAAAAGGTATTTATTTTAAGAAAATCATAAGAATCACTTTGAAACCCTTGGGAGCTAAATGAATAGCTACGCCTGTTCCTCGTCTAGAAGAATTATGCAACAAACACGGCTTGGTGCCTATAATTTTTTTCGATGGTCCATAGACCTCAAAAGCTTACCATACAATAAAAAACCGGCCAAGTGCGAGTCGGACTCGCGCACGAAGGGTTCCGTACTATTATCTATAAAAAACGGCCAAAATGTTGTTGTATGGAAGCCCCACATAAATATTTATTTTATTCTGGTTTTAAGAGGCTGCCAGTCGCTGATTGCTCTTTTTCGAAACGAAAAAAGAAATACTTCTGAACAAGCCACATCTCCTATTTTTATAAGTATATTACTTCAGGTTCCTACCTAGATTTCTATTAAGCTGAAAACATAATAGCAGAAACTTTTCACGATAAAAATATTATTTCAAAATGATACGTTTTAGAATTTATGATCGAAATATTTTATATACCTACTATTAAAATCAACTTGTGATTTATTGTTAAAGATAGGTAATATGTAGATCTAGATTTCTATTAGGATAGATTTTTGATAAGTAATTATACATAATTTATATCATTAATTTATTCGAAAAGCTAAGGCGGACCACGCGCCGACGTGTGTTTGTCGTCATTGCAGCGGCCGGTAGGATTATTTATCGAAGTGATTAAAGATGGGTACATCTTTATTCACATATACTATACATTATAAAATAGGAGATGTGGCTTGTTCACAAGTATTTCTTTTTTCGTTTCGAACAAAAACAATCGTCGACTGGGAGCGCCTTAATATTTGCTCTTATAGCGGCAACAAAAATACATCATCTGTGAAATTTCAACTGTCTAGTTATCACGTTTCATGAGAAACAGCTTGGTGACAGACAGACGAACATCGGAATCCCGTTTTAACCCTTTGCGTACGGAACCCGAAAAATTTAAATCCAATTATAATTTTATAGAAGAATGATGTATGTACCAATGTACCTATATTATTTTAATTTATACAAAGTGGTACTTGGAACTAGGGAAGATCCTTAAAAATTGTGGGTCGTATGATGATAGTTAATGATCAATTTCATCATTACACACCTAAATTATGATTTACTACACAGGTCGCAGCTGTTAGCAAAATAACCTTGTTATGTTTAAGGAAGTTTGTATGGGTAAGCAAAGCTAGTGACAGAATTTATAGATTTTTTACTCGCGACATCGTTGCAAAATGTAACCATGTGCCAAATACAATGTTTGGACGTGCCTCTGACTACACCCTTAAAACATCTTCAAGGATGTGAGCACCTGAGGTAGTTAGGGATTACAGTTGTGATATTTTTTTTTGTTATGTTGGTGTTTACTGAGTTTTCCTTCTCTGTATTTCCTATTTACTCTATGTCGCTATCTCTCAAACAAATAGCGACTTTTATTGCGTAACATGTCGTAAGTACAACCGTTCCTAAATGCTTGCATCCATATATCAAGTGGTTTGTGTCTGTGCGTTTTTGTGAATTAGGGTGATTGCGGTCACCGACCTGGCGCTTTTGAATAACAGCGTGAATTTGTAATGAAAATAGATACCTATTTGGTGTTGTGGTTATTATATTCACATATTTAAAAGCTCCTAAGACATTTGATCCTTGTGATTTTATTGAAAGTACCTGAATGATTAAGCTTTGCTCGGTATTTCATTGCCTGAACACGGATTTAACGACGTTTTCTAAAACTGAAACTTAGCTATATCGATTTTTCGCCCCCGAATCTCTTTGCATTCTAAATTTTATGAAAATCGTTGGAGCCATTTCCATGATTCATATATACAACAATTTTTTTGCTCGTTGAAAGGTATTAGATTTTTTTTTAATATTACGTTATTACAATCTTAGCACACTGTGATGTCCTTTAACTGAAAAAAATTAACTAGATTTACGTAAGCACCTACAATATTTTTAATTAGCTAGGTTGTGATCTTTCCGTTCGATGTTCTTAATAAATAAATAAATTAACCTTTTTCCTGAGATCGCTAACCATATTGTTTTACGATGGTCATAAAACGTAAAAGGCCATACCCTTTTACACCTTTCCTAGATGATTTATACAGCGTCTGGTGAAGCTTTCTACTTACTTACAAAGTGCTGGAGTGTCTGGGACTAGGGCCGTCTTTAGCCTACCTTAGGTGCCCCCTAACCTTCAGTAGCTCCAATTCCCCTTCCTCTTTTGTTAGATTTAATATCGCTTGCCCGCGCTCTGCACCCCTTGCGCCCTAGGGTAGTGATAGGCCTGCCTAGGACATATTTTAGATGGAGTACCTAGGTATTTCCAGCAGAACAGAGCATTCATAGGAAAGACACGGTCCATACTTTCGGAGTTGAATAAACGATGTTTTCCATCACAGTTAAAACGCAAAAACATTACGAACGGAAAGTATATTTCTTAGTGTGGTTTTATGGAAAACATCGTAAGGTGTAGTTACTGTAAAATGTGAGCATGTGCAAAATAAAATGTTTGGACGTGCCTCTGGATACCTCTTTTAGTCATTACCAAGTATCTGAGCGCCAGGAAATTGAAATACCTGTATGTTTTCCGTACTTAGGAATAACAGTCAACCGAATCCCTAGATCGATCTTGATAAAATCAAGGTTTAAAATAATCTACAGTAAAAATAATTATTGGTAATTTTTTTCCTTTCCTTTTCGATTATGGAAAATAAGAAACACTCAAGTACCGTAATTATTGCCACGCGTTTACGCGCGTTTTAATTTCATTTATGGACATTAACGATCATATAATCTCGATCAAGTACTTAATAATCATGTTTCACCTTAAAGCAAAAACAGTTTATGTATGTACTAACTAAGTAATGCATTACTAACTGACTGACTGACTGACAGTATCAGCATGAGGGGGTATATTCTTTTTACGTATTATTTTTTGACTTTTTAAATGGAATAGTAGAGAATAACCTGAATTCAACCTACAGATGTTTCAGTTTGAAAGATAATAAAACTTACAATACGCACAAAGATCACAATTGCAAACAAATTTACAACAAAACTGATCCAGGTCACTAATTGGAAGGAAGCGTCCCCAATCAAGTTAACGATCCGTAAAAAAATATGCGAAAATTGCTATAACTTTTGAAGTTATTTAAAAGTAATACAGACAAAGTCACGATTGTTCTACTAGTTCTGTGTATAAATTAAAAATAATTTCATATTTGCTTGCCGCCGTATTAATACCTACAATTAGAAGTTACAATCTGTCGATATGGCGCTACTTTCCTACTGTCAGGGTGACATTGACATCAAACTGACGCGGTTACGTCAAAATAATAACATTGGCAACAATAAATCCGGTATTATGATTCATGTCCGCGCTCTAGTTGCCTTCAAAATAAGGTTCAAATTCGTAATTTATATTATGATTTTTATTAATTTTGGGTTCCTGTCAATACCAGAACATTATTTTTTGTGGCAGGCTACCACATTTGGCTAAACGGCCGTAAGGTCAGCTGGTGATGACTTGAATGATAACTATTTCTTTTTTATTGCAGAAATAATTGCGAGCAGATACGAAATGAGGTGTGTTTCGGAGAAAATTAAGCCATTTATCGAAGTTATTTTTTATAGGCATCTTAAAAATTATGATGAAAGACATGATAAAGTTGTAGATATTTATGGAGCTACCTACCAACTGTCGAAATGCATTTTATTTGTCATTATTTATTATGTTAAGGACATTTTTTGGTCGTAACAATTTGTGCTACTTAATATCCAGTTGTCCTATAGAGACGTGTTGGTTTAGTTAGAGGTATGTCGACTTTTGATCCAATTATCGTACGTTTGAATCCCGATGAGTACACTGTACAGTACGTGTATTTTTCTGCTTTACAAGGGTTCCGTATTACTAAGACTCCGCTGTCTGTCTGTCTGTCTATCACCAGGCTGTATTCATAAACCGTGATAGCTAGAAAATTTTAACAGATGATGTATTTTTGCTGCCGCTATAACAATAAACACTAAAAACAGAATTAAATAAATATTTAAGGGGGGCTCTCATACAACAAACATGTTTTTTGCCGTTTTTTATAGATAACCATACGGAATCCTTCGTGCTCGAGTCTGACTCGCATTTGGCTGGTTCTTTATATCTATATGAGATGTATAAAATACTTTACATTAGATACTTATTCCTGTTGGTATCAATATAGTAGGAAATATCTGCTGGTTGGCCAAGAATTGGATTTTGTAGTATTTCGACTAATTATGAAACCATGCGTTGTCTGTAACTCGTCTTTAACTTTATATACTACATAATAATAAATTAGTATAAGTCTTACATTACTATCTTTGTTATCAACACCCATATACGCACAAGTTAAAATGAATCCCCATCAAAAATAACTTACACATTACCAAACCGTGGCCACACATCATGAATAAGCTTTGAACCTGACTAGCGCCACATCACCAAAGTCAGCTTTTTACAAGCTTTTATATAACTTGCAAAGTATGCATATAACTATGTTTGTGGAATCCTCCTCGGGTGTAATCTTGCAACTCAATTCTGAAGCAGTTATCCTCAACCGATTGAGCTGAAATTTTGCATACTTATGTAACTTTGGTGACAATGCAATAATATGGTGACAGCGAGCTGATCTGATGATGGTGTCAGGAGCTATTCCACGGAACTCCTCTGTAAATAGTCGGATTGAGTTAAAACTTCGCATACCTATCAATCTCCAATGACAATGTAACATTATGGTCTGATGATGGAGCTCGGATGTAGCCATAGAAATTCCTTAATTACACAACATAATGTCGCCATGTTTGGGCTCGTTGGATTTATCTTGACGAGCTCTAGTAAGCCCTAGGATTATATAAGCTTGTTATTAAAAATATATTTTTAATAATTTATTATATATGGTTAAATTCGATGCGACGTGACACTAGTCGGGGCAAATCTTAGCTCACCACTTACCATCACTTGACATTTCGATCTCAGATCATTTATCACTTATTTTTTAATTTTTAAAAACGATATCTGAAATCTTTGGACCTTTTAATTGTATGAGACAGTAAGTGTCGAATTAATTATACTGCCATAAACTTTATGAGTTTCGTATCACATTTATCGAAAAGATTTTTGTGATCATGCGAAAATAGAATCTACGGCAGTTGAAATAAAGGTTATCGAGTAACAAAAGCTTGTGCTCAATGTAATTTATACATAGTCTTTTGACATAAATATGCTATTCAGCGCTGCGGTAGGTAAAGTAAAAATGATTTTGATCATTTATAATTATTCGGCTGTCGGTCTGTCAGTCATAAATTATCATGTTTACTGACAACATTTTTAAAATGCATTGTTTTTTTACTCATAAACATATACCTAATAATAATGTGTTGATAAACGTTCTTCAATCTGGTTTGAGCTGCATTATTTTAAGCTTCAAGTTAGTCCAGAAAAGTGAAGTGTTTGTGTTCTTAAACTATTCATAAGCTTCTTTAAGTTCAGTACTTTCTCTCAGACGCCATTCAAAGCGTGGTTGAATAGTGTTGAAAAATTTCCAAAGGAGGTAGTCAGAGGCATGTCTCACCATTAAAAAACACACTCAAACATTTTGCAGTAGTTGACATTCCTTACATGATGGATTGCAAGCCAAGATTTATTAATGCAACAAACACGGCTTGGTGCCAAGATTTTTTTTCCGTAATTCTTTTCGTAAAAGCTATGTGGAGTTCTAGATTGGCCGATCGAACAAGGTAAAGGCTCAAACAAGAAAAATAATAAAAACATAAATAGAGTAAACAAAAAAAAGAAATAAAAAGCCTCAGCAAAAGTTGTAAAGGCAGCACCAAGGCCTTATTACATCTATTTAGATGGCACATTAAGCTCCAGGTGGAGCTAATTACTCACTTACTGACGCTGTAATACCTGAGACATAATCTAAATATATAACTACTAGCTTTTACCCGTGACTTCGTCCGCGTAGGTTCAGAAAAACGATTTTTGTTGACCTTATGGTAAAAATTGATATTCCGAAAATTATAAGAATATTTTGGGAAAAAAGTAGCCTCTATATGAAATTTGGTATGGCCGTGATAACGTCACAAACAGACAGACATATAACTACTTGCACATTTATAGTTTAGATAACTATTTTGCGCTAATGACTGACTGACTGATCTATCCCCGCACAGCCTAATCCACTAGTCACACATCCTTGAAACTTGAAATTTGCGGTAATAACCATCTATTGATGTATGACTGACCTTCGGATCGAAAGTCAAAAGCACCATTAGCCTGGGATTAGACCAACTACGGCTCATTGCCACAACAATTGTTTTATTGTAACTTTGAATGTTGCAACTTGTTCCTTATTTGTTTTTATAAATACTAAGGCACTTATCACCAACATGATCTATTACGCATTTAGCAAGCCCCGCTTGGTCAACATATTTCATCGGTTTCAACTTTTTAACACTCCTGCTTCGAGAGTCTGATATGATCAGCCCCTGATACAGGCGCACGATTGAATTGCCGAATCGATTGATTTTAATCTCATCATCATTATCATTTCAGCTATAGGACGTCCACTGTCTGCTGAACACGGCCTCTTCCTATGTACCTCCATAAGCGGCCAGCACTCAACTGGTTATTTTTTTACCTGTTGTTCTGTTTTAAAGTAATCCTTGTGATATTATTAAAATAAATACCTTTTGACTTTGACATCGCCACTAAATATAAAAATATTTTTTTGATATGTAAACAATTTTTTTATAACTATCTATGCAAATCGTATTCTTATTTTGAATGTGGAAAGTCTGCACGTCTTAGAATTGCAATAATTATAACGCTAATTGATCAATTATGATTGCTATCTGTTACATTAGTTCTGACATCTGTCACATGCTGTGTCATTTGCGTTTGCGCAATTTTCTGCCAAAAATACGTTTGTAAAAGGTAGGTACGCAGTTATTGCCAATATCTGGGGCGATGTTTTGCGAGCTGATATAAAAACTACTCGAGAGACCACCAAACCATCAGTTGGGAGTGAGACGTGAAGAAATGACAATGCAAAAAACTGTAAGTGCATAAAAATGAATTTAAATGCATGTAAAATTATTCATTCTAGAAAAGTACAAAAAAAACTATTTAGGGAGTTTTGTAATAACACCTAATATAATACATAGTCACAATTTCACAAAGTTATGAACCCACACTAGGATTCTCCGTGTCGTGGGTATCAAACCATGGGTACCATAGGACTAAAAACCTAACAACTTTAGGGCTTTCCTCTATGAGTAATTGGTGTAAATTTTAATGTATGTAATCTATGTATCTACGTATTTCACAACAAAATTGAGTTAAGAATAATCCCAAGCCATCACAGGGCCCTCTGACACGAATTAAACATCAAATGTATATCAATATACTTTTTCAGATTATCATCAGCGCCATCTTGGCGATCGCTGCATCAGCACCGGCCGTCTTCATTGAAGACCACGACTATCCATCAAAGTACACTAGCCAGTCCTACATCCACACCCCTGTCTACCCTGTGGTCCATGAACTTTTATCAGCAAAGTCTACTCTGACCAAGAGCAGCCAGGTGGTAAACCATGGAGGAACCGCTGTTGTCCACGCACCAGTGTATACCCACATACCAGTAGTCCACGAGCTGACTCCTGCTAAATCTACAGTGACTAAAAGCAGTCAAGTTGTGAACCATGGAGGTACCGCTATCCTGCACGCACCTGTCAGTCATGTTCCTGTGGTTCATGAGCTAGGTACAGCCAAGTCCACTGTAACGAAGAGCAGTCAAGTGGTCAACCATGGTGGTACCACGGTGGTACATGCTCCGGTGTACGGTCATGTTATGCACCATGTTGTTGACTACGCGCCGCAGTCAGTCGTGTATTCTCCGCAGGTTTATTCATCAGCTAAGATCGGAGATTCCGCGATCTCTCATCACAGCTCAACAGTGCATGAGACGGAACCAGTAGTGAACCATTACTCTTTGTACGCTCTTCACCATTGATTGTTGTTTGATTAAATTATTTGTTATTACTTTTGTATTTTATTTTGGCCTCTTTATAAAATTTGCGCTTACGAAAAAAAGTGTAGGGAACATCACTGGTAATACTCCTATCTAAAGCTAATCAGGATACAGTATCACGTGTGTGACGTGTAACGTCTTTTGGAATCTGCATTATCACTATCACTACATAGTATAAAGCAAAGTCGCTTTCCGCTTCCCGCGTCTGTATGTAATATGTAATATGTATGTATGTATGTTTGCTTATATCTTTAAAACCACACAACGGATTTTGATGCGGTTTTTTTTATAAATAGAGTGATTTAAGAGGAAGGTTTATTATGTATAATACATGCATAATATAGTAGAGAAACACTGATAATTTTAGAGGTTTCTAATGTGATGTCGTAAAAAAACACATGTTTTGCGCTTACATTGCAAATGCTGGCTGAACCCCACGAGATATATCAAAATAATGTACTACAGTATTGTATACCTTAAAAACGTTTACAAAAAAGTCCACGATGGTATTAGAAATGTCTTACGCACAGCGAAGCGGGCACGGGTCAGCTAGTATATTATATAAGCAAGTTTTTAAATTAGTTGACCACCCAGGTCTCCGTACATTTTGTAAACAATAGGTGCTCTAACTTTGCAATAAAAAATCTGCAAAGCCACATTTATTTTTTAGCTCAAAAAACAAATAAAATCGTAATTTTTTAAGAAATCTTAACAAAAAATCTATTTTCTATCTCAATATTTGTGAGCATGGTACCCAAAACAGTGAGCAAATGCATTTCAGCAAATGTATTTCAGAAACGGCTTAAATTAGCCAGGCGTCCTAAAGAAGCACCTATCTAATTGCCAGGTCTCTCTTTTACCAAAAACCCTGTATAACGATTACATGCCTACTCTTATTAGATTATGACCTATATTTATTCTCTCAAGGACTGCTTTTAAAGATCAGACTCAAAGAGACTAAATTCATAGAGGCTCGTGTGAACGCATGTCATTATGAGAGCTTTACGTAATGATGGAGTTATAAGTATATTTTATGAGTACTTGAGTACCTCATACACACGTGTAACTTTGCATATACGTACACAAATATACAAGGTACATGTTATAGTCATGTAAAATGTGTATTTGTGTACAATTAGTTAGGACAAGTAGGATTTATTTATCAACATCGACTAAATATGTTGATAAATAAATCCTACTTATCCTTACTAATAAGAGGTAACAGACAAACAGAGTTAAAAGCGAAATTAACTCTATTTATACCTCTTCACACTTAAATCGCTGAATACATATTGATAAAATTTAGCAAGTATATAGATTTTATCCTAGGAAATGACTACCGTTTACACCGTGCGGACAAAGTCGCAGGCAATAGCTAACTACATTATAAATGCAAAGGTGTGTTTGTATGTTTGTTGGTTTGGTTCTTTCATGCAGTAACATCATATTTTGAATAGAAGCCAAAGAATGACTGGCTATATTATTTTATCTACACTTTTTTATTTTAAAATAACACGTGAAACGACGAGAGAAGCTTGGATGTAGAAGAAAAGAAAAGGTAAATATAAACTAAGTAAATATACTCAGGGTACTTATTATGCTCGGTGATATACAAACATTTGTAAATTCATTAAAAAAACTTGAAAAAATTTAATCTCATGAAAAGATTTTTACATTAGTAAGGAGCTCCAAAAGTTTACTTGATTGATTGATCAGTTTGTAGTTTTTACAAAATCATTCTTTGTATTAGCTAAGTTGTAGTTAAGTAATTACTTTTATTTGTATACTAGCGACCCGCCCCGGCTTCGCACGGGTAGCATGTTATTATACATATAAACCTTCCTCCTGAATCACTCTATCTATTAAAAAAACCACATCAAAATCCGTTGTGTAGTTTTAAAGATATAAGCAAACATACATACATACAGACGCGGGAAGCGGAAAGCGACTTTTCTTTATACTATGTAGTGATGACTCTCGTTGAATATGTTTTTAGCTGACGAAAAAAGTGAAGATTCTATTTTTGTTTCATGTTTTTCTATTGTGTAGAGAATATTCCCAAATTTGTCCCATTTCAATTATATTCCTGTAGAACTAATAGTTTATTCATACAACTTAAATAATAAATATCGTCCTTTCTTTTCAGTTTTATAAACGTAATATTTTTTTCTAAAATTCTGGTAATATTTTTTGACATTGCTTCTAGACAAACGCTTTAGGCCGTCCGTCATGGCTTAACAACTTTTTGAAACTGCCATATTAAGCCATCTGAAGCACGGAAGCGCTTATAATAAATATCACTAAATTACCATTCATTTAATGACCGACAGAAGATTTAAATCGACTAAGCAAGCTACACCATTTAACTCTGAATATACATCATCTCAACCTTGTTGAACAAAAGCTAACTAATAGACCGACAAAACAATCATGCAATTATAAAGTTGCATGCTGCCCAGTTTCAAAATGATATCGCATTATCATCAGGCCCAAAGCTAGTGGGGAATTTTGCAAGATGTTGACTTATTTTAGCATTGTAATTGAAATGACCCCTGTGGCTAAGTGAAAGATAGATAACAAGAGTAAAAGACTGGGAAATAGGTATAGAAATGGGATCACGACTGTGTAATCCCCAAGTACGGTAGACTGGAAATATGAGAGGATCCCATGTCTCCAGATGCTTGGATCCTTGAAGATCTTTGAGATATCTAAAGGAAGTAGTGAGGGGCAAATCCAAACATTACATTAGCACGTGCCCCCTTTTTGCTGTAGTTAGCATTCCATACGAGACAGGTAGCTAACTTATCGCCGCCTATAAGAATTCTAACTGGTTTCCTACCGATGTTTTACTTCGCTTTTGTGGGCACTTTTTTCGAGCAGAAAATTCATTGATGCAAAGCCAGGATTAAAACACACGACCTAAGAAATGAATCTTCTAGGCTTGGTCGTTAGGAACAGGCGTAACTTCACCTTGCTCCTAAGACACTTACCTTATGACTATGACTATAGGCTGATGATGATGATGATTGCGCGTTTATTTTAGTTGAGAAACAATTATTATAACTGATCTATGCGCATAGATTAGTTTCGACACAAACTTTACTGGTAAGTACGTTCAATTGCATGTTACAGTAAGTACGTAAAACAATAATCTTATTGTGTAGGTACATGAACTTGACATTCAGCCACAATGGCGGTTATGCAAGCGTTGCGAGTGCGCGGGCGCACGCTGCGTCAAACGCTGATTTATCGAGCTTTGATCGCGGCGACCTACTTAAGGGTTAAGGGTTATTTTGATAATATAGTTTTTACTGACCATCTTTACGGAGCTTTGTCTTTTTATTTTTAATCTAAGCTTTGACAATTGTCTGGTAATCAGTAAAAACCGGGGAATATCAATTGATACCAGGATATCCCAGTGATCGAAATTCAATCATAATAGGTACAAAAATAATTTATTTAATATGAGAAAATTACGCTCTCCCACTTAAACATAAATTTAAAAAAAAAACTTTGTAAAACCAAAATAACGATAATATAAGTATCATCGCGATACATACGTGGAGGGAACACTCTAAAATACGTACAAAATTAAAGTCAATAAAATCACAAGGATCACTTTGAAAAGATTTAGAAGCTAGGTAAGGCAACAAACAGAGCTTGGGGAACGAGACGATGACCCCTTGCGTATAGATAATTATATAGAAGGGTTTATTTAGATAGGCACACAACTAAAAGGTACGTTCTACACTCGATTTAGGAAGAGAGTGAGAGCATAAAGTAGTTATATACATACGTATTTCAATAAAGTGTAAACAGGTAGGTACATCGCAGAACTACGAGTAGGTATATTCTACAGCTCTGCTAAATGACGCGTCAGACAATAGACTGGATAAATCAATATGAAAAGTTTGTTTACGAGAGGGAATAATTTTTATCACCACTTAAATTAATACCTTCACGTAGGATTTTAATCTTCGATATTGGAACTCATCTCTTGTGTAATCAATGAAACCACGAATCCATGATGGATCACCCTTTTATATTGTAAAAACGACAGATAAATCACACGATACAGTATTATTGAAACAATTGATTTATCTGTTGAATTCTTATTAATGTATACACCTTAATGAGACTCTTGCCATCTCAGATTGTGGTACGTAGGTACCACAATTGTAAGCCCTGGTTTTATAAGTAGCGGTGACAATTTATGACTATCAAGATAACAGTCATAAATTGTCACCGTTTATTTTGAAAATTCATAGATAATCGTAAATTTTCATGATTTACTTATTTAAAAAGACTCTATTACTGATTCGAGACTATTGCCATCTCGGATTGTGATACTTTAAGCCCTGGTTTTGTAGGTGACAGTGACAGTTTTAAAGGCCGTTTTAAGCGGGTTTTATTTTGAAAATTTATAAAAAATTGACAATATTCAAGTTATTGAAAACTTATAATATTTCTTAAATTTTTAAGACAGTGTTCATGAAATAATGAAAAAATTATGCTATATCTGATATTATGGTTTTATTGCAATAAAAAGTGAAAGCAAGCAGAGAAGGTAAATGTTGTGATATTTGGTCAATATTTTACAGTAATAATTAAAAACAAATTAAACTTAGAATAACTTAGAAAATAAATTACGAGTATATATACCTACTCAATGTCTATGTCTAATATTAATTGAACCCTACATTGATTGACAATTATAGATGTAGATATAATAACTTCAGTACTCATGGGTTATGTAAGTGAACTTGACTTCAACCTCAATATAACTCGTACTTGTTTGTAGGTATTTATTCGTTGATCTCGCGATGTGCGAATCGAGTGAAAGCTCGAGTGGATGCGGCAGTTTCGGATAAACCGAGCATAGTTTGCAATTAAGATAAATCAACTCATTGACAAATTTTAAATTAAGCCTGGGTATTATGTAAGCTATATAATATTTAATAGGATCACTGAAATACTTATGTACTTACCGATTTAATACTTATACTTAATTTAAGATTAGCCATCAACATTTTTTTTCGAGGTAGTTCCTCATTATTATTTGCGTACTACGAGTACATACTACGAGTTGCTGAATTTAGAAAAAATCTATTGTACAATATTTTGTTTCTTCTCCTTGAATGTTTGATATTTAAGCTTGGACTATATTTTGTATTGCCTAGTATATAACTCATCAAAAAAATATGGAGAATAAAACTTAGAAATATTTTTTTTGTATAATATTGGCATTATGATTAATAATAAATATAACAATATCAAACAATTTTAGCTTTAAGAAGTACGTATCATACTCGTATATACTTATGAACGTTTTCCCTAATATACCTTCTCCACTAAAGCTCGACTAGCATCGACCATAATTTATACAAAATTCAAGTACTCGTTCATTGTCGAATTTCGGCAGTTGGTATAAATAGCCCGAGCGAGACCACCATTCGTTAGATACCTCGGTCCTCTTGAGACAATCACTTCTTACAAACAAACGAGCAAAACCCCAAAATAAACATGCAGGGATTCGTAAGTTCATTTTGTTTGTTATTTGATAAGTGATAGTGAGTTTGTGGTTTGTGAAACGTGGATTGCATTTATATCAGCTCACTGGTTTTCTAACGCTTAACCTTATCATGGCTGTTAGGGCGCCTTCAGATTAGACTTGAGGAAGCGCTATAGAGCCAGCATACGTCAAAAAAACAGTTGCTAGAATCATTAGTTAATTCATGAGGTATAAAGATTTTGTTGTAACGGCTCTATGGCGCTTCCTTGAGCGTCTAATCTAAAGGTGCCCTTACTCAAGGTGACATTACAAACGACATGTCAAACAAACAATTGTTTTATCGGAAAGTACATAAACTAACTTTTACCCGACTTTAAATCGGAGTGTTTCTAACCCAAACATACAAACTGTGAAAAATGTGCGTATTGTGCTAAAAGTTATGTTTGGATGTGCCTCTGACTATCTTCAGACATCTTCAAGGATCTAAGCGCTTTGAGATCTGAGAGTATGTCTTGAGATTACAGCCGTGAACCTATTTATTTTTAAATTATTTTTACATTCGATCTGTATCATCTTAGTAGACTAGTAAATGTAGTAAAGTATTTCTAATAATGGCTTGTAAGCAAATCATAATGAACGACAAAGTAACCTTATTAGACGGGTATACATTTAGAACAAATAAACGGAGTAAATTTGATGTCAGAAATACCTTCAGGTAAACAAAACGTAGGCGGTGAAAACTTTACCTGTTGTGCCTTTTCACATGCAGTTTTCGCGACACTCTGTTTCATAGTTACTAGTATAAACATAACGCCGTTGAACATACACGTACACAGGCGTAGCTTCCTAACTTCTAAGACGTTTCAAAGTGTGTCCTTGTGATTTCTTGAAAAACATTTTGACTTTTCAACTTTCCTGTCCCATGAACCACATACTGCTCAGGAAACTTGCGCTTGGAATGCTCTTATACATTCCTGAACTATATGTGTGTCACACATTTCTATAGCAAATGTTTTTACGGGACGCGCTGGTACTGTGATTTTTATGGGACGTGCTAGGACGACGATATTTTGCAAATAGTTCAATGAAGTTGGGGCTCAATTTTGATATTTTATTTGGCACAGAGAATGTGTAAGCCGTGTGCACGTTTAAAGATGCTTATTTCTAATCTACGTGGGAGTGAAACATTTTCAGGAATAATTTCAGCCTAAGTTATAAACTGTTAACCCACTCAAAATTATTCAAAAGTCAAACAAATACTTAGATTTCAACTTCCAAAAGTCAATTGGATATCTATTCAAATACTTAGATAAAGTCTATAGAGTCTAAACTGCTGGCCCTAGAATCTTTAAATTTGGTTGTTTTTCTATTTACGCGTATTTTTGTATTAAAAAATCTGGAAACTCAACCTCTATAAATTTACAGCGGGGCTTGAAAAATCATTACTGAAAAGAGCCTTGAGATAAAATAAAATAAAAAAAACTTGGACATTTCATACAGAGCCATCTAGCCTTTAAACTAAGCAAAGTACTTATAGAAAGTACTTATACCAGGTAGAATTATAGAATACATACTTTTTTTTTTAGGGTTAAAATATCACTAATAAGAGCCTGAAGTTCAAAGAGGATCTGTATAACGCTTGGAGTTTTCAATTATATTTTATTAATTTCCCTTTAGATCGCCTTCACCGCCCTCCTGGCTTGCGCAGCCGCTGCTCCCGGCGTGCTCCTGCACCAGTCACCTGTCGTGCACACCGTGCACGCCGTGCACGCGCCCGTCGTGCACACCGCCGTGCTCGGCTCTAAGACTACTATTACTAAGAGCAGCCAGGTAAGACCCAAAATGATAACCCGAAGATGAAAATCATGGTACTCTAGTATTCGGTATCTGTGGTTCGAATATTTTTTCCTGGCTAACAAAAACTAGTAAACTTTTTCATTTGTAAAGGTCGACTGTCTTAAATAGTTTTGGTTAACTACGACAGTTCTAATGACTGTCTGTCAAAACCCAAATCAAAGAACTATTTATAAATTGAACGTTAAATTAGATTATTATACAACAAAAAAGTTTACAAATAACACACTGAAACTTGAATGGATTGTCTTCAAAAACACACTCTTTTTTGTCGGTTGAAACTCACTTAAAATGTGATATTATGCTCGAACTGTAAAGTAGCACACAAGTTGATTTAAAAAGCTACGTTTTTATGTTTCACGTCTAGATTTATATATAACTTGCAAAAGTAATCTAATTCAAAGTCCAGAATATTTACGACGTGCTACTTAAAATTACACCTTTGATTAAACCTGTTGATCTTGTTCATCTTACAGTACCTACTCCCAAGTACTACCTGAACTATGCAGAGGAATAAAAATAAGAAGATAAATTGTACATAATATTTTTGATTTCATTTTTGTTTCTGTAGGATAAATAGTTCCTTCAGAGTTGGTATAGTTTTTTAAATTTTTTAAAAACTATACCAACTCTCGACTCATCGAATGGTAAAAGTGATTTTTTTATGATTAACTAGCTGACCCAGCGAACTTGGTAGACATTAGAATTAACAAATGTTTTATCTGTCACAGGTCGTCAACCACGGTACCCCGGTCGTCCACGCCGTTCACTCCGCCCCGGTGGTCCACGCTATCCACTCCGCCCCGGTAGTCCATGCCGTCCACACCCCGGTGTTGCACGCAGCTCCTCTGATCGTCAAGTCAGCACCTGTTGTCCACGCTGTACCAGTTGTCCACTCAGTCCACGCTGTCCACACCCCACTGGTGGTGAAGACTGTCCCTTCTGCGATCGCTCACAGCAGCTCTGTGGTCCACCACACCCCTATCGTCAAGACTCTGCCCATCATCGCCGTCCATCACTGATGTGTTATAAATGAAAATTAAATTACGTAGTACCTGATCTCTGTATTTATTTTTGACTCTCTCTTCCTTACCTTATCCCAGTCCTCATGGTCGGCACAACATGCACACAAATTTATTTCAAAATCAACTTCCTTAGTTAACAGCAAAATCAATACACTCTTCAAATTTTATGTTTCTGTTTGTGGTTTAATATATGCGTTGATAGATCAGTCAGTCAGTAACGCAAACGTTTTATATATTTTGATATAAGTAGTTGTAAATATAGGTAATACTGAATTTAGTTAAGTTCATAATCATACCAGAATGTGTACAGATCGTACATTAGGTAATACTGTTCATTGGTATTATAGTATATTAGTGTTAATAACTGGAAGTGCTTAATTATTTTGCTCTATTGAATGGGCTTAGAAAAATGTATGGCACCCAGAATACCTACCTTAAATGTTGAACAGGAATGTGGAGCGGAAAATATGGCGATTTTAATTCACAGAAACGACGCAGACTAATTCAAATCCAGAGACGAATCAATGTAACACAGTGTTATTATTTAGTATTTTTCGTTTTTTAACCGACAAAAAAAGAGAAGGCTCTAAATTTGACGTAATGTGTATTGTTCATAAGTATGACCGCGCATATCTTTTTATCTGGTGATCCGATTTTGATATTTTTTTTTAATTTCTAGAGTTTAGTCTCAAATTGGTCTTATTCTACTTTCTACTTTAGTATTTTAAATGCGAAAGTTTGTGAGTGTTTGTGTGTGTTTGTTACTCTTTCACGCAAAAACTACTGAACGGATTAAAATAAAACATTACAGTAATAATAGCTTAAACATCAAAATAGCACATAGGCTTTTTTTTATCCAGGTACTACCCGTGCGAAGCCGGGGCGAGCATCTAGTTTAAAATATACTCATGTAGGACTAATAGTTTCTACACAAAACTTAAAAATCGAATATCGTTCCTTCGTTTATTTTTTTACTTGCTTTTGTCGGCGGCTTCGCTCGTATGATACAAGAATAAAAAGTAGACTGTATGCTATTTCAAGACATAAACAGTTGTATGTTACAAGTTTCATCTAAATCCATTCGGTCGTTTAGACGAGATGGAGCCACAAACATACAAACATCCTCACAAACTTTTGGACTTTTAATATATTAGAATTCTCAATCTATAGATAACAAATCTAGTTGTCTTTGTCTATTTGAATTCAACTTATTTCATTTAAACTTTCAAAGGTGGCTTGCCTTGTCTTTTCAATTACTAATGCAATGCATCTACTAATATCTAATACGATAAAAAAATGTTTTTGAGACTGTTTTGATTAATTATATTTTTTTTACGCGCTGATAATAATTACTCTCCTTATTTTAAATACAAATACGGCTAATTGCTACGGTGCTCATGATGAAGCATCTGAATTGTCTCGAAACGTCAGCAATACAAGAAAATAACGTGGTTATTAACCTTGTTTCAATTTAAAATGATTAGCAACCTCGGATCGTTTTATTTTTACTCTCTTAATGCTTACAAATTATTTTTTATTACATACCTACTTTTGAATCCCACAAAAAAAGTTTACCTTAAACAAAATAATCATCGAAATGAGTCAAGGATCCTCTAATTAACTGCCTCATTACGGAATCAGCGGATCAAAGCGTAAAGACATCTGTTACTGTCCATATTTGGCATGAAAACATGAAGAAGACCGGTAGTGACTTCTCACATGTACCCAAACTAACATTTGAGGGCCAAACGGCGCGTCGGCGCGCCAGTTTAAAACCTGCGATAATTTTTGTCTTGTGAAAACTTCACTTGTAATTCAGCAGAGTATAGAAAACTCCGTTTAGACTGAAATACACAACTGTATACACGTGGGATTAACAAAAACAAATATATATTTAGCTCAGTTTGGGGCTAGATGGCACCGTGTGTAAAGTCCGCCTATAATATTATTATTATTATTATTTTTTTTGTTAATTTGGTGACATACCTAGTCATTTTGTGGCTTAAACTCCTAAAATAATAAATGAAATAAAAAACTGTACACACGTAAAAAGGCACTAGTTAAAAAGCTTCATATATGGCGCTGGTCATTGCGCATCACATATCACCTTATAAGAATTAAGGATCTTTTACGCCAAAGTTTGTGTGATTTCGGTGATTCGGTTTTTCGTGCAGGACGGTACTGTGACGTAACATACACATTACATGCCTATTACATACACAGAAGTACATACATTAGATTCACTTTTCGTGAGCGCGGTGTGCACGGGTCCCACTTCTTAGGGTGGTTTAAAACCTCTGTTTCAAAACTAATCTATTGCAAAAGAACGTTAGTTTTGCGGCCGTAGTAGTCGCGAATTTAAAATAACTACTTTACTCATGTGACTCTACTACGTAGCGTAGGTACAGTCACAGTCACAGCGCTATATAGTCTCAAACTAAGCCAATGGCTTGTACTTCATCCAGAGAACTAATGATTTGGGCTGTACGTCGGCTGTCAGGCAGTCAGACAGTGAGAGTTTTTTGGTATACCTATTTAGATTATTTAGATGCGGAGTTTCACCCAGCTCCAAAGACGTTTTAAAAGAGATCCTTGTGATATTATTTAAATAAATTCCTTTGATTTGAATATATTTTTTTAGCCTCAAAGGTTTGGTTCACGAATACTTTATTTTAAGTGTAAGTACGCATTTGTACATATTTTTTGCAATAACCTAATGTGTGCATGTGCAATAAATCTTTATCTATATAACGAGGTAAGATATGTTTTTTTTGTAATGGATTAACCAAAAAAACTACGGGACCAATTCTATAATCTATACATACAATAAAACTGTAGAAGAGTTCAATTCTGTACATTGAATAACTAACACAAACCAAAAAAAATACATTTTGAAATTTTTGTCTGTCTGTCTGTCTGTCTGTTGTCAGGCTTTCACGCAAAAACTACTGGACAGATTTTGATGATTTTTTTTTGTTATGTAGCTATTAGTCTTCGGCAACATATAGGCTATAATTTATTTTGAAGATTGTAATACCAGATGTGAAACTATCTGTCCCCCAGCGAAGCGGGCACGGGTCAACTAGTAAGCTATAAATATATAGCATAAAACGAAGATTTTGATAGATATTTAATTTAAATTAAAATAGAGATCCTTACGAAAATTGCAATAATGTAACCAAAAATATAAAAAAAACCTATAATCTTCATTAGTACAACCGGGTAACTGTTTGACTGCTAGTCATATAATAATTACTGAACTCTACGGCTTGTGCAGCCGACTGTACTAATAGCACACAGAGCTTAGGAATCTAGATATTCTGGACCTGACCATATTAGAGTAAACGCGGTAAATACACGAAAATTCATCGCGCGGCTATATAATCTGTTTGGCCCGACAGGTGCCTCAGTACGAATCGATTGAGCTCGGGTTGTATAACTGGGAAAAATGTTTCGTCTGGTGAGTTTTTTTAATTTTTCTTATTGTAACCCTTTATAGATATTTTAGGGTATCTAGAAGGGGGGTACTCGTAGTAAAAGATCAGGAAAGGATCATAAAAAAAAAGGTAGACCCCAAGCCGTGTTTGTTGCCTGATTCTTCTAGGCTTGGTCGCGTGGAATCGGCGTAGCTTCACCTAGTTCCTAAGACGTTTCTAAGTGATCCTTGTGATTTTATTGAAATAAATGATTTTTGAATTTGAATTTGAATTTAAAAATCAAAACATACAATTGACAAAAGCTCACATTTTGCAGTAGGTTGCATGTTTATTAAATTTATCAAATAGAAAAATCTATGCATACTATATCTGCCAAAAGTCGTGGTAGATAAAGTCGAGACTATTTTTATGGGTGTTTTTTAACGTAGAACATAAAAATGTATAAATTAGGCATAATATTGACAAATAACACTTAATTTCAGGTGGTCCTCCTCTCGATCCTGGCTGCTGTGACCGCTGCGCCAGCGCCGAAGCCTATCGTGGTGTACCCATCACCTATTGTCCACGCACCCGTGTACCACGCGCCCTTAGTGCACCACGCGCCCGTGTACCACGCACCGCTGTCCGTGTCACATGTTAGTACACTACTGCACCACCCAGCACCAGCGTACCATGCTCCATTGGTACATTCTCCTTACTATTTTTAATGAATTTTTACGATGGTGCTAAGGAATAAAAACTTTTATTCATATTGTGTTATCTAAGTTATTTCTACTCCTTTCGTCGTACAATTTCATTTTATAGCTTACAAGAAATATAAGTAGTACCACGTGGTGTACCATGAGACAGTTCCACGTGTTAATGTACTACGCACCGCTGTCCGTGTATCACGACATTACATAACTGCACCATCTAGTTACTACTTGTATCTTCATAAGTTCACCTTATTTTTACATTAATTATTTTTGAAAGTGTGTAGTCGTTTATAAATTGTTATTGATAAATTTTATTGTTTTATGCAAGCTTGTTTTGATTATTTGTACATTGTAGAGTGATTAAAGTACTATGTCCCACGTGTACATACGTATGTGTACGTGTACCATCAGATTGTCATTTATAATATTGAAAACCGATTCTTCTTTTAGAATTTCCTAATTCATTATTGTGTTAATTTCCAGAATATGGGTTCTTTTTGTTAACTGTTAGATCTGTCTATATTTATTTTAATAAAAGTCTATTTAAATTATTGTACTTGTGTTTGAATTTATTGGAAACCAATATGAATACAAGAAACCTTATGAATTTGATTTTTCAATTGAATTATTAGAGGTCAAAAAATAATGTGTAGTGATGTATCTATTATTTAAAGGTTAAGCTATTTAAGGTCATTAAAGGTTGTAATACTCAAGTTTTGTCTAAACTAATTAACTTGTGTTTACACTTACATAACACAGGTTTCATCAAAATTAAGCTAATAAAATCGTAAATTTGTATTCAATTCAATTATTGTTTGAGAGGTTTTAATATAAATTGTGAAAAAATATTCTTTTGTGTTGCGTGTTGCTATTCACACTAAATAACCTAAATTGAAAAGGTAATTAGAACTAAATAACTAACACTATAATTTAAACTTTTATTTGTTTGTCAATTAACAACAACGACTTTTTGTATTACAATTACCTAAAAATTATAATTAATATTTTATTATCAGCAGCCGCAAAATATGAAATAAAATGCAAGTCTGGAAAACTAAGCTTTGAAAATTCGGTAATCTGAAGTTATTTATTAAACTAATAGGAGGATCGCATGATATTATTCCCTTAATCTTAGACTCGACTCGACCTCGAAATCGTGATGTTTTTGTAGGTAGTTCATAAAAGTATTTCAACTTATTCCGTAGTCAACAGAACTATCAACTCAAGGTACCTTGAGATGTACCTTGACATTCCTCGAAAGCTTCTGAACGACGTATGCGTGTGACGGTTTGTTTGATGAATATCTCCTCGAACTGATGACGTAATGACGTCTCCAAAAGATTAAGTTACCAAACATAAGGTACTTTTCTAGGGAAAGTGTGAGGGGCCTCGGAAGAGTTTGAGTCAAGGTATAGTCGAGTTTACAACTAAGAATATGGGCATTAATCTCCAATGAAGCTCACAGTCACACTCTCACGGTATAGTGGGTGTGTGTGATGTGGCCTTAATATCGCCTTATTAACTTAACATTGACTTTATTCGATGTCGGCCCGATGGGAATAGGGATGGTTGAATAAGACCAAGACTAGATATGACTGGCCTCACAGCTCAGTTGGTAGTAACTCTGCCTTCTGCGCTGTAGGTTGTGGGTTCGGTTCCGAGGGCAAATATTTGTGTGATGAACATAGATGTTTGTTCTGTGTCTGGGTGTTAATAAGTATAATAAGTATGTATTTACAACAAAAAAAGTATATAAGTATTCTATCAGTTATCTGGTTCCCATAGTACCTACAAGCTTTACTTAGTTTGAGGCTGGATGTGTGCGTTGTGTGTAAAGCCCACCAATATTTATTTATTTATTTTATTTAACCATGATAAGATGAAAATAAAATAGAAACATTTACAGTAGACATACTAAGGAGACGTAGAAGAGGTCTAAAGGGAGTCCAAGGACACCAATTTTGTATTTTAACTTACAATATCGCCCGTTGACTGACAATCACTACATAGTATAAAGCAAAGTCGCTTTCCGCTTCCCGCGTCTGTATGTATGTATGTATGTTTGCTTATATCTTTAAAACTACACAACGGATTTTGATGCGGTTTTTTTTAATAGATAGAGTGATTCAGGAGGAAGGTTTATATGTATAATAACATGCTACCCGTGCGAAGCCGGGGCGGGTCGCTAGTAACTCATAAATTAACTTTATTCATATTGAGTTAGGTCAGGTGGTTTGATAATAGCAATGCTATATAGGCAATTGACTACGAAATAATGGCCACTAATGAACTGAATCCAAAGAAAAAAAATACTACTTTCATTTTCGGCAACCTGAGTTTGAAAAAGTGGCAAATTATGAATGAGAGAGAATATAATGTATATATTATATTCTCTAAAATTTCTGATAAGCGATTCTGATTTTAGCGAAAATTTATAAATTTTACCTACTTTGAAATTACAGGTACATGATGCTTAGCACCTAAATATCTCAAATTAGGGGCAAGGCACTACATCTTAGAACGCATTCTGAATGTTTATGATCTGCGAGATAGTTAGTGTGAACACTTCTACCACCAACCCTCAACCAAGTTTTAAGGACTATAATTATGTATTTTGTGTAAAAAATTACACTGTGACACGAAAATTGTATATATAAGATTTTGGGATATTATTATGAAAGAAAACGCCTTGCAATGGGTCAGTACAGGATTATCATAAAATGAATCGCATTAAATAACACGGTCAAGGTAGCTCGAGAGCATTCTGGTGACATGTTGTTTTAATCGTGTAATTCTTCAAGGTATTGCGATTGAAAGATGTAGAGGTAATCATGTGACATGTATTTATGAAGTTAAGGCTAGTTTCTCAAGAAGCGGTGATCGACCAATCCGTCCTTAAGGTACAGTTGTTCTATCGCAGGCGGGTTTGTATTTGTGATGTTTATATGCGCTTTTGTGTGTGTTATTTAGTCAATCAAATCCTTGAAGATGTGGCTTTATACAGAAGCAAGTCCAAACATAATAGTGCTCACATGTGCCCTATGAAGTAAGCATTTCATACTCGAAAGAAAATCATTCACTTAAAATTATTCTATTTTTTTTACGATGTATTCCTTCACTGTTTTCAGCATTTGTTATTTTATACGGGTTTTGGATTCTAACGGGATTCGAACTCAAGATCTGATGAAAGTCGAGGTGCCTGGCCAACATAAAAAAAAATATAAGTATTCTATCAGTTATCCAGTTCCCATAATACAAGCTTTGCTTAGTTTGGGATTAGATGGTGCTGTGTGAAAATGTACCTATTTTTATTTATTTATTTACCTTCCATTTTGCAAACATGGCCTGCTTGTATTTACAAATCGTTCGTTTATCACCAGTAAATCGTCATAATAATTATTCAAAACGAGGAAACACTTGGATTAATTAAGCAACTCTATTGTTGTCGTAAGTCTATGGAGAAAAATCTGCTTATAAGGTACACTCGGCTCTTGTAAAGACACACTGACTGACATACACTGAGACAATGACACGTCACTTGCTACTGGTAAGAGTTTTGCATTTCTCTTTAATATTTTATAAAAAAATATGAGTCGAAAAACTTAAATATAAAAACAACTAAAAAGCCTATTTAATAATGTAAAACACATTTTTTCAAAATATTTTAATTTTATAATTTATAAAATATCTTAAAATACAAATAAAAAAAATATCCATAAGGTTGCCTATTATAATTTTGGGACATGCCTCTGACTAACCTATTTAGACATTTTTAATGAGCGCTTGAAGATCAGAAAGTATTTACTGTAATTAGAAATTATTTTGATTCTAATTCATTTCATTATTCAAAAAGTTTTTTAGTTTGTTTACAATATTTTGATATAATTCTTTTTTATTTTTCATAATAAAACATTTAAAAAATTACAATCAGGAGCCAGCAGTAGTAAATTTCCTATGCAACTGTATCAACTCACACATGTACTTTTAAAAGACCTAGGTCGATAGGATGTGGATCTAGGTGTATTATGTTAATGTATATGGGTATGTGTATGTGGTCAGGTAGTATGATTAATCTTTAATTATCCTTGCTCTCCTATTATACGAGTATGTTGCGAATAATATTTCTACTAAATGATGAACTTATTTTTCTATGCCCTAGAATGGTTTTCTTACCAAAGTTGATTGAAGATTTCATATTTTGTTTGAAGGAACTATTAGTCCTACATAAATACTATATAAATGCGGCCAATTCGGGCGTCATCAGAGGAAGTCATCAAAATCAGATCATCAGATAAAAATATATGCGCAATCATACATAAAAAAACCAACGGTTGAAAAATGTGCAAGTTAAAACAAAAACACCACAGATTCCCATATTTGTTGACCGACTTAGTTGACGAAAGAAGTTAATTAGTCGACTGTATGTTTTTACCCTGTTATTGTAGAAGCCGGTTTACCATGCGCAAAGTTGACCTACTCTGTCGACAACTTTACGAAGGATAGAAATTAGGTCATAATAATTTTATCTTATAATCTATCTGACATGTTCAAGTCAATCAAAATGTTTGTGCGCTGAAATGAGTAGGTAGTACTTAATAATGTAAACAACTTTATTAACCTAGTTTGGCAAACAATAAATTTCATTTCAAATGTTGATCTTTTAACCTTTTTTAAGGGTGAGTTTCCATCTAAGCGAAGCTGTGCTAAGCTTTGTCAAGCGAACCGAACACAGCTCTTGACATTTTCATACTCGAATATTTGAGCGCTGTCATTGGTCCGCTCCGCACAGCTCCGCGTTAGTGAAAACGGGTCTCTCATTTTTTTCTCTGAAAAATAGGAAGCCAAAACTAAAAAGCTGCCGAGATTCAACTTTTCGTACGATAAACCGTCTTATATATAACAGCTCTAGAGTTCAACTGCCCGTGGCTATGTCAAAAGTTCAGATTTTAAATGTACTACGCATAATGCGACGAGGCTCAATGCCTCAAATTTTATTCAGCTTATGTGAAGCGGCACTGCTCTTAATAAGTACCTAGATTTTGATTGGATATCATATCTTTACTCATCAGTGATGACCTACTATTTTAGTCATTATTCTAAGCTTTATTTCGATAAACAGGCGTAGTTTCAATATGACCGGAAACGTATTGAAGTGATTCTTGTAATTCTCTCATAAATTCGGATTAAACAAAATATTACCTAGGTCATCAAATTGGTGACGTTGTGTCAAGAGTGCTCTAAACCGACAAGCATGCATGAGGAATGTCATGAGAGTGAATGAAGCAGGAGTATGTCAGTATCGTAGCAAGTGGAAAGCCATCACGCCTCTGCCTACCCCTCTGGGGTAGGCAGAGGCGTGATTTTATGTATGTATATATTACTTATGTTAATATAATCTTTATAGAATTATTTAATTTTTATTTACAAACTTTAGGTAACAATCAAACACTTATTTTACTCCGTACCTTCCCAAAAATACACGTGTCAATATGTGAAGGACAAATCGGCAAACAATATGCGTGACAACGCCTCAGTACATCACACTATTTGAATAATTCTATTTTTGAAGAGAATTTTTATTTCGATATAAATTGGACTAAATATTTTATTGAGGTCTTGGGACAGACCTAAAAAAAAGCCTACTTATTTATTTTGAAATTGCAACAAGGAGTTGTATTTTGAAATTTGAATTTTGACCTAATAGGTCATTTGGGTCCTGAAATTATGGAAAAAATAATAGTCATTGTACCATCGCCTATTGCAAAACACTAACGTGTAGATCACGAATACAAATATCGCGCATAAAGTTGCAACACAGACTTACATCCACCAACTAGAGGTATTAAGTTTTTCCACCTATTTTGACTGATAGTCCTTAAACGATAATCAGATTTCACAATAAAAGCTGAGAACAAAGAAAAACAGCATAACAAAAAAATATGAAAAATAAACTTTCTCACAAAAGGCAATCGAGTAGTCCTTTTAAAATTACAAATAAATTCCATGAATGAGCTAAAAATGGCCGGTATGCCTGAGTTTTCATTCACAGAAGGAACAAAACCTTTGTGCCTTTTTACATGCACCCGGTTACAGATGATTTTTTGTAAGAGTTCGGGAAAAACACACCAGTTTAAAATATAACCAGTTATATAGTTAAAATATTTAAATCCATACTGCCTTCGATTTTATTGAAGTTATTTGAAACATTTCAACTTACTAATATCTGGCGCTTACCAGACTCAACTGTTTAGCATTTAATTACTATCCAGCGTGGATTTCTGGATACTATCAGCGTCGTGAGAACACTTCCGACTGATAATGATCTTAATCAGTTTAGCTACCCGGTTGAATATTTGCAACGTTATTTATTAGCTCGGTTATTTTTATATAATTTGCAACAGCACGTAATCTATAAGATTTCATTCCTTTTATAAGCTACATCCCCATTTGAAGTAATGTAAAACTGCCTTGCCCAAGCGCAGACTGTGCGCGATTCAAATAAGGACAATGCTCTACGGATCAATCGTGTGCATAATTATTTTTCAACTCTAATATTTAATCTCTAAATAATAATCTCTAATATCCAATTACGGCAGACATCCTCTTAGATCGTCCAGGCGCTCAGCTACTTTGAAGATGTCTAAATGGGTTAGTCAGAGGTTGTCCAAACATTACATTCGGTACATTAGAACTGATATAAAACTACCCACTAACTAACTAGACCTTGCCGAGGTACAGGTGCTCGGTTCAAATAAGGACACTGCTCTATAACACAGCCGTATGCATCTACAAAGGGTTTAATCCTTGTGGATCCTGAGGTCGAACCTTGACACGGTGCAAGCCGACGAACTGGATTCCAGGAGATTCGCCTTGACGAGTCTTTACAAATAGCTCAGTGAATTGTTTATGACAATCAAAAGAGATTTGTGTGTTTTTAAAACCCACAAAACCGCAAAGGAATTTCGTTCTAAAGCTCTGGAAATGTTAATCATATCTTCACTAAATTTAATAAACTTACAGATGATTTTTTAATTTTAAACTTCGTATTTATGACTAGGAACCGTATATCTGTTAAGTGTTTATTTGCTTGCCATGTATATTATATTTGTAAATAGAAAATCTCATAGATCATGTTTGTGAGGAAGAAAATATGGGGAAGTTTTTTAAAGCTCAGTATGAATTAAACGATCGAGAGGATTAGAAATGGAATATATCCTCTAAATTATAAATATAAGTGGACATTTCTCACAGTGCCATCTAGCCCCAAACTAGGCAAACTTTGAGTACAATCTAGTAAGTATAGAGATAGTAGAAACTGATAAAATATATATATATCTATATCTATATAATATAAAAATCAATTGCTGTTCGTTAGTCTCGCTAAAACTCGAGAACGGCTGAACGGATTTATCTTATCTTGGTCTTGAAATGTTTGTGGAGGTCTAGGGAAGGTTTAAAAAATGATAAAAATTCAAATAATTGCCGGGAAAACCCTAAAAACAGCCCTTTTCTTTTTCCCATACAAAAGTTTTCTAACTAAAACGTAGAGTCAATTTGAGCTTTATCGCTATTGTATAAAGTTCACTGTTGTCTAAGCAATATAGGTGTGTTCCTAAGAACGGGAACGGCAACGGGAACGGGTACTTCAAGCAACATTTGTCAATTGCGATACGAAGTCCGCCGGGTCAGCATGTACTTTATATTTGTTTTATAGTATGCAGCTCACGCTCTGCCTTCTGCACTGTTGGTTGTGGATTTGATCTGCATCTGCACACAGGCAGAACATTTTTGTGATGAACATAAATGTTTAATCTGTATTTGGGTGTTATAATGAATTGTATTTCTAAAAAGTTGTTTCTATTGTAGAAACTTTGCTTAGCTAAATGGTGCTGTGTGAAATTTTCATCAATAAATATTTATTTATCCATTGGCTATTTACAATGTCTCTCCAAAATGTTTTTAAATGAAAATGCATCAATTCGCTGAATTTATTATTCAGATTTTTTGAATACAATTTGAATACAAATTCAAATTTGTTTATTTTGGGAACAAAGTACAGAGTTAATAAATAAAATTTAATAAAATTATTTTCAGAATGTTACCTTCCTGTAGGTAAATATCAACTCCCACCTTTATTAACTAAGGTATATTATGTTATATTTTTAGATAGAAGAGATGTACTTTCATATTTTATTAAGGGCGTGTGGGGGTGTAGCGTGGGTTTTGTTTAAAAATAACTTTGTCGCGAAGGTTTTTACTAGTTACATAATAAAGTTACTTATTTAAATAAAAGGTTAAAAATTTCAAGTATTGTGCGTGCGTGTGCGTGTGTATGTGTATGTAGAAGTACACCGCCACCTTAATTTTTAATGTTTTTGGGTATTTTTGCTGTGTCGAAATAACTTGATTTTATTTTTTAGGTAGGTATTTCTATACTAATATTATAAAGAGGAAAGATTTCATTGTTTGTTTGTTTGAATCGAATAGGCTCCGAAATTACTTAACCGATTTGAAAATTATCTTTAACCATTAGAATCCTACAGTATCCCTGATGGACATAAGCTATAGAATATTTTCAAAAACGTTGGGGATCCGTATGAAAACTTTGATAATGTAACCCAACGTGTGATAAAAAATCCAATAAAATCTTTATATCGCGTATGCTGCGGAAATTATTGACAATAGAGCAAAGTAATGTACAACAGTTTTTAAGAAGACATCAATATCTACAAAAAAGTCTGCAATACCATATCTCTAACTATTAGGGATCCGTATGAAAACTTCGATAATGTAACCTAAGGTGTAAAAAAAATTACTCATAATATCATTATTACACCCGTGCGACGCCGGGGCGGACTGCTAGTTCTTAATAAAACAAGATAATAATTTCATTAGATAATAGAATTAAAAGTTTTTACAAAAATAATATATATAAATATTTTTTTTTATATGTATTTTTCAGATCTTAGCCGTGCTATCCTTGGCTTACGCCTCACCGGCACCAGGGCTGCATATCCACACAGGAGGTTCCAGCTACCAAACAGCCCCGTATCATGTACAGTCAGCGCCGTTAATCCACAGCTACTCTGCACCTGTGGTGCACACTGTACATAGCGTACATCCCGTACATCCAGTTGTGACGAGTTATAAAGTGAAACAGCATTATCACCTATTTGGGAAATAAATAACTGTTTTTTTTTTAATTTACGTGGTTGTTTTATTAGTATTTCGTAAGTGAATCTATAAAATATAAAATATTGGTGAAAGACACAAGGCTTGCCAACTGACATACGCACACCTATATACCTAATAAGTAGTTTGTAGGTACATCTATAGCAAGTTCCTGGGTATGTTTTGACTACCTTCACCTAAAAAATAACTGTAAATATACGTTTGAAGACTATTTGGGTACCAAGCTTGCATAGACACCAATGGGATGGCACAACTCATCATTATGCTCAAGTAAGTGTATCATGTAGGTACACGCAGAATCTTTGTTCCTTAAGACGCTGCCAGTCGACGATTATTTTTGTTCGAAACGAAAAAATAAATACTTGTGAACAAGCCACATCTCCTATTTTATAATGTATAGTATATGTGAATAAAGATGTACCCATCTTTAATCACTTCGATAAATAATCCTACCGACCGCTGCAATGATGACAAACACACGTCCGCGCGTGGTCCGCCTTAGCTTTTCGAATAAATTAATGATATAAATTATGTATAATTACTTATCAAAAATCTATCCTAATAGAAATCTAGATCTACATATTACCTATCTTTAACAATAAATCACAAGTTGATTTTAATAGTAGGTATATAAAATATTTCGATCATAAATTCTAAATCGTATCATTTTGAAATAATATTTTTATCGTGAAAAGTTTCTGCTATTATGTTTTCAGCTTAATAGAAATCTAGGTAGGAACCTGAAGTAATATACTTATAAAAATAGGAGATGTGGCTTGTTCAGAAGTATTACTTTTTTCGTTCCGAAAAAGAGCAATCGTCGACTGGCATGGACTTTTGAATGGAGGGCTCATATTTTTCCTACATAGCTTTCTTAGTTCAAGTTTTACAGTTTTTTGGATGATGCTATCTATTTTTTACAGTTTCTTTGTTATACTAGAATCCAAGAGTTGAGCTCTCCATCCAGATGTAGACTAGTCCTGCACAAAGGTATTAGGTAGGTACTATTAAAAAAGTTTGAATGTTTTTACTACGTGTGAAAGTATTTTACTAAAACAACTTTTTTCCTTAAACATTAGTTTAGACAACTTGTCAACAAAACGGAAATAGCTTTGCTGAATATAGATATGCATAGGAAATTGCTACATTGAATGAAAATAGAAAACTGAAAACATTCTGCGAAAGCTCCATCTAGTTATTTCGTACAACTGTTTCAGTTGAAAATAACATCTTAAGACACTTTATTTAAATGTATTTATAACGCAAGATTTTAATATTGTAATACCTGCTGTCCCGACAGACGTTGTCTTGTCAAATATCAAAAACCTGCAAAGTGCGAGTCAGACTCGCGCACGAAGGGTTCCGTACCATTATCTATAAAAATGGCAAAAAACACGTTTGTTGTATGGGAGCCCCACTTAAATATTTATTTTATTCTGTTTATAGTATTTGTTGTTAAAGCAGCAACATAAATACATAATCTGTAAAAATTTAAACTATCTAGCTATCACGGTTCATAAGACCCGTGACAGACAGCGAAGTCTTAGTAATAGGGTCCCGTTTTTACCCTTTGGGTACGGAACCCTAATAAACCAATAGAAAAAAAGCACTTTCCGTTAAAATGTTACTCCTAAAATCATTTTCTTTGTTTAAAACCTAGTCCTGCCGTCGTTCTCAAGTTTTGACGTGACCAAGGGAAATAGGAGATTATTTTTTATAGTATAAATATATAATGTAGATAGTGTTATATGTATTTAAAGCCCAAAAGCAAAGCTGCGTTGCAAAGTTAGCCAGTGAAGTGAGATAACAGATTCATAACCTAAAAGCTTTGGAGATAAAAAAAAAACATGTAATAATGAACGACCTACATTCGATGATGTAACGCGTGATTGATCATAGGACCAATATTTTCATTTTCTGGATTACTTACTTCCTTAAGGGTAAGCATGTCATCGAGTCAACCAAGATTGAAAAGGTTTTTTGCACCATGTTAGTTATGTAAGTGGATGAGTTATTTGGCCCTTTTTCAGAGTTACAAAGCTCAACAAAAACCGGACAAGTACGAGTCGGATTCGCGCACCGAGACAACAAACATCTTATTGCTTTTCCTGTAATTTATAGGTAAAGAACTATTTTCTGTATTTCTTTCAGTTTTAGACCCAGTAGTTTCGAAGATAAGGGACGGTTGGCCAGATACACGATTTATTGAGATACGGAACCTTAAAAAGGAACCCCAATTTCACCAGAAATCCTAAAATCTGCTACTTCACAGGAATGCTGTAAAATTACTTTAAATTTAGCTAGAGAAAAATACTACCCTAGAAATAGATAGACAATATCATTGGCAATGAAAAAATGAGTTATGTGCTGCTCCAAAGTGATTTATTAAAAAAATTTTTTTGGTAAATATTTGATCGAGTATTAGAACAATACTTTCAATTTATTTTATTTTATTTTAATAAATTAAAGGTAATACGTGATAAAGACCCGTGTCAAAATCTATAGTCATACTTTAAATTTAGTCAAAAAAATCATAACGAACGTGTACTATTAGTATTTGTCCAGAGGCTATTAACATCCTAAATAGTGATAAAGATTTGTTATTTATACTGAAATCCGCTGAACAATGTTTTTAATTTGTTGAACGCTCAATATTTCAGATAAAAAGTCTTAAAAAGTTTCCGTAATTCGTCTTCACTGCTAGATAATGAGGGTCGATGATCCCCAATCGAAGCACTATTAGGCATCATTCAGTTTAATGGCCTGCTAGAGTTGATTTGACTAAAAAACCAGACAAAAGACGGACTAAAAAGTCGGATGGCGAGAGACTATGCAAAATAATTTTAAGTTGTTTTGGCTAGATGGCGCTTTGTGAAATGTCCAAAAATATTTATTTATGTTATTGAACGGAAACATTGTTTAGAATGAATTTAGGAGACTCAAATGAAATAATCGCCCACCTTTAGAACTTAAGAAAAATCGCATCTAAGAATATAAAAACAAATACCTACTACTCATAATTAGTATGGCCAAAGAAAGCAAAAGCAAATTGAGACTCGATAACTTTCCCTGCAGTTTTATATCCTTACATCCGTAGTTTCCACACTTCCCAATCGGCTTAGTATATCAGTCTTCTCTTTACTTTACCAGCCTACTTTCAAATTATCACCGCGCATTATTTTTCTGGCCAAAATTAGCCGGATGGTTTTCGCCACCTCTAATATTTGATTTAATTACCTTCTAGCTGACAGGCTCTCGAGATAAATATCATTGTTTGGAAGCGGACCTCGAAGAAACAGATAATTGCTTTAAAGTTAACTTCGAAAATCGATATTCATCAGAATTTCGCTGTGGTTTAGAAATTGACGTTGATACGGTTGATTAACCTTTAGTTCTTTTATTTTACTTGCATTTCAATATTGTTTTAACGCTGACAATTTGCTTAGATTTTCACTTTGACTGAAAGCGGTTTCAGAACAGTCACCTTTAAAACCTTTTGTAAATTAAAACTGAAAGTATTTTCGAAGTGGAAATTGTATTTGTTTTTTGAATTAGTTTGTAGTTTTAGTGCAGTAAATTTATTAGGTATGCAAAGATCTAAAGACAAAGATCTTAAGGCTGGGTGGCAAGAGGTGTACGTCTAAAGATTCATAAGCCAGTCAGATCATCGAAAATACCTGAGAGAAAGACCAACCCGTCTTTCAGACATCTACGATGATCTGAGCAACTGGAGATCTACGAAAATGTCTACCGTATAAGGGAATTACAGTCGTGAGCCTATATTTTTTTTAAATAATAGCTAGTGTACCCATAGCCAAGTAGGTACTCCATTTTAATGAACCTGGTTGTACCTACTGACGCTTTTTCTGAGTGAAGAGGAAGCCAATTGCTTATAATACAAGTACATACCTATCTTGAATTTCTTATTTGTCATCTTGTGTCTTGTTACGTTAATAATTTTCAAGGCAGATTTTTAGACTAAGACGCAGATGTCCGTCTGTCTGAGACAGCATGTCTGTTTGTCTGTTACAAGGCTGTATCTCATGGACCGTGATTGCTAAACAGTTGAAATTTTCACAGATTATGTATCTTTGTTGCCGCTATAACAAATACTAAAAACAGAATAAAATCAATATATAAGTGGATCATCCATACAACTACGTTATTCTTTCCTTTTAATAGATAATAGTACGGAACCCTTCGTGCGCGAGTCCGACTCGCACTTGGCCGGGTTTTTCAGTAATCGTATGAATAAACACTTTGGAAGAGAATTGACATTTCCCCAACGATATTACGAGTATGTCAAGTTTATTATACATTCAACCTTTGTCTGGTGTTTGAAAGGTCAGCTTTATCTTATTAATTTCTCATTTTATTATCTTATTATTATGAATTTTATAAATTGTTTTCTTATTGTTTTTTAACTTCTATTAGCATCTTTATCTATATTTACCGGTAGCTTTCGAACCTAGTTTTTAAATTATTACTATAAATACTATTACTTTAAGTCTGATTTTTTGTACAAACAGTATCTTGCTGTGAGTTCATTTATTTATTTCTTTATTTAATAAGACGCACACAACACATTACAACCACTTAGGAATAGGGACGTTGAAGTTGCAACCTACTAACAGATCTTCACCGAATTATTGTATCTTATGTTTTTTAGTGTGCTCATAAAATAAAAATTTAGGCGGCAGGCTTCAATCTAAAGGCTTGTGGGTTCAAATTCCGGCTATATGTAGGTATTTATCTATTATATCTCTGATGGTTCGTCTGACAGCTCAATTGGTAGTAACTCTGCCATCTGTATTATATGTTGTGGGTTCGATTCCCTCTCGGTACAAACATTTGTGTGATGAACATGGATATTTATTATGTGTCTGGGTGTTATAATATACCATAAGTATGTATTTACAATAAAAAACAGTATTTAAGTATTCTATCAGAAATCTGGTTCTCATAATACATACTTTGCTCAAATTGGGGCTAGATATTTTTTTTCTGCCATTTGTATAGTAACTACTATTCTGATATACCTAAGTGTTCCTCTTTAATAACATGGCACTATAATGTGTGTAATGTTTGATACCCATAAATCAATATAATAAATAAAATTAAATGTAAACTATCCGATATAATATATGTTATTAACACGTTGAGTCGTGAAGTATCGTAAATAAATAATAATAATAGTATCGTAAATTCATCTCATTTGCAAGTCTGTGCACTTTGTTCAATGTCTAGGTTTATTGAGTTTGTTAAAGGTTTAAGACGAGTATTAAATGTTTTTGATGAATGCAGAATCGTTTTTTCTCAATAACCGCAAATCATACAGTTTTGTTTTTGATGACAAAAGTAACTTAAGGATATAATCGCGATAAATCATAGACAGAAATACGATTGGTGAAATTTTTCTCGATAGATTTATTTTCCAAAATTGGCTCTTCAAAAACACTATTTTCGTTTTTTATCAAAACTATGAATAGCTAAACAGTTAATTTATATATAATTCGTTAGATAATCTAATTAGCTAAGTAAATTATTGACAGTTTTTTTAAAGTTTGATGGTTTTCAAGATAAAGCAGTTTTATCACGTTTTCCGTCTTATCCGGATAGACTCAGCTCTTACAAAAAACCAAACATTTTACATATCACCTTAATGAGTACTTACCAACAACTTTGCGATAGATTTGTTCGTATTTTCACTGCGTATAAGTACGTTCAGACGAATGACACAATAATTGTACGCGCACAAAACGCCCAGTATGTAATAGCACTAAAACTGTAACCAAAACTTGTAGCCAACTAATTTAAAAGGTGATTTTTACCGACTTATGGGCTTGCAGTTTGTAGCTGATAAAATAAACGTGTAAGACGCAAAGTTTGACTTTTTACTATTTAATAAAATTATATACTGGCTACAGGCTATGCCCACATAGCACCTAGATAAATAAACTACAAAAATCAAAGTACACATGACAAAAATCTTTTCTATATATTTTTATTTTTAATTATTATGGAATTTAACTATGTATGTGTTAACTATTGATTGTAACACGGGTGTTTATCACGTTTTTACCTTTAATTTATTTTCCCGACGTTTCGGCTATGTTACAAAAAATAAATTAAAGGTAAAAACGTGATAAACACCCGTGTTACAATCAATAGTTATGTCTACTAATCACGATAGTTTGAAAAATAATATGTATGTGTTTATTTAAACTGATGTTTTTGATTATTAATGAAGCCACTAATGGCGATCCGATCGGTTCTTGGCTTCTCACACCGCTTGTTTTGTACTACACTGTAATTGAATCGAATTGACATCTTAGAAATTGAATAAAATAAATAACTGGAATGGAAAAGTTCGATGAATAGGTTCTTCACGGAGTTTTACAGATTGGCTACGAAAGGAAACATTGTTTAAACTTATGAACTTATATTTTGCTTATCTTTCTAAGACCACTAAGGGACGTCAATTTGTATTAAAATATAGCTAAGTGTTAGATAAATAAATATTGCTGGGCATTTAACACAAGTTTTAAAAAATTAAGCATAACTTGTAAGTTTTATGAAAACCAGATGATTGATAGAATATTTAAATACTTGCTTACTCTTTTTATAAATACCACTAGCCACTATAATTATATGTTTATCACTCAAATGTTTGTATTGAGTCGAAACCATAACTTAGGCTGAGCTACGGCGTATAACCTGAATTTTGGCATGAACTTATTTAATGCAGACGGGACCTAAGTCCAATGTGGAAAAATATCTTTACATTCATCGCTTGTACTTTTTTACGTAGCAAAGAAATAATATTTTAAAATAACGGTTATGGTATAGAAATTATGTTAATCTCCTGATTTTTCCACCAGAATTCACAAAGCCATTTCAGGCTTACAACATCAGAAAATTGCAAAGCGTGGACAGGACAGTGAAAATGTATATTTGGAATTTACGAGCCTCGAAATTTATTTCATTCATAAAATAAGTGAACGAGTTCCTACATTCAGATATAGAGTTGTTATGATTAAACACGCATTGCGAAGAAGCACCAAGATGTCTTGGAATTATTTACGATGAGACGACACGCGGTTTTGCATAGTAAGTAGGTACCCACATAAAGTAGCAGCATAATATGCTATTCTACATCATGAATAATGTATATTCTAAATTTCATCCAAATCTGTTTAGCTGTAATTATGGTGGTATAGAGTGATGTAATTACAAGACTTTTTTTTGAAGATTACTGACCAGATTACTAAGGCGCATCGCACACATAAGCTATAGTCGAGGCGGTGCGTCGGGGCACGGGCGCACCCCTGCGCCGTTTTCTCGCCTCGACTCCAAGCCGCCTCCGCCTTGCCTATACCGCGACTCCGCACTATCGAACAAGCGTCGCGCCGCCGCGCCGTTTGCGCGCCGTCTCTACCTCGCCTGTGCCGCGACTCTGCCTCGACTTTAGCTCGTGTGAAGGATGTGTCTTAGGTAATATAGGTTCAAAATGTATTTGTATACATAGTTATCTCATGGGATGTTTTCAGCAAAAATATATGACGTGGTTTATCTTGACAGTGCGATCGTGGTTTTAATCCCAATTCAAGGGCACGATTTTTTTAGCTCCCAGTTTACTTGAGACCTTTAACATGCCTAGCATCAGTTTCTGATGATATCGAGTAGACGGACGATGTCGAGTTTAAAAACCATTTGACAACAGGAGTTGGTGCTAAGGGTACAGTTACTTTGACTTCTGAGCATCGATACCGAATTGGTGAATTGTGAAATTAGGCTTTTGATGGTACGATGACATGTCAAACTTTTATATTATGTTTTAAAGCTTCATATTTCTTTGAAAACCTTTTGAATAATTAAATTATATTTTAATAGTGATTTCTTAATAGAAACTCTATATTCTGTATATTTTTTAATAATTTTAAATCTATGAATATCAAAATAACAAGCCTTTGATGTCACAAGCTGCAGTTGAAGAATATTTTTATTTTATCTAGTTTGCTTTAAATTATTAGAATTGACCTGTTTACGCTACGTATCTCTGTTACACACAGAGAAACAAACATAAACAAACAGAGAGCCAGACGGATACAATAAAGTTATTCACAAGGGTTTCGTTTTTTATCGGATGTACGGAGCCCTAAAACCAATAACGCAAAAGGAAATTACAAGTTCATTTCGTTTCCAAATTTCCTCTATCCGTGTGATTTTATTGAAACTCTATAGAATATGTTTGAAACAAGTTGTCGACAGAAAAACACTATGCTCTGTAACATGTAACAAATAACAACAGAATAAACAAAACTTGGCAAAAAACTAGACGATAAATCAGCGTAACTGCGAAAACAATCCTTAATAAGTTCCAGGGACATCTGGCTACTCTCAGTGAATAAAAAGCTGCTGTATTTCAAGGGCGCGATAATCTATGGATAATTTAATTTGCTTCTCACGGTACGGATAAGCGATTTACAAAGAACGAGCAGTCTGCCCGACTTCGCACGGGTGGACAAAGATTATAGGCAATTTTTTGGGGAACTACCCAAGGTACCCTAGGTTACATTATTGAAATTTTAGTGGGGTTATCTATTTTTTACAAGCTTTTATTTAACTTGCAATGTATGTATGTAACTATGTTTATTCGGGTGGAATCTTGCAACTCAATTTGCGCAGCAGTTATTCCTAACCGATTGAGCTGAAATTTTGCATACACCTTTAGTTCTGGTGACAATACAACAATATGACAGCGAGCTGATCTGATAATAGCAGTGAAGTCTTAGTAATAGGGTCCCGTTTTTACCCTTTGGATACGGAACCCAAAAAATTACAATTGAAACTAAGAAAGCAAACGAGGTATGTCAGGATCGTAGTTAGTGAAAAGTTGTAGTTTTTGCCTACATTTCTGGAAAACAGACGTGATTTATTTATGTATTTTTATGTACTATGTATTTAATAGAAAACTTCGGCGCGGTGGACAATTGCCAATGACTGACTATAACTTCATTGAACTAAACATACTTTTGGTATTTTGTTGAAAATGAAACTTTGCAATAACAGACAAACATTCCATTTGTCTGTAATAGCTATCTCTTACAAGAAAGAGAATAATAGGGAGAGGTATCTTCCCACATAATTTTGAAGAAATTATTAAAAAGCAATTTTCATGTTAATTATTTCTTTGAAGAGTTTTCCTTTTTGTTATCACGTTTTTCCTAATTGTTATCACGGGACTTGAAACAGTGTCGTTGTAAGTTACTGACGAAACGGTAGTAATTATTTACATGTAGGAACTAGATTATAGCTTAATTACAATTTTTTTTTAATTTGTCAACTTTTCTAAATTACTACTCCTGTAGAGTATCTTCTGTAAAGATAAAACGCACTAATGCATTATTTTTCTAACCATTGTCTCCGTATCGGGGACTAGTGTAGCAAGCACGAAACACTATCGTGTCTAGTTTCGATAGCGTGACGATACCTTTACCTTAAGATAATTCGTACTCGCTACACTGATCAAGTAGATCATTCTCAATTTCACGTGTCGTTTTCCCCTTTTTATTCGCCGACTATGATTGTCACGTGACTAAGCCACACAAAATAATCACAAAATGCCAATTCTAACAAACTGCACTACAACGCGAAGTTCTCGTGTTGCATATTGCCAAACAGTAGATTTATTACAAGTCTCCTAGGCCAGGTACAGCTCTTAGGACTATAAAAGGACTAATCTTAGGTGATGTAGGTACATTCCACTTGGACGCATTGAACCTCACCTTACGCATTTGTAAATAATTCAACCAAGATGTTCAAGCTGGTGAGTATTTTATTTTAATACAAATCAAAATAATATTTTATATTTTATTTCACATAAAAATAAAGGTTTTACACGAGGCATGGTTTCTAAGATTTGTTTATTATGTACACTATTAATTTTAACACGGTGCTTTCTCACATTAATTCATACGTAAATTAAAGGTAATACACGTGATAAAAAATAATAGTTATGCGTACTAATCACGATAGTTTGAAAAATAAGTTTGTTTATTATCACATTATTACGTAATTATTGAAAATTTCATAAAATTTGCAACTTGTAATGTAACTTGTAATTTGTGCCAAATGCAATGTTTGGAAGTGTTGCTATCTACTCTTTACACATCTTCAAGGATCTGAGTGCCGGATGATCTGAGAAGATTTTTTTACTTGTGAATTACAGTCGTGATCTTATTTAGGTATTCTCAAAGATTGCATAGTACCATTTCTTATAGAACTTTTCTTATGTTCGCTGTGCACTTTATATAATTGTTTTCTTATAAAGGGCATGTGATTGCACTTGACCCACGTGTGGCATTGCCATTCACCTTAGATTCCTGATAGTTAGTGTGTGCTAGATATCTAAGGTTTTATGTCGGATCTAATCTAGGTAATGGCTACTACTTTTTCTTAGTACTCGTAATAAATATCAATACCTACTCGTAACTGTGAAGGTTTCCGATGTCGTTAGGAGATAAACAGGCTTACACATACACCCCTATTGACCTATTGACGACGTACGCGTGTTTTTTTTAACAATCTTTGACGTTTCGTCTCGAATCTTTTAAGGGTTGTTTTTCAAGATAAACAGTTTCAATACATATTATATTTTTATTCTTATGACTTTCATTGATATCAACGTTACTTGATTTATTGATTATTCAATATCATTTTTATGTTATTATATTTGCATTTAAAATAATGCAAATTATTGGAATTACTGATGCAAAAACTCGCAGATCTTTTCAGAAAGCTCATTATACAACTCAGGTACACCTACTGGACAGATTTTTTAATAATAATATGCAAATCACAATTTAAGCAGACATCACATGGTTTGTTACATGCTCTTCCCAACTTTTACCAGCATATCTGAATTTGCATTATAACTCCTCATTTAAAAGCAAATTTAGAGACGCAACGAATAAATTATAGAGATTGTTTTTCGCACAAAACTTTATACTTAACTATTATAACATGCCTACTGAATAATAAGCAATAGGTATTATGCTAATGCTTGAACGTCTTGTTCAGCATTAGCTAATGTTTTAAGCAGTTGGAAAGTGGACTACAAAATGAGCGGCTCTGCCAAAGTTTCATCAGCTTAAATCTTAGGGAATCGTCCTTATTATTTCAAATGGTTTTATGAACTACTTTAAAGAGGGATTATGATTCAAGTTTAATTTAGTTAAAGTAGTAAAAATTATAACACAACTTTTAGTACTTCGTATAAAATCTCGAATTGCTATCTGTAGAAATACATATTAATCTTGTGTTTCTTGGCTAGTCTGCATTGACCTAGGTTAGGCACCGATAGTAGCATTTATAAATGAAAATTTCCATACTTTAGAGGCCATGCTCTTGATTCTTGCCGGGAAGCACAGCTTAGTTCGTCACACACATGGTAATCACGTTTTACAATTTACAAAATATTATAACGACAAAAAATCCAAACGTCTGTCCAACTGTTCCAGTCCACTGTTTTGGAAACTATTAGCATAGCCTATACACAGGTTCTAGGTTCTAGCCCGAAACAAAATAATAAATTCTACAATTTCCTTTCCAGGCCATTCTTCTTGCCTTCGTCGCTGTGGCGCAAGCCGGAGTCATCGCACCACTTGTAGCGCACCCAATAGTGGCTCACCCAGTGGTATCTCACAGTGCCGTGGTCCACCCCGTACCTGTGGTCCACCACGCACCACTAGTGCACTCTGCCCCAATTGTTCACCACGCCCCGCTCGTACACACTGTACACACACCTGTTGTTCCCGTGATCCGACACTCCCCACTATTGGTCCATCATTAATTTGGTGTGTTCTGTCGAGATTTGAATGGGTAAAATGTATTTATTAGAATAAAATTTGATCCGAGCTATGTATTTTATTTTTAGATTATTATCGAATATTTCGGCTCCAAATCTATATTTAGATTGGCAGAATCCTCTGTAGAGGTTTTCAAACCCAGTTAGCTCGAATGAATAAAGCATTGTCATTGCGAACGAAAAATTTGCCTTTTACGAGCAAAGTTCTCTTTAGAATGTTCACAGCTTTCCGGTAGGCGTTGTATACTTATGAATGTGTATGGAGATTCCATTTCCATTATAAAGGGAATTTCGCGGTCAACAATTGCCTACGCGTAAATTGAAAAGGTCAATGAGCTCGCCGGATTCATTGAAAAATTGGTATCAAAGTTTCAGCCTGAATTTTAATATCTAACATGCAACATTATGAGTAATATATTAAAATATTTCTATGATAAAAAATATAAAATTCTTTAAATAAAATATGGTTTTTGTAAGGAATAGGACGGATAATGTTTATTATTTTTATTATCACGGTATCTTTATCTAGTTAGGTGCTTCTCTACCAAATTATGTAAAAATGAATTCTTGGATTTGGAGCATAAACGAAAAATTTGGTTTTTAGGAGCCAGTTTTGAATAATAAATTTATTCAGAAAAGTTTTCTCAATCGTGTTTTTAATTTATATAAATAAAATTCTAAAGTAACCTTGTCGTAAAACCAAAGCTGCGTCTTTTGCAAATTGATAAAAACAATATCAAAATGACAAAAACGTAATATATTATTCGTAATTTGTCATCAACCGTGATTTATATACACCAAGAAGAGGTAGGTACTCCGTACATCATCGTTAGAAGTTCGTGGGGGCCAATTAAGAGATGCTTACGTGCAAAGGATAGGGAGTAACGTACGACTGTTATAACGTCAATGACACGGGGTTTAGGAGTGTAAAATTTGAGTAATTGAGTTTACTATACTGATACATTCACTAGAAAGGGGATGTTCATAATGGGTTTGAGGACATTGAACTGTCAATCATTTTACATTCATTCCCGAATTTTTATCTATCCGATCCATGGTAAAGTCTCTATAATAATATCTACTAATAAATAATAGACTTTCAGACTAACGAAGAATCAATTTAGTTATTGGATACCCACTAACTAATAATAATCTGTCACCAGAGTTGGCTCACACGAACTTACTCATTAAATCAGCAAAAAATAAACATTATTAGGCCTTTTTCAACCGATTTCAAATAATAGGAGGTAGTCTATTCGGGGTCACATTTTTTGATTGTGTGTAAGATTAGGTACCTCTTATGAGTTTAATCATCTATTATAAAGCGGCTGGTCGTGACACTTAAGTCTTCTATTGAAAAATATTTTTCGAGCTTTTATAAAATCATTACCATCGAGTACCAGCGCGCTATCACCTGTCACGTCATATAACATTGTCATCAGAACTTGACAAGAATGCAAAGTTTTTACGTAATTGAAATATTTACTAATAATAGTTCATTTGTGAGTGTCTGTTGAACAGGCTCCATGGTCAGATTAGCTTGCTGTTACCATACTAAAGCATTGTCACCCAAGTTACATAAGTTTGCAAAATTTCAGTTCAATCGGTTGGGGATAACTGCTTCAAAATTGAGTTGCAAGATTGCACCTTAACAAACATAGTTACATACATAAATAAAAGCTTGTAAAAATAACTGTAAGTTATAATGCATACACTACCCGAGGGTAGGTATTAAGTGTTCATTCGATGCAGGATTCACGCGTAAATCTTATGATATACGATCGCAGAGCGGCGGCGACAGGAATTACCATATTGTCAACAGATCCGATAAATTCCACGGAAATAATGAGACGTAGGTGGAGGTGATCCTCCGTCGAATGCTGGATAAAGGATTTTCTAAAGGTTTAACTGCAAAAAAGTTCATCCTCCTTTACTTTTGTCCGTGGCTTATCTCGGGGGACGATATTGATTTTAGGTTAAGATACCTACTAGACTAGACTACTTTGTCCAGGTTCTCTGCTGGGAAGTTTCTTGCTGGAAAGTGTGTAGTATATTTTACTTAGGGTTGATATCGTAGATAATATCATTGTCTGTTTAATTTTTTTAAATACCTTGTAGCAGGTACCACCTTAAAGTTTTTTCTCTGTTTCGGATACCATACTAGGATTCCATTATTGTGGGTATAAGTAGCTATGGGTACGATAGCTCGTCAAAGTTAAATAAAAAAGATATTTATATCAATAAAATCACAAGGAACACTTTGAAAATTCTTATTAGCTAGGTGAAGCAGTACCACAAAACCAACAAGCAGTTTATAGGCCAGCAAATAAAAAACTCATATCTTGAGTCAGGGCTAAGGCTGGCCATTGTTTCCCAAACATCAACAAGCACTGTACTTTTGTTACGGCAATGACCTTCCCTAAATCTTGGATGGACCACATGACCTCGGAAATAACTCCCGAACCCTCAGCTACCCTTCAAAGAGATGCATTGTACACTCGTAAGCCCTTATTAAACGTAACTTCAAGGATAATTGCTCCGAGGGCTGGTTTAATCCGGTTTTTGTTAGCTAGATTCCTTATGTCCTTGTGCTAATGAATAGGCTAAATTGCTTTTGATTTGGAAAGTCTTGGGAACTGCTTGGGAAGTGTTATTGGCCTTTAATGTTCACCATTGCCATTGAAAAGCATAGAGTTAGATGGCGCGTTATTTCTCTAAACAATATTGTACATATATTTATTTTGTTTTTTATATATACAGGGTGTCCAAGAACCTGGCGTCCAACTGGATTCCCACGATGCCCCAAGTTCTAACAGTACTCAGAAAAATATTTTAAAAAATCCACCCCATGTACTTACAGAATTATACTGATTTCAAAAAAAAAGGGGAAATGAGCACCCTGTGACATACTTTTGAATGCTGTGACTGCTAATGCTGATAATTTCGATATTTCTTGGAGGTTTTGTAATCTAGGGTATTGCTGTGTCTAAATAGAATGTAAAAATAAAGTACTTATTGTACCATTTTAAAATAAAATATTATTTTAACTAAAGGTGATATGGAAAACTATTGAATTTCGCAACTTTGACCGACTGTAGTGTAAAAAAAATGTACCAAAATAGTATGGCAAGTGACGTCAAATTTTGACGCGTTTATTCCTCTTTTTAAAAAGGTATAATACTTACACATTAATTTGAAAAAAAAAATTTTGATAATATTTTTACTCAACAACCCAATTTTTACGAAGTGCCTACACTTCGTAAAAATTGGGTTGTTGAGTAAAAATATTATCAAATTTTTTTTTTTCAAATTAATGTGTAAGTATTATACCTTTTTAAAAAGAGGAATAAACGCGTCAAAATTTGACGTCACTTGCCATACTATTTTGGTACATTTTTTTTACACTACAGTCGGTCAAAGTTGCGAAATTCAATAGTTTTCCATATCACCTTTAGTTAAAATAATATTTTATTTTAAAATGGTACAATAAGTACTTTATTTTTACATTCTATTTAGACACAGCAATACCCTAGATTACAAAACCTCCAAGAAATATCGAAATTATCAGCATTAGCAGTCACAGCATTCAAAAGTATGTCACAGGGTGCTCATTTCCCCTTTTTTTTTGAAATCAGTATAATTCTGTAAGTACATGGGGTGGATTTTTTAAAATATTTTTCTGAGTACTGTTAGAACTTGGGGCATCGTGGGAATCCAGTTGGACGCCAGGTTCTTGGACACCCTGTATAAATTAAACGTAAATTTTAGGAGTTTTGTGTGGTTTATATATGACTAGCAGTCCGCCCCGGCTCCGCACGGGAGTAACGTATTATAACGATTTTATGGGTATTTTTTTACCCAGGTTACATTATCGAAGTTTTAATAGGATTCCCTATTTTTTTCAAACAATAAATATGGCCTATGTTACTCAGAGATAATGTAGCATTCTAATAGTATATGATTTTTTGAAATCTATCCAGTAGTTTTTGGATTTATTCCATACAAAATATACAAAACATCTTTCCTCATAATAATATTAGTACCTATAGATTATTACACTCATAATAACTTTTGAATGGTATGGAATTTGGGAATGGTATGATTAAAAAAGTAATTTACAGGTACTGATATGGCCTAGAAAATAAAGTGATTTTTTTGGATAAGGATTAATACCCAGGTACGAATAATGTGGCCTAGTTTGTACAGGCGGCGTTACCATTGCATATTTTAACAAGAAAAAGTAGTTATTGTGACATAACTGTAATAGTTGGACATAATTATGGTATTGCTGACTTATTTGTTAATATTGATGTAATCTTTAAAACTGCAGTTCATCACTTTACTCTATTGTCAATAATTTTTGCAGCGTACGCGATATAAGGATTTTTTGCTTTTGATTCACACGTTGGGTTACGTTATCGAAGTTTTCATACGGATCCCTAATAGTTAGACATATGGTATTGATGACTTATTTATAGATATTGATGTCCTCTTTAAAACTGTAGTACATTATTTTGCTCTATTGTCAATAATTTCCGCAGCATACGCGATATAAAGATTTTTTTGGATTTTTTTTCACACGTTGGGTTACATTATCGAATTTTTCATACGGATCCCTAATAGTTAGACATATAATATTGTTGACTTATTTATAGATATTGATGTCCTCTTTAAAACTGTAGTACATCACTTTGCTCTATTATCAACGATTTCCGCAGCGTACGCGTTATAAGGATTTTTTTTGGATTTTTTTTCACACCTTGGGTTACATTATCGAAGTTTTCATACGGATCCCAAACGTTTTTGAAAATATTCTATAGCCTATGTTCATCAGGGATAATGTAGGATTCTAATGGTTAAAGAATTTTTCAAATCAGTCCAGTAGTTTCGGAGCCTATTCATTACAAACAAACAAACAAACAAACAAACAAATCTTTCCTCTTTATAATATTAGTATAGACTAGCTGTACCCCGCGGTTTCACTCGCGTATAACTTGAAGAAATAAGAACTTTTTAGCGTATTGCCTATAGCAGACCCGCGACAGAAAAAAATAATTTAAAATTTTAATAATTTATTGAGCGCCTTATGGGGGCTCCCATACAACAAACGTGATTTTTGCATTCTAGCGCCATCTAGTTTCATTTGATGTTACTGCGTTATTATAGGTACTTTTCGCGGTCTCATGCGACCGCTCGGGGTTTGAGAGGTAAACCAATGATGAAAGTGTTAATATGTTAATGTGTGTAAATACCGGCCGTGCATCAATGGATATTTCTGTTCGAAAAATGTACCTACTCCATCAACAATATCCGGAACTTGTGCAGATTTTTCTATTATTATTTATTATGTACAAAAAACCTGTATAAACTTAAAAAAAAAAAAAAATCGTCGCGACAGTATACTGTTCAAAGCAAAATAGAAAGACGAAACGAAAATAATTGGCTTGCTTTCTATGAGAGAGAGAAAGACAGACAGAGAAACATGCGCACGCCGCACGGCTTACTTACTACACTATAGCAAACGGTGTCGTGAACTCGTGACTCGTGACAACTTTTCGTCTGATTTTTTTCCGTCTAGCCTCCTTCGCAACGCGCCATAAGGAACTTCGTTCCAAAAACGATATTTTTTGGATTGATTGTAGCAATCACACTTCGTACAAACTCTGAGGTCTAGGTACAGCGAATTCTTCTAGACTGGAGTACAATTTGTACATTTCCATTGATTTGTAACTGCATTTTAACCCTTAAACACGGTGGGTCCGGCTGCGCAGTATCACACAAAAATTGTATGAAGCTCGCGCTCGCGCTCGGACGCCCCGCCTTTTTATACCTTCGGCCGCGAGACGCGTCGAGCGCGGCGACCGATTCTCGAACGTTCGCGACCGGCCGCACTGCGCGCTTGACGCATGCTTGACGCCTAGCTGCTAGGCTGGTCGCGAACGTTCGAGAATGTTCGTTTTACGACGCTACTCGCTAGGTGACTCGCTAGCCTCTAGGCGCTAAGCAAGCCGCCAGCCTGTGCGTTCGCCACCTTATATACAAAAATAAACCTTATAGCATGATTCAGTATTCACGCGCGATGGCTTATTATTAGCGTATTTCATGTATAACTTTGGTGTTTCTATACCAATTTCTATGATTCTTTTTTATGGAATAGTTAATAATGTAAACTTTTTTAATTAGGGATGACTGAGAGTGTTATAAACGTAAGAGTAGACAAATATAATCAGAAAGCTTCGAACTGCTAAGCTATCGGGAGTTACACGTGTTATTGTGAGTCAACCATAAAAGATAAACATATGCTGTCGTGGGATATTTTTTATATAATTTTAAGGAGAACATTTCCGTCATAGGTACATGATTTCTGTGTAGCTTTAACCATTAAGGTTGCACACGCGACGGAAGCTTAAGAAATGCAGTAACTACTCCCGTTTTCCCAACATTTCACTTCACTGCTCTGCTCCTATTGATTGTAGCGTGATGAAAAGTATACTATAACCAGCTCAGGAGTATGAAAAATAATTGTACCAAGTTTCATTAAAATCCGTCCAGTAGTTTTTGTTTCTATAACGGTTATACAGACAGACAGACAGACAGACAGACAGACAGACAGACAGACAGACAGACAAAAAATTTACTGATTGCATTTTTGGCATCAGTATCGATCCCTAATCATCCCCTGATAGTTATTTTGGAAATATATTTCATGTACAGAATTGACCTCTCTACAGATTTATTATAAGTATAGATGACTACTTTATAAGGATGAACCAGGAAATAAATGAGTTAACTTTCCACAATGGTCGTTTAATTTAAAGAAATAAACTTTGGAACTGCATTTTCCACAAGCATGATTACATCTTTTCTGATCTCCGGATCTGAAGGGGTTAGTCAGAGGCACGTCCAAACATTAATTGGCACATGTCATCATTTTGCAGTAGTTAGAATTATAGGGGGATTATTTAGTTACCAGCATTTATACAAAAAAAAACATAAGCGATAGCACTCGAACATGTCCTCCACATACGCACTCGAAGTATTGCCCCAAGTGCCCAACTAATATCCAAGGTTACGTTAAATTTAGCAGAAAAGGTTCTTCGGGCAAGGTTAGAACGCGGCCCTATGGCTATTTATTTGCATGCATATTGAGAGGTTCTTCCTGAATTAGTCGCAGGGATGGAATCTTTGGAATGTGGCCTTGACTGAGATTCGGAGGGTTTTTTCTTATGGGCTGTTCAGACCATGGTCCTTGATCAATTTTCGCCAAAAAAACAAAAAGTGAACCAGCAAGTTTTGGCCCTTTTCCCAAATCAGGTTGCCTCAATGAAAATAGTAATTATTTACATCCGATTCAGTTTATTAGCGGCCATAAATGCCCCTATCACCCTATATCGCCTGTAGCATTGCCATTATCATAAAAATATGATATACATATCTATACATATAATAAAACTGTAGAAGAGTTCAATTCTGTACATTGAATGAAAACTAAAAAAAATACTCCTAGGAGTCTTTATATAACTAACACAAGCCAAAAAAAACATTTTGAAATTTTTGTCTGTCTGTCTGTCTGTCTGTTGTCTGGCTTTCACGCAAAAACTACTGGACGGATTTTGATGAAACTTTTTTTGTTATGTAGCTATTAGTCCTCGGCAGCATATTGGCTATCATTTATTTTGAGAATTGGAATACCAGATGTAAAAATATTTGTCGCTCAGCGAAGCGGGCACGGTCCAGCTAGTCACTAATATTTAAAATTGGAAAGATACATAAAATTATTGACACTTTTGAAATGTGTACTTGAACCAGAAGCAAGGGACAAAAGTCGTCTCCAGTCGAGCAAGAACTTGGGCGTAAATTCCTTTCTGAAATAATTCCGACGACAACTGCGCCATGAGACCATTTGTGGTTCGTGGAATGAACATTGATTAATAGTAATCATAAGCCGTGTTGGCCGAGTGGGAGGTACCTCGAATTTCATTTCGAAGGTCGTGGGTGCGAATACCGGCGTGCATCAATAGGAAATTTATATGCGCATCAAAAAAACATGCTCAAAACGGTGTTGGAAAACATCGTGAGGAAACCCAGTTAGTATTCTTTAAGCGGTGATGGGCTTGCAACCTGTCACGTATGGAATGCTACTGCGAAATGTGGGCATGCGCCAAATATAATGTTTGGACGTTCCTCTGACTCCCTCAAGACATCTTCAAAGGATCCCGCTTCCCGCTTCCCGCGTCTGTATGTATGCTTATATCTTTAAAACTACACAACGGATTTAGATGCGGTTTTTTTTTATAGATAGAGTGATTCAGGAGGAAGGTTTATATGTATAATTACATGCTTAATATATTAGAGAACCACTGATAATATTAAGATTTCTAATATGAAGTCGTAAATAAACACATTTTTTTGCGCTTACATTGCAAACGCTGGCTGAACTCTACGAGATAGATCAAAATAATGTACTAAATACCTTAAAAAGGTCTACAAAAAAGTACGCGATGGTATATATTTATCTCTTAGGGATAACCCACAATAATCAATTTCTATCCTTTACTTTTTACCGCGACTTTTTTTTTTAAATTTTAAATGCTGTTAACGAGTATACAAAGACATTCTGTAATATATTTTAGTATCAGCTTTGGACCCGTGCGAAGCCGGGGCGGGTCGCTAGTATAGAATAAGAATCGATCATAAGAAAAATTTCATAAATTTTTACTAATATTTTTGTCTGCTATCTGTCTTTTGTCTATCTGTTACTTTTCTAAGAGTATTTTTAAGACAAGTCTTTGCGAAGATTTTCTAAGAAAAGACGTCTGTCCAACTAACTTCCACTATAGAACTTTTATAAAACATACCTAAAAGAAATATTGGACATACCGTATCCAATGTCGCCAGTAATTTCTCTGAAATCCGAAAGTAAAGAACATTGAACCTAAGATAATCTATCAAGAATTCTGATAGAAAGCATTAACATAACACTATCCTACCTTGGATAGTTACACAACACGGGATTACAAAAGGATTACCATAACGACGTCTATAACAAGGCCTTAGGCCGTTGACGTCTGGATAAGGTAATGATATCCTTGGATTGTTCCATGGTATTGTTCCCATGGCGATTGGGAACAATGTTAGTGTGTGGTTTCGTGGTTTCCATGAGAATAGCGCCTGGGAAAAAAGTGTAAGCAAGCTTGAGCGAGCTTTTGATGTGAAGCCTTATTTTTTATTGTTTACTAGCTGCTCGCCCCGTCTTCGCACGGGTGGTACATGGATAAAAAGTAGCCTATATGTTATTCTGATGTATAAGCTAAATTACTGTAAAGTTTAATTAGTTTTTGCGTGAAAGAGTAACAAACACACAAACACAAACTTTCGCATTTACCTATAACTAGCTGACCCGTGCCCGCTTCGCTGTGCGTAAGACATTTCTAATACCATCGTTGACTTTTTTGTAGACGTTTTTAAGGTGTACAATACTGTAGTACATTATTTTGATATATCTCGTGGGGTTCAGCCAGCATTTGCAATGTAAGCGCAAAAAAATGTGTTTATTTACGACATCACATTAGAAACCTCTAAAATTATCAGTGTTTCTCTACTATATTATGCATGTATTATACATATAAACCTTCCTCTTGAATCACTCTATTTATTAAAAAACCGCATCAAAATCCGTTGTGTAGTTTTAAAGATATAAGCAAACATACATACATATTACATACAGACGCGGGAAGCGGAAAGCGACTTTGCTTTATACTATGTAGTGATATCAAAAGCATTAATTTTTCGACATTTTTGTTTGACAAGTTGATGGTAATCAAGTAATTTGAAAACTTGAATTGAATAACATAGCCAATAGTCAACATGTCCGATGAGACATGAATTGTAAATTATGGAGATTTGTAGCTTACCTATTAATAACATTAGATTCGTACTTTTTAGCATAGGTAGAAAGTCAAAGTCAAAAATGCGTTTATTCATTGAAATCACTAGGATCATTTAGATACCTTCCACCCAACTTGCATCGGATTCTCGTACATAAGTATATACCAGGTATTTCGAATAATAGACCTTAGTATAAATCATCATACATTAATACTCTAGAATTGTCACGTATCAAATATTACCTTGTCTAGACGTAAATAAGGCTAAGTGTTCATTTAAACTCCACAATGTTCATAATCACAGTGCCTACGTGACCTGAGTGACACTTTTGGGCGATTTTATTTCAATTAATAATTTACTTTAACATGTACATTGTACAATACATGAATCACAACTAGCACCGCTTTGAACACTTATGATTCAAGCATGAACAAACAATTCGATTACAACCAATAAATAAGAAGACAATAATATACATTATAAATTTCAGAAACCATTAAAATAATGCAAATAAACCTCAAAACGTCTCAGACGTGATCAGACGTCGCATGAGAAAGTACGTTTTACGCAAAATAAATTGATGTTATAAATATTCAATAAGTTAATTGGTTGCTTTGGCGATGAATTCAGAGCTTCCAGTATCGAAATACCATTTGCAGTAAAATCACTAATTACGTGCAATAACCTTGTGAAGCAAACAGTTCAAACTAGTTTTTACGACAACAGCTTTTTCTATTAAGACGAGTTGTAAATGTTTTTGATGAATGCAGAATCGTTTTTTCTCAATAACCGCAAAACATACAGTTTTGTTTTTTATGACAAAGATAACTGAAGGATATAATCTAGATAAATTACAGACAGAAACACGATTGGTGAAACTTTTCTCGATAGATTTATTTTCCAAAGTTGGCTCTTCAAAAACACTAGTTTCGTTTTTAATCAAAACTATGAATAGCTAAACAGTTTATTTTTATATAATTCGTTAGATATTCATACTAGCTAAGTAAATTACAGACAGTTTCTTTTTAAATTTGATGGTTTTCAAGATAATGCAGTTTTATCACTTTTTCCGTCTTATCCGGGTAGACTCAGCCCATGCAAAAAGTCAAAAAATTAACTTATCACCTTAAACTGGGGGTTTACTCTTGAAAACGGCACGTACGGACGACGTTTTCTATAACTGCGTTTTGAACGAATAAATCGGAGCTCTATCACTGTCGACGATAATGTCGAAATCGTTTTTCAGAGTAAGGGCCCAGTTATACGCGTATACAATTTCTCTTGCGATAGTGGCGCCCGCGGGCGGTGAGGCTAAGTACTTATCGGACCTCGTAAACCAGGGTACTTTTGAAAGATTAAGAACTGGATTAGAGCGGAACAGAGCAAAAGAAAAACCCATCATTAATTACAAAAAAAATCTTACCCCTATAATTTAATGATATAAAATTCTTGCGTTACTGAATGACTGACTGACTGAATCTTTAGGCTTCTTTAGGCTAGTGCATTGATAGATCAGTGACAGGTCTTAGAAACTTGAAATTTGGAGGTTGTAGGTATTCCTTTTGGTGTGTGTAGGGGAACACTAAGAAAAGAATGACCGAAATTAAACTCCAAAGCTTTAGGAGTTGAATTAGGACCTAAATGGTTGCAGCGAGGGTTAAAATTTGTTTGAAAATAGCTTCACATGAACGAAGTTTGGAGGGTTTCCACTAGTTATATAAGAATTATACATCTGGAGACATACATTATATATACATATACAATTATACATACATTCTCTCAGATCTTTTGACGCTGAGATACTTTTTTTTTTATTTATTTACAAAACACAGATCGAGTACAATTAATGGCAGATAGTGTTATTAAACCTAAGTTAGGTTTGTCTTAAGACGCTGCCAGTCGACGATTATTTTTGTTCGAAACGAAAAAAGAAATACTTGAGAACAAGCCACATCTCCTATTTTATGATGTATAGTATATGTGAACAAAGATGTACCCATCTTTAATCACTTCGATAAATAATCCTACCGACCGCTGCAATGATGACAAACACACGTCCGCGCGTGGTCCGCTTTAGCTTTTCGAATAAATTAATGATATAAATTATGTATAATTACTTATCAAAAATCTATCCTAATAGAAATCTAGATCTACATATTACCTATCTTTAACAATAAATCACAAGTTGATTTTAATAGTAGGTATATAAAATATTTCGATCATAAATTCTAAAACGTATCATTTTGAAATAATATTTTTATCGTGAAAAGTTTCTGCTATTATGTTTTCAGCTTAATAGAAATCTAGGTAGGAACCTGAAGTAATATACTTATAAAAATAGGAGATGTGGCTTGTTCAGAAGTATTTCTTTTTTCGTTTCGAAAAAGAGCAATCAGCGACTGGCAGCCTCTTAACACTAGGTTCTCAATAATATAATTCACTTTTAAACAACAACTACATAACACAATAATGAAGATAAACACAAAAAAATACAAATATTCTCAAACCAAACAAATACAGTTTATGAGCCCACACTCACACACACCCATCGTTAAGCAACCAGCCAACCTGACAACTACCTACCGTAGTATGATTGACTTTTAGTCACAGATTAGGTAATAAGTAGTACGTATTAGTAGGTACGGTGTAGTGGTTACCTATCACTGTGTGTGTGCGCGTGCGCATCATATTTTGCTATTTTATTAACCTACAACTATTTTGCCTACATCTAATAACTTACATAAAGGATGCTCCATTTTATAATTGGTTTGACAAATTGTTTATAAAGTATTTTTTTAAATTGTATTTAATGTTCTTTGAAGTAAGTGCAGTTTTAATCTCTAGCGGCAAATTATTAATAAGATGAGGAAGTATAAATTGGGATGTTCTTTTTCCGTATTCATTAGTAACATAAGGTTTAAGAAGTTTTTTATTAATCATACTTCTGGTTATTACGGGGTGACTTTTTTGAAATTGGATTTCTGTGCGGAAGAATTGTTCTACAAGAAGATTAAAGTTGACTTTATTATGTATAGGTATGACACCACAGTATTTAAAAAGTCCCATGGGATCCCCTGAGTATTTATTTTTAATTTTTATGGGAACTATTAATTTTAATAGCCTATATTGTATATTATAAATCTGGTCCAAGTAAGTTTTGTAGGTACGAGTTGTGTTAAGAGGTAGGTAGCTAGGTAGTCAGAATTAATCATACCTATTTACAAGTACTTAGTTATGAATTTTCTTAGTGTGCGTCATTAGTTAGTCAACTTGCTTTAATCTTTCAATATTGCTAAGATGAGTTTTAACTTTGAAGGCCTAGTCTTAGATATAAATGAAGATGTTCCAAAGGCACTACTAGCCGCAAAGCCTAGACTTAAAAATTGAATGGTACTCTAAAATCGCCTATATCTCAAACCACTTTACCTTAAATTAACAATTCAACATTTAATTACAATGTAAGTCTTCAATAATATCTCGACGAGTAATATTTTTTTTTGATGAATGCAGTTTAGTTTTTTCTTAATTCCATCAAAACATAAAGTTTTATTTTTTATGACAAAAATAAGTTAAGGATTGAATCTATAAACATACTAGCGACCCGCCCCGGCTTCGCACGGGTGATGAAGATCAAAGCTGATACCAAAATATATTACAGAATGTCTTTGTATACTCGTTAACAGCATTTAAAATTTAAAAAAAAAGTCGCGGTAAAAAGTATAGGATTAAAATTGATTATTGTGGGTTATCCCTAAGAGATAAACATATACCATCGCGGACTTTTTTGTAGACCTTTTTATAGTATACAATATTTAGTACATTATTTTGATCTATCTCGTAGAGTTCAGCCAGCGTTTGCAATGTAAGCGCAAAAAAATGTTTTTATTTACGGCTTCATATTAGAAATCTTAAAATTATCAGTGGTTCTCTAATATATTAAACATGTAATTATACATATAAACCTTCCTCTATCACTCTATCTATTAAAAAAACCGCATCAAAATCCGTTATGTAGTTTTAAAGATATACGCATACATACAGACGCGGGAAGCGGGAAGCGACTTTGCTTTATACTATGTAGTGATATATATTTATTATTTTTAATTTATTTTAAGTTTGATGGTTTTCAAGAAATTGCGGTTTTATCACTTTTTCCGTCTTATCCGGTTAGACTCAACCCATACAAAAAAAAACAAAAAAAAATTTGTTACAAAATCGGCGTTTTAATCATTTACTTGAAAATTGAAATGTTGTTAAAGTGCCAACCAGCGCTCTCACCTTATTAGTGCAAACATTTGTCCAAAGACAGGGAGCTCGCTCTTCTTAGGTCTCAGTCGAGCACTTACCTGCCACACCACCGAGGTCGTCCACACCAAATCTCCTGTATTGCAGGTAACTTGGTAAAGTTATTTTGTAATAACTTTCCACCACCCACAAAACGCCACATAAATCAAACGATTTCATAGTTTGATGAATTTTCGGCACGCGAGGCCTTGACTTGATTTGGAGCTCAATCATCGTAATAGCCGGGTCAGGGTGCTGCAGTTTTAAAACCCAGGGGACAGGCATCTTGACACTGACAAGTGACATTTTTGAAAAGGTCCCTTGGCATCGCGACGTTATTTAATCCCTAGAAAGCCTGACACAAAAAACGTAAATTGACTATAATGAAGAACAGACGTCGATGCTTCAAATTTTGTTTATTATTTTGTTGCTATTTTAGTGAGGATCTCTAATTATTTTGAAAATAAAATATGACCTTTGATATTCACAGATATTGTAGCTTTTGATAAGAAGGAATTATTAAAATTGCTCTATGAATTTTTAACTTGTAATTAGTAGTTTATATTATTTTGGCTCACGACTGTGATCACAGTAGAAATCTACTTAGATCTCCAGGTGCTCAGATCCTTGCAGATGCTTTAAGGGGGTAATCAGATTCAGATAAAACAAAACTTTTGACTCTTGCCCATTCTATGAAATTAGCATTTTATACGGGCAAGCTCAGTCAGTCTAAATGAAATATACGATGCAGCGTCCTTTTCAATATAGACATTTACGTATATGACTTGTAAAGCCATAATTGTTGTATGTGTTCAGTTATGGACTAAAACATATTGTTTTCGCCAATCAGTTGTCATTGGTTTAGATATAGTATGGACTTACCGGTCAAGAGAGACAGCGACCAGGCTGTAGACCGAAGCGGCCACCGATAGCCCTTGGACGTAAGGTACCGTCTTACACATAAGCCATCCCAGCACCCATGCTAAAACAAACGTAAGTACATTTTAAAATAAAGTCAATTAAAATAGTCTCACTTCAAAATAGAATAAGTTATTATTTAAATATATTTTTAAAATCAAGCTTTTATAAATTCTAGGGCTCTAGTACTCGTCAAGAAAAATCCAACGAGCCCAAACACAGCTCGCTGGTACCATAATTTTATATTGTCATTGGAGATTGTCAGACTATTTACTGAGGACTTCCGTTAAACAGCTCCTGACACCATAATCAGATCAGCTCGCTGCCACCATATTATTGAATTGTCACCGAAGTTACATAAGTATGCCAAATTTCAGCTGTTCGTTGAAGACAACTACTTCAAAATTAAGTTGCAAGATTCCACCTTAACAAACAGTTACATACATAATTACATAAATACATTGCAAGTTAAATAAAAGCTTTTAAAAAGATAGCAGTAGGTACGAGTATGTCCGTATAATTAAGTGTGTGCTTATAAAAACATCATCTTAAAAATGAACATAATTCAAAGCACGTCTGCCCTAAGACCTTCAAGAAAAGCACCCCAAACTCGAAACAACTCAAGTCCAAATCCCTATAAGCCCTCAAAAACCTGAGGATCTACCTTTACCTGGCGGCAACAAGTGGCAAAGGTTACTAAATCAATATTTACTCATCGCCCTGCAATGGAAACTGGGTCAGGTCACTGTACTACCTACGACCCTTTAGCCTTGCATTCCACCTTTCCCGTCTCTCTCCCACCCGCCCCCGGCGGTATCTCCACATCCTGCTCACTTGGCCTTGCCCCGCAATACGCATTACAATACAAAAGTCGGAAATGACAAAAACTTGCTCGATTAAATTTATATTCTGATCCCCTTATTATAAGTCAGAGTTTCATTCGTGACTTTTTCGGAAGTTGCATTCGGATTTTGTATTGATTCAAGTTTGTCTGGTACGGAAGGAATAACTGATTTGTTTTTAATGATGGCCGAGGTTTTTCTTAACCTATATTTCAGGGCCTTGGCCTGACTTGCGGATGAAGAATTCACTTATGACATCGGATTTGATTATTGGAATACAAGATGAAATAAAAAAGTACAATTTTTTATTTTTTTGAGTTAGAAAGTCATGATTCAAATAAACTATGTTATTACCTGTATATACGTACTTCTATAACAGTATTTTAAATAATTATTTCGATATTTTTATATTAAGAGCGATAGAAAACCTTTAGCATTAAGGTTTTCTTGACAAGGGTATATTATGTGCTATCCATCAAAGAAAGCAGTATTGCAATGACGTTGGTTTTGATATATATTTTAATAAAATGTAACCTCTAAATTTTAATCTTGGCGCGGTCAACAAAATCTCGTTGAACTTGTTAAATCTTGACACTTATCTTTAATCCAATAACTGGAAAATGAAGCTGTATATTCTCAGATATCAAAATTGATAATCCTCATAAATAGCCTATAACTAATGGCTTGTACTTGACTCTTGACAAACCTGCATTCAGGCCTAAGGTCTAAGGTTGTATTAATAAATAGCTTAGGTATAAGTAATATATTCATTTATTGTTGTCAGATTTATTTAATCTTATGAAACATTTACGTTCAATGATTAAAATAATATATTTATGGTATTATAATTGAATAGTTTGAAATGGGTGAACCAGTTTTTGTGGTTATTGTGTAATTTTAACCTCTAACAGGGCGCACTGTCATTTTATTTTCTGTGGAAAAGAAATTACTTAATTTTAGGTTAAATAAAACATCAAAAGAGGTTTAACCCGTTTATTTAAAAAAATAATTTAAACTAATATATTTTAAAGTATTGCTTTTATTTCACGCGTAGGTATGTTTGTCTTCTTAGCATAGCATTTACGGAAAGGATCATTGATAAAAGATAGACACCAAGCGTGCTTGTTGCCTGATTCTTCTAGGCTTGGTCTCAGAACAGGCATAGGTTCACCTGGCGTCATCACCTCCAATATCACCTAAGACGTTTCAAAGTGATCCTTGTGATTTTATTGAAGTAAACTTTCGACTTTCTAAAAGTTGTAATTAATATTGAGGTTATGGTCTTCTTGGTGCATACTAATCTTATATTTACTATCTCCAAAAACGTACGAGTATATCCTACTAATCCTGTGAGTGAGTGGGTATGTGTGTTTGTTACTATTTCACGCAAAAACTACTGAACTGATTTAAATAAAACCTTACAGTAATATAGCTTATACATCACAATAACACATAGGCTACTTTTTATCGAGGTAGAACTCGTGCGAAGCCGGGGCGATCAGCTGGTTTTTTTTATAAAATTAAGTTCGGAAAAGAATTTGCCAATACATTCTAAGTGTATTGGGTTGACAGGGGTTCCAGGAAGTAGATTTGGTGCAATGCGTAAGGAAGTGAATGAACGCGTGTCTCATAAATATGTAACTGGGACTTCCCATCAACGTCCCTGTCACATGTTGGGTTATTGCTTCTTTATCGTTTGACAAGCTTGAGTGGTCTGATATGATCATTGGCAGGTTTATAATATGGGTTTGAACTTACGTACCTTCTTATTTGACCGAGTTGTATTTACTATCTAGGCTTGTTTTATCTTATTTTAGCCGTCCGCTTCGAACGGGTGTAATATAAAGATTTTATAGGCAATTTTTTGATACCTTAAGTTACACTTGAAATTATAGTAAGGATCTTCATTTTTTTGGAAATAAATTAAAGCCTATGTTACTCGGTGATAATGGAGCTTTTAATAGGTGAAATAATTGCCAAAATGGGTCTATTATTTTTTTAGTTTACAAACAAAAATACAAATGTTTACCTTGTAAAAGAAAATAATATAGTAATTCAAAAAATTGAAGGCTAGCTTTTATTTTAAAGGCTAAAAAGCTCCTCGTAAGAGCTTTTATGATTTTATACAAAATCTATGATGTAAAAGATAAATCTTACTAACTTTACTAGCCAGTTTTCAGTTAGGCACGAGTATTTATATGGCCCTGAGTTATTTACTAAGGTAGCTCCATTAAACTTGAATGTGTTCATTCCCGTGTGTGGGAATTCAATTATGTGCAACTCATAAAACATTTTCGAAATGGACCCTTTTGGTCCTACCCTGTTTTAAACAGTTTAAACTTCTGTACCAGTTGATAACTCCGGTACTCCATTTCAATTCGGAGTCAGATAAATGATCCCGGAGAGAGCGTTCTCAGGTCTCACGGGACCTTGAGGCCTTGGCCGGGCCATTGATTTTGTAGCGTTTGTTTTGGTGAAAAATGAACACTTGCCCATTTATGCAATGTAGCCTATTTGACAACAGTTTCTCATGCTATCTTTATGTTGATCAAGAAAATGGTGTGCTTAGTGAAAATCCAGGTGTTATTTTTAAGAATTTCCCAACTCAAAACATTTTAAAAATTACTCTCCATTTGAATTGTATCATTTTCAACAAAACGACATTTAGAAACTCCATTGCAGTACCGTAAACCGTCAATAAAAAAATTCATTCTCCATCCTCATTATCCAGTCGGGACCGACCGGTACTGGGTACAGAGGGGGAGGGAGACATACAGAGGGTTGGGGGTGCATCGAAACTAGGTCAGGCCGATGAACTGGGCCACGGGGGCGCGGACAGACCTTAGCCAAAGGCACACCGTCTTTTATACCCACAGAACAAAACAAACCTTCCACATCTGACACAGAGTTCATATTCCTATGACAGATTTTAAGCCAGGTCGTATCAGATTAGCTCATTTGAAAATGAGCGTTACCTGTTAAATGTTAAGGTTGTTATTGGTTTGATAGTGCGATAGGTCATGTGTTCGATACTTGTTGCGGGTAAGTTTATTGTTGGCTTCGAGTTTTTATTTGGACTATGTGCTTTAGGTAATGCCTCATTATGTAAATAGGTAAAATATTTAGGTTTCTATATATCTAAATATAATAGATATAAGGTTCACCACATCCATTTATTTGTGTTTCATGATTAAGACAACCTTGAGTATATTTAATTATTTTTGTTGACGTATTTATTATTAGTCTCAGCTGTTAATACTATTTAGCTCAAACTTAAACCTAGTTAAGATAAATAACCATTTTTCATAATATCCTAATTTAAATGGATTAAGTAATCTAGTTTACAAATAGGCAATTTATTTGTTTGAAATTATTTTCGTACCTTGATTAACTTGACATTGTTTTAAGTCCTTCACTAAATTTGCAAATATATTTAATTTAATTTCATACATTTAATATCAATCTTGTCAGCATGTTACGTATTGTTTTAGCAAGAAAGTAAACTTAACAACATTTGTATTCTAAACGCAGATCACATTGCACACAAAACTTTGTAACTACTATAATTTATAACATGTGCTTCACAAATAAAGATTTAAATTTTACTACTTTGTTATGAATAATTGTAGTAGTATTCTTGCAACAAGTGACTTTATTTCATCTATTTATCCTCATTGTACTAAATCTGCACCAAAAACAATTGATTTTATCAGGGACTAGCGTACTATATTTAATACCCGCGACTTTGTCCTCGTAGATTCAGGAAATAGTTTTTTTACGACTTTATCGTAAAATATTGAAATTCCTAACAAAACATTTTTTTGCAATAAAAAGTAACTTATTCATCCAAAGACTTTAAACTGTCTCTAAATTAAATTTCATAACAATCGGCTCAGCGGTTTGGCTGTGATAACACCACAGACACAGACAGACATAGTTACTTTCGTATTAATATTAGCTTTTACCCAAGACTTCGTCCGCGTAGATTTAGGAAATCGATTTTTGATGATTGAAATTCTTTGAATTTCCTGAAAATCAAAAGAAAATTCTGGAGAAAAAAGCCTATATTCATCCCAAAACTTCAAACTATCGTCACAGACAGACAGAGAGAGTTACTTTCGTATTTTAGTGTTGGTATAGATAGATGGGATGTTTTGATGGCAAGGGCATGTTCATTAGAAACAATTTGCACCGTCTGATTGGATCGGAGTTCGGCACAACTTGTGAGCTTGAGCCATTTCCGAAACAATTATCCCTTTTGTACACCAAGATGTGTGTCTTTGTTTGTGTGTGTTCTTAAACATTTCAGAGTGATCCTTGGGATTTTATTGAAATACATTCTCGTACCAAATGAGGGTGACATTTTTTAAGTACCTACCCTACCTACTAATATATAAAATGACTTAATATTTTTGCTATCCCAACATAACAATGGTAAAACTAGGTATATACTAAGATCATATAGTTGTCATATATGTTTAACTACAGGTCATATTCAAAATATCTGTTTGGCAATGTAATTGTGGAAACCAACGTCGTAACTAGTGCTCTACCTTGTGCTCTAAATAAATTTATTATTTACTACATATTTCATCCATTTTTTTTTACTTTTAGATGCATCAATCAACCAACAAAGAATCAACTTTATATCTAGGCACACACACCTACCAAAAGTAATAGGTACAGTTCCTTTTGAATGCCTCAGCATTTATGGACCAGAAAGTGACATACAGACTACATTTTATTATGGTAGGTACAATGCGTGAGAAGCAAGTGTTTTGTAATATATGTAATATATGTCACTGTTATAGTTGCCATAGTGGCTTTTATATTTAGGCATGGCCTTGTATGACATGTACAATGGATAATAAATACATATATGTATATTGATACATATTTATTTATTATCCATTGTTATCCCACACCATTTATCTCATTGAATCATGAATTTTAAATACTAAAACTCTTCAATTATAGACTGACCGCGTTCCAAATATTTCCCAGCTCATCCGGCCGGGGCTAAGCGGCTCAGATCAATTGGGCACATGCTAAAATATTGACTACACATTGCCCTACTTCCAGCACCTTCAACATGATGTCCAATTTAGGGAATAGCTGGATATATAAACTCGGGAGATTTTACTTGTGGCCTTAAGTTTGAAGGCTGTTGAACTGGTACAAAGAGACAGTATTATGATTTCACAGAATCGCCACCAATGTGTAACTATAATAATAATGAAATCGCAGTAAGGAACCTCAGACTCGGTACGACTTTGTCTAGATTTCATTACTTTTTAGAGATAAACAAGCAGCTCCATCGAGACTTGGCTAGTTTTTTACAGAATGTTTTTGGTGGGATTTCACTTTTTTTTGTAGAAACGTGGGCTTATTGATTTATTTTATTAGATTTTCTTATTTGTCACAGTTATTTGCAATGACAGTCGATTTTTTTATGTACCAATAGTAGAAGGGGGCATTACCATATCTCTAATACAGCTGAGACCAGCTGAGGGTTCTACGAAGGTCTGAAGTATCTGATACTTCAGACCTTTTGACATCAAATGAAGCGGCCCATCAAGTTGAATACTTTGTGTAAAGGCGGTATATCGATCTCTAATAGTTTAGTTTGGTAGATAAATCATTGTTCCTTCCGAAAGCTACAGAAAGCGAAGTAATTAAGATAATAAAACGCACCAATCCGCATAAAGCTCCAGGTGCCGACGGGATTCGAGCAGTGGACATTGTAAGAATGGCCGACAGAATAGTTGGTACGTTAGTTCGCCTTATAAACACTAGCATCTCCACTGGTAAATACCCTACAGAGCTAAAAACTGGCATTGTTCGACCAATCCATAAAGGAGGTAGTACTCATGACTATGGAAAATACCGCCCAATCACAATTTTACCCGTTATAGATAAAATTGTAGAAAAATATATCTGTGGTAAAGTTCAGCAATTTTATTGTTTAAACGATGTTTTATCGTCCCAACAATATGGCTTCCAGCCAAAAAAGAGCACCTCACTGTTATTATCTCGCTTTACAGATGATGTTAACTACCATCTTAATGCCAAACGTCATGTTATCCTAGTCTTTATAGACTACGGCAAAGCGTTCGACACGTTAAAACATGACCTTCTAATTGAAAGGCTGGAAAGTAGTGGACTTAGAGGGAATTTGCTCGATTGGTGTAAAGACTACCTAAGGAACCGTAGCTACCAAGTCAGAGTAGGAGACGCATATAGTGACAGCATTAACATTACTGAAGGAACAGCACAGGGATCAGTATTAGGCCCTTTGCATTATTTAACTTACGTAAATGATCTTAACAATGTGATTAAGCACTGCACCGTGTACCAATTTGCTGACGACACCTGTATTATGGCTGCTGATAGGGATCTGTTGATAGCGCAAAATCAGATCCAAGAAGACTTCACATCAATTTGCAAGTGGTCACATGATTCAGGTCTTGTCATTAATGGAGATAAAACTAAGCTCGTTCATGTTCGTTCTAGTAATAATCATTATCATGGCAGAGAAAGCTTGAAAGTCATGTCGCATAGCCACGGTTGCCTACACTCTTCAAACAAATGTAATAAGGAGTGTCATGAAATTGAGCAAATGACACAGTATACCTACCTTGGGCTAGTAATAGACAATAGATTCAATTGGGCGAAGCACATAGATAAAATCTGCAATAAGCTGAGAGCCATTATGGCAAAATTTAGTATAATCAAATGTAAAATTCCTTATCATATCTTATTGACCCTATTCAAAACATTAGTTGAAAGTATATTGTCATACGGACTTACAAGTTATGGCCGAACCTTTAAAACGTACCTAGATCAAATTTATAAAATTCAACATAGACTACTGAAGTTAATAGTCCCCCATAAGGTTAAAACTAATTACTCAGGTGATCCTGACGGTCTATTTAAATACTGTGGCGTATTGCCGATTCATAAAAAAGTGGAATTGAATCTTCTAATAGAACAATACTTTCGTACAGATATCCAAATTCCTACAATTCACGCCAAGACTACTAGAAGCATTACACAGAAAAAACTTAAAATCCCCCCTTTTAATAACGAATATGGCAAGCGAACCTCCAAATACTTAATTCCATACCTGATAAATTATTTACCCTTAGAACTTAAAAATAAAATAACTCAAAACAATATTAAAGCCATATTATCAAAACATTATTTATCGTAACATAACTTATTTTTAAGAGTTTTTCTATTTAGTACCTAATTCACTTAGAATTTTATGATTATTTTATTAGTTTTACTTTGTCATAAAAAGAAGCATCCTATAGTTGGGCTCAAGCGCAGCGTTGTCACTCACTGGCCGATGCGATGTCAGGATGCGCGTGATTGGTCACTTCGATCACTTTCTGTTCAACTTCATACCGCTCAATTTGTGTACAACTTCTCACGTGAACTATACGGTGACATCGCTGTGTTTGTGTGCGTAACTGCCTGCCGTGTTTACAACTTATCTTTATTTATTGCTACTTTTAGAGAACCATAGTGTCTAGTTAAACCTAACTTAGGATTTAAGGCACTATTAACCAAAAATATGTAATCTTCTTAACAATAAACGATATCTATCTATCTATCTATCTATCTAATCAGGGTCACCAGGTACCAGATCCAGATCTTCGATTATCTTAGTTTTTATGGTTTTCCCTTTATGTGGCCATTAAACCCTAACTCTGTACCAAATTTCAGCTCTCTGAGTTTATGGGAAGTACTAGTTCTATTCTGATGATCATGAGTGAATGAGTGAGTGAGTGAGTGTCGAAAATCCGAAACTTTGCTTTCGCTTAACTTCGGAACTAAATGACCTACAGACTTGAAATTTTGGATTTTAAGTATGTGATTATAGCTTACTGGATGACGAAAATTTCTGCGTTCTGGTATTATCCAGAGGTTCTCAAATAGGGGCCTGAAAATGCGGCGAAATGGTTCCTGTAAAGGATGGTACGGCAGTGTTTGCTTCGCGCTCGACTTGGCGGGGCACTCCCGTGCCCCCAGATACCACACGCACACATGCGAAGCCGGGCAAAAACTAGTCTTCAAATAGGATATAAAAAAAACAGTAGATACTTATTTTCAAACTAAAATTATAAAATTGAAATAGGATAGATATTGGCTATGAATTTAACCATAATCATTTTTACAATTTTCCACAACATTGGCTTGAAGTCTTTGACTGGATCTCATGGGCTGTTGACTTTTTACCTAGGCTTCTGGATATTTACAGTGGATTTTATCTCTATTGTTTGGGATGAAAGAACAAACAAAATTTCAAATCAGGCCTCGTAAAAGGAAAATATATCCAACAATAATTTCGTTGCTCAAAAGGAATACGGGAATTCTAATAACAAGAAATTGATACCTACCTAAATACCTAATTCTCATATTCACCATTTTTTACCCTAATACGTTTTCTCTATTGATCGTCATAAGTGCTTAAAAGAACGAGACGATCGAAATATTTGCTTACAAGGTATGTAAAGATGATCATCGATAAAATATATACTACCTGTAAAATAGGAGCACGACTGTAATTCCCAAGTACCTATGTAGTAGGAAGGAACGGTACACATTCTTTCAAATATCCACGCGTTTGGATCATTGAAGATGTTTGAAGGATGTAGAAGGATGTTAGGAGGTACGTCCAAACATTAGGTTGATTAAAAGGTTTCCTGTTGAAACAGTTTTCTATAGGTAGTTCCTTAGACAATTTAGAGTTTTTTTTTGTGTTCTTATTACGTTACTTTCAAAAAACATAATTTCAGTATGTCCCTTTAATAGTAGGCAAGATAAATGTCGGCATGTGCCAAATGTAATATTTGGACGTACCCCTGACTATCCTCTTTAGCAAGCAAACAGCTAAACGCGAGGAGATCTGAGAGAATGTCTACCGTACTAGGGGATTACAGTCGTGATCCTATTTGGGGGCACGGCAGTGCCCCCGCCAAGTCGAGCGCGAAGCAAACACTGCCGTACCATCCTTTACTGGAACCATTTCGCCGCATTTTCAGGCCCCTATTTGAGAACCTCTGGATAAGACCAGAACGCTGAAATTTTCGTCATCCAGTAAGCCATAATCACATACTTAAAATCCAAAATTTCAAGTCTGTAGGTCATTTAGTTACGAAGTTAAGCGAAAGCAAAGTTTCGCATTTTAGACAGACACTCACTCACTCACTCACTCACTCACTCACTCACTCATGATCATCAGAATAGAACTAGTACTTCCCATAAACTCAGAGAGCTGAAATTTGGTACAGAGTTAGGGTTTAATGGCCACATAAAGGGAAAACCTTAAAAACTAGAATAATCGAAGATCTGGAGTACCTGGTGACCATGATAAGAAAACACAAGAGCCTAACCAAACTATTAGAAATCGACATACCGCCTTTACAAAAAATATTTTACTACTGGACCGATTTGAAAAATTCTTTCACCATTAGAATCCGACATTATCCCTGATGAACATAAGCTATAGTATATTTTCAAAAATATTAGGGATCCGTATGAAAACATCGATAAAGTAATCCATAGTGTGAAAAAATAAAAAAAAATCCTTACATTGCGTTTGCTGCGGAAATTATTGACAATAGAGCAAAGTAATGTACTACAGTTTTAAAGAAGACATCAATATCTACAAAAAAGTATGTAATACTATATGTCTAACTATTGGGGATCCGTATGAAAACTTCGATAATGTAACCCAACGTGTAAAAAAAACCAAAAAAATCCTTATATCGCGTACGCTGCTGAAATTGTTGATAATAGAGCAAAGTGATGTACTAAAGTTTTAAAGAGGACATCAATATCTACAAAAAAAGTCTGCGAAACTAAATGTTTTATTAGGGATCCTTATGAAAAAATCGATAATGTAACCCAAGGTGTAAAAAAATTACCTATAATATCATTATTACATCCGTGCGACGCCGGGGCGGACTGCTAGTACGCAATAAAATTAAAGGAAAACTCTGGATAAGACTAGACTGGCTTTTATACTTACTTATTCTTACAAGTTTACAAGAAGAAATAGTCGAACGATTAACTTTATTCTACTCGAACATTACACAAATTGAATAAACAAATTAACAAATTAAATAAACTAAAATATTAATAATTTCGCTCAAAATTTGATCAAAATATAATGCATTGGACTAAGAGTGTCGGTGATACCCGCCCCGCATACGTCGCTAGATGGCGCTGACTGTAAACTACTCATAAAAAGAAAAAAACTGTGTCAAATAAGAAAATCTAATAAAATAAATCAATAAGCCCACGTTTCTACAAAAAGAAGTGAAATCCCACCAAAAACATTCTGTAAAAAACTAGCCAAGTCTCGATGGAGCTGCTTGTTTATCTCTAAAAAGTAATGAAATCTAGACAAAGTCGTGTCAAGTCTGAGGTTCTTTACTGCGATTTCTTTATTATTATAGAATGTTATGTGACTTGGCCGTTGAAGAGTACACAAGGGTACAAAACCAGGTGCTCCATGACACCATTGCACCAATCTGTCGCCAGAACCGCTCCCGATGGATAATTGCCACTTAGAAAACGTTGATTCAATAACCAGTAAATTGTAGGCTTGATAAAGCTGCGTATTTCAATAATACTTATGTAAAGGCGAGCCTGAAACAAACAGTATAAAAAATACGTCTATTTTATTTTAGATCGATGGTCGATTTGACGCTCCAAAAAGAAGACAGCAGAAGTCAGCATTGTCAATGCTGAATGCATATGTTGCACGATCAACAACAGCCTAAAATAAGACACTAGCGTCCAATTACCAATACCTGTATTGGCTATTATCTTGCTTAACAAACATAGGTAGTTACAACAGATATAACATTACGTGTAAACAAAATTGACTTGTACCCACTAACGGATAAAGAATGTTCAACGGCCAAGTCACACAACATTCTATAATAATAAAGAAATCGCAGTAAAGAACCTCAGACTTGACACGACTTTGTCTAGATTTCATTACTTTTTAGAGATAAACAAGCAGCTCCATCGAGACTTGGCTAGTTTTTTACAGAATGTTTTTGGTGGGATTATAGTTTCTTTTAAAAGTAGATAGACAGTGTGTTATTAATCTCTTAGTTTCTGTAATCAATCGACAACACGAACCATAACTCAAGCTCTGAATCTCCGCAAAAAGCCAAGGATAAATCCTTTCCCCAATAAAATAAATCTAAAAACAATCGTGGAGCTTAACCTTGACACCGTAGGACGTAACCGCGTACGCTATACCCGTAGAATGTAACGAGAGATGAACCGAAAATTCCAATATGTTGGCAGCTGGCTGCAGCCTTGTCTATCGGGTGCACAAGATTAATTTCCATCCGGGAGAAGGTCAGGAGTCATGTGTCACAGATAAGCGGGAGTCCTTGGAAATATGTTTTATTATTCAATTTTGGAATAAAATATCTTATATTTTTACACTTAGATATACGATTTTTATTAGATTTGGTATACGCAACGCGGGACTTGCCCCAAACGTGTAAACGTTTTTGAATTGCTAGCGATTCTGTCGCAAGAAACAATTGATGAACGTCTTCAAGAGAACAAGGCTTTGAAATCTGCCTTTCTATTCGATCTACGCGACTCTCTAACGTTTCAATATTGTCTGAACAGACACCATATAACTGTAGTTACAACTCAACAAAACTTTAAGTTTATACTTATCTACTCGTATCTTCTAAAAATGCACTTCGAGATATTAATTTGTGAGAAAACTCTACAAATTCCTCGATAACTCTTCTTCTTCTTATATTATGTGAATTGTTGTTGTTAGTCTTGCTAAAAGTCAGAAACGGCTAGACCGATTTGGATGATAACTTTTTTTCTACGTCGTTTATTTATCTAGATCCAAAAAATCTTTCATGAACCATCGACTGTCATTCTTGGTTGTTCAAGCAGCCTTTTCCATCAGCTACACCACATTAATTTATAGGAACCTTGGATGTGGAGGAAATAAGAGTAAAATCCTTGAAATCTCTGTTTAGTTTCCGCCACGATTTTACTCAAAAGCCTAAACAAACAACGAACCTTTAATATTTCACAATGTACGTCTAAGCACATAACCTACATTTCAGCGTTCGCTAAATATGGCCTTATAAAAGAGCCATGGAAGAATAATAACCAATTATAATAAAGTAATTTAGAGGAAATTCTTAGGCCCACATATATAATGTCCTCCTCTAAAACCTCCTTGGGTTAAACAAAACTCCGTAGTGTGATAATACATCATCTAATAATTAAACAAAATCTTTTGTCTATTACAGGTACTTTTGGTTACGTGAACAATTAAGTCTCAATCAGAAGTTGTGGTACGTACCATGGTACTCGTAGGTTATGAAACCCATGACACATGGAAATATAAGATAGTAGACGAGACTATTTTTTATATTGTGACTGTAGAGTGTGTTATTTTTTATTATTTTTTATAAGCGTATGGTACTAGAAACCAATGTATCTTAACATAAAAAAATTCACGCATAATATTTACAATTCCATACGAAGAGAGTTGAGCCAATTATATAAGACGTGGATTCCTGTCAGAGATTCGCATGAGCTACCTGAGGCATATTAAAAAAATAATTTAATTCGATACTTATTGCGATGAAAATAATTATGAGTCTGTTGTCATTGAGAGATTAAAAAAATATTTTCGACTAAATTCAGCAGGGTAAGTCTATTGTGTAACAGAACAGCAAATTATACCAATGCGATTGAAATTGAATAATGATCTGTTACGAAACGATATATTACACAATAAGATAAATAGACCAATGAGTGAACCGTATCAAGAATATGATTTATTAGGATGTTTGCGTAATGAAATAAGGATAATATCAGAATATTCAATATCATTATTCCAAAATTAGATCAAACCTTTTTATAGAGTCAGCACAAACATAACTTTACATAGTTGCTGCTCAAACAAACTAGCTTTTATAGGTTTTAGGTTCATATTTGTTTTATATAAAATCTACAGTTTGTACAATACAATACACATGTTTTGGAAAAGTCAATTATTTTTTCAATTTCGCACAATGTACACAAAATAAATATCAAGGGCATAAAAAGGGTCTGTCCCTTCTAAAACTTAAGAAATATTTTGCGGTGTATAATATTATTGGATATTTGGTCTTTTAGGCTTTACATTTTACTAAAGAAATAAAAAACGAAGTATTTTCAAAAATACACACTGAATTTTATATTGCTCTCGATAGTTTATGTGTAAGTTTGGAAGTTTATAGTTCAACTATGAAATAAAGACCAATTTGGGTAAACCTGGAACGAATTTATACAGGCTACTTTTTACAAGCTTTTATTTAACTTGCAATGTATTTATGTATGTATGTAACTATGTTTGTTAAGGTGGAATCTTTCAACTCAATTTTGAAGCAGTTATCCCCAACCGATTGAGCTGAAATTTCCCATACTTATGCAACTTCGGTGACAATGCAATAATAATTGTGACAGTGAGCTGATCTGATGATGGAGTCAGGAGCTGCTCAACGGACGTTACAATGGAACGTCCATTGAGCAGCTAGCAACGTCAGTAAATACTTCAATTGAGTAAAAACTTTGCATACTTGTCTAGTTCCGATGACAATGTTATATGATGTGACGCGCTGGTGATCGGTGGTTTCAATGATTTTACAAAAGCTTTTTTTAATTGAAAAATATTTTTCATCAGAAAACTTATAAACGGAACATGTTAAGGCGCTCCCAGTCGACGATTGTTTTTGTTCGAAACGAAAAAATAAATACTTGTGAACAAGCCACATCTCCTATTTTATAATGTATAGTATATATAGGAGATGTGGATAAAGATGTACCCATCTTTAATCACTTCGATAAATAATCCTACCGACCGCTGCAATGAAGACAAACACACGTCGGCGCGTGGTCCGCCTTAGCTTTTCGAATAAATTAATGATATAAATTATGTATAATTACTTATCAAAAATCTATTCTAATAGAAATCTAGATCTACATATTACCTATCTTTAACAATAAATCACAAGTTGATTTTAATATGATCGAAATATTTTATATACCATAAAATATTTCGATCATAAATTCTAAAACGTCATTTTGAAATAATATCTTTATCGTGAAAAGTTACTGCTATTATGTTTTCAGCTTAATAATAGAAATCTAGGTAGGAACCTGAAGTAATATACTTATAAAAATAGGAGATGTGGCTTGTTCAGAAGTATTTCTTTTTTCTTTTCGAAAAAGAGCAATCAGCGACTGGGAGCCCCTTAATAGTAATGATTACCAAGGAGATTTTTAAGCAAATTTCTAAAAAAATATTTGACTTAGTAACTAATACATATTTATTTAATAATTATTATTTTATTTACAAAAATACTGCGAGAAATTATTTTATCGTAAAAATGCATTAATAACGGCCATTGTGTTGTCGATAAACTTACTAAAAAAAGTTTCTGAAATACGAACGTTCTTATTCTGTTCATATTAAAGTTTAAATTAGCGTAAATCTTAGTCCTACATAACACTAGTCCTAATATTAGGATAATTTAGTTAGTTTAATTTTTCTGTTGCATAATTTTACACATCCAAGTGTCATAATTTCAACAATTTACATATTGACAGGTTGATGTTTCTAAATCACATAATGAAAATCATAAATTTTATCAAAACTATTCAAATAATTATGTTAATAAAATGTATACAATCTTTTTACCGAACTTTTCTTATTAACTAGAAATGAATACGCAAATCACTTTAGCCTGAATAACATCTTCGTTTCGCAAATTAGCCGGAAAGTATTTACCCTTGAATTCCCCTCGGAGCATCTCAGTGCCCTACAAATCTTTATCGGAACTTCGCAACTATCTGGAAAATTTGGGAAGTTTCGGTGTAGAAGCGACAAAGGAGAGTGAGCGATTAGACGGGATACAGATTGTCGATTTAGCGAAAATGATTAGTATAGAGAGCATTACAGATTAATTCGTGATTTTTGCATTTTATGAGATAACTAGCTGTCGCGACGGACGTTGTTATGTCAAATTTCAATAATTCCATAGAAAATAGCATCAGTTTTTCCCAAACTTTACGCCACTTGGGGGTATAAAAACGACCTATTCTCATACCTACCAAATATACACAAAAAAACATAAAAATCGGTCAAACCGTTTCGGTTTGGTTACCAACACTATGACACGAGAATTTTATATTTGAGATTTTACTGTAATAATTACGTTTTAAAAAACCGACGAAAATGTTTTTCACCATATACCAATTGAGAAGTCAATATAAGATTTTGTTTTTATTTAAGTTTAGGTGTCCTACACAAACTCAAATGAGTTTATGTAGGACTAGTTAGAATAACTTGTCCTACATAAATTCCATTTAAATGGAAGCAACTTTGGTCTATTCTCTACACCTACTCGTATTTGAGCAAACAAAATAGTTAGTACATACAAAGTTAGTTCTAACCCCTCACTCAGAATCCTTGTCGTGAGTATCAAATACTATGAGTAGTACTACAACCAAATACAAGGTCGTTTGGTACCTACATTTACGAATAAAAACATCTTACGTAAAGACCGCGGGAACTCGTCCTCAAATGAATAATTTTCGCTCAATCGTAAGGGTTCTTTTTGATGAATGCTTACTCATTCGCATAATATTTTGACCTTGAAAATAGCCTTGTACCTAACGAAAGTGAATCACCTGCGCCGAAAGGTTTCTGGGATCAGAAGATCTTTTATGCTTTTCGTAAAAGTAACATTATTTCAAACAAATATCTACCGAAAACGCTTATCTGAAGGTTTCCCAACTTAGATAAATGGCTGTCCATCCCGAACCATCAACCTGTCAAGTGCATCCGAGGGTTGCAGCCCGGAGCGATGAGAGATGGATGAACCATGACCTGAGGAATCTTGGGTATTATCCTCATATTCTTAGTTTTAACCTTAATATATCCACCTCGACTCGACCTCGAAACCGTGTTTTGGTAGTTTTAGTTAGTGAGGAATGAGGAACCTCCAAAATATCGATTTTTTCATTCTTACGCGGTATCTAAGCGTAGGCGAGATTGTGTGACCTTTACTTTCGTTGTAATAGCTAGTACTCATGTTTAATTTTCTGTGGGTTGAGATTAGGGTTTTTGATGAGAAAATATGCCTTCAGAATGATGTAAGATTTTGCTTAAATTAGTTAGACGATGCGTAATTGTGACAGGTACTTGCCTACCTGGTACAGCCAAAGAAATGTAATGTATCAAGAAATGTATTTTTGACAGGATTATTTTTTGTGTTGACTGTAGGGATAGTGAAGAGTGGATACATCGAGGAAAAAATATAAAAAAAAACTCTAATTCTAGTAGATATTGGATGGGGTTTTGTCTTTGACTTGAACTAAACCTTTAATAAAGTCCGAAACCAAAAAAAAACCGTGGCAAAGTTTTCCCGAACAGTAGTCCTTACGCAAGTCCTAGTTGATTACCTGCGATGTGTGTGATTGTTCAGTCATGGATTACTATCGGTTGAACCGCAAACTAAATAACATTACTAAAACAAAACCAGATCCCTACAGCCGGGTACTCACTAGCGAGCCGTTACTGTAACCAAACAGATACAGCAAGAAAATGTATATTTGTATTCTATGAGTAATACGGTTTTCATAATACAAGCTTTGTATAGTTTAGGGCTTGATGGCGATGTGTGAAATGTCCACCAATATTTATGTATTTGATTAATTATTTATTTATAATTGTAGCATGTTACTGCTGCCCAAATAGCATGTACGTGTTGTGAGCCAGCCGACGAGCAGTGTCATGCGTACACATTAGAAATCATTACTTTTTGGTTACAGATACAGCTCGCTGGTGAGTACCCGGATTTACAGTGGGTGTTGTATCTCGGTTAGCATTGCCATACGAGTAAATCGGTTCATATTTCCATCACTTATTTGCGCAATGATTGCGGATTAGAATACGTAAGTAAGTAGGTATGCGCTTTACGTAATGTTTGAACGTATCTCTGACTACCCCTTTATATTCAAGGATCTCAATTATTAATACTCATGTAGATCACCCTAAGTAATTTTCAATTATAAAATAACATAAAAGAAAGATGAAAGAACCGTTTGACGTAAATATGGCCTTGTAAAAATTATATGGCTTCAGATTGTAGTTTTCAGAAAAGTCGAGACTTTGAGTTGACTTTTGAGTTCAATATCACTTGAAAACTAATTTCTGTAACTTTGATTGCTAACAATTAAAGTGAGCACGTTTGAGCTTATCTTCAAACTCTAGTTCTAGGCTGCCTAGGCCTAGAGGTTTTGTTTTATTACAATTAAACCAACTGCAGAAATTTATAGATATCCACTCCGTTAAAGAGATCTTGCGACCTTTGCAAGTCCTTTGGGTATTCAAGTAACTTAATTGACCGACTTGCGAGTTCACCATTGTTCGCAATTGGCTTCAGCCCGGTCAACTTGTCAACTTTTATTAGGTATGTGGTGACTATACAAAGGGATGTGTACCGGCCAACGATTCAAAATGGTTTTAGTCATAGCCGCAGACAACGCAATGTGTAGCGGTTTTGTCCGTTCCATTGTAACTTTATAACAGAGAAGTTTCTAAAATTACATAGAATGTCTAGTTTATTCATTCACACGGGTCTTTAATTTAGATTTTCAAAGTAACATAACAGTAGCTTTAATGGCAAGGGGTTTCATAAAGTGTTATGCCCATCGATGAGATAAGTTTTGTTACAAATCTCAATCAGTTTCTCTTTGAATTCGTTAAATATGTGTTGCGATTATTTATTAGCTGCAGTTGCTAACAAAGCTTGATTGTAACTAGAACCATTTTTATTATTATGATTTCTATTTAAAATTCATAGGCATATAAGATATAGATAGAGATAGGCCATGCTAGATTCACTTCAAATAAAAACTGATTGAAATTAATTTAAATTCGCTGGTGATTTTAATTACGAGTATATAGCGACTCTTGCAATAATATCAAATTTAAAATTACAAAGATGTGTGTATGTCTAAAAAAAATAGAGAGGGATGTTTCTATGCAATCTGTGAACGATAGAAAAAAACCTACAGTAAATTAGAGCCGTTAATGTTTTAGAAGCGCAAATGTACGTCTTCTATATCCTGCAGATACCGATTAGCGTAATCATAGAAGGCACCCTGTCTTATCGGTTATTTTGCTTCTCAGCTTCAACACGCACCCTTAGAACTTTTCAACACCCCTGTTGGGGTTTCGAACAATGTAAAATCTAAAACAATAAACGAACAAGTTAATATTCGTAAGCTTATTATGAAATCGTGTGCTGAAGTTACATCGTTCAAATAACGGTTTAAATTTTTGGATCCCTACAAATAGGGCTATGAAGTTTGGCTACGAGCTGAGTTAAGGGACATTGTGTCGTCACAATAAGCAGAATTTGTTAGTTATCTTACTCGGTATGATATAGGAAAATATCTCATATATTTTTTGAAAAAGGCCACGTTGACGAGTGGGAGGCACCTCGATTTTCAATTCGATGGATCAATTGATTTTTCTATTCGAAAAATGTATACTTAATATGCTCATTGACATAATTCTTCTGTACGTGTGTTTGGCACCTAACTCTTCCTAAACGGCTGAACCGATTTGGTTGTATGTATATTTCAATGGGTTCCTGGATGGTTTTCACCAAACTTGATTTGCTGTACTCTTAATTTATAGGCTGTACGAAGTTCGCCGGGTCAGTGTTAATATAATAAATACTAGATACTAAATTCTCGTACCTAATTAAATATATAGGTATGTATAATTGAATGATACGAATTAACTAATCAATTGTTATTGATAGGACACATCTGTGCAGAATTGATACAATTGTTTACAAATGCGTATAAATTGTTTCTATTTAAGTGCCTAGTGGGCTTGTGGGTCATAAAAGCAATAGGTATTTGTATTGCCATTTAACTTGAAATAATTAAACATATTATTAAAGCCATTTTTAGCTAAGGCAACTTTGTGGTAAAATAGGTAAAAAAAAACAATAAATAAATAGATTTTAGTGAACCAGACTCAAACCATTTATTATATCTATTAAAATAACATGTAACCAATTAATTTGTAAAAGCTTGTTCATGATTTTGTATTATTAACCATTTTGAAGGTAAAAATATAGTAGTGACCTATGCGCAAATTAATCTAGGATAAGTATAATAATATTTTACGTTATCTAGCTAAATGTTGTAGTTTGGGTAATCAGGAAAATTGCCTAGATATACATTAATCTAGAAATATAATAAATCATCTAACAAAACTAATAATATCGAATGCCCATCTAAACTGTCACAACGATGTATCTATGTATATGTAAGCATCTCTACTTTTAGATCGACACAACAAAATACGTGACAATACTGTCAATGTTACCCTAGATCCTAGAAAATAAGGAGACAATCTAAAAAAAAATATAGACTAGATACAAAAAGCAAAACAGCCAATAGTCCGTATAGTCCTATCCGAGCTGTCACATTCGTCTATTACCGCAAAAGATCGGGGATTGGCCCCTATTCACCAACGCGAGAACTCACACACTGGTGAAATCAAACCTAGATTTTTGCAAACTTTATAATAAAACTAGCTGTCCAGACCTTTTCGCTGGATTTTCCAAAAAGCTGTATGAGAACTTTAAATCTATTCTCAGTTACACAAAAAAATCATAAAAATAGGTCAAGCTGATTCGGAGGAGTTTAGTTACAAAGTTGCGACAAGAACATTTTATTTCAGAAAGAAAATAAAGATTACTAGTTACGGTATTTAAAGTTATTTTTAATAAAACACAGGGTTTTCAAAACTGGAGATTTTGTTTACAATTTGGCAACCATTCTCAATTTGCTATAAATATTGGTATTTGTTTTATGATAAAATAAAACTATAACTTTGTGTGTAGGTTATATTGTATTTGTAATTTCGAAGGTGGATAATAATGGAATATCAGGTGAGCAAGTTTAGGCATTAGCTTGCATGTAAATATTGACTTGATTAAAAGGCTAAAGTATCAATACTTTCGTACAGGCATACATAAAACCTTCATCTTAAAAAAAGCTAGAAAAGGTATCTTAAATTAAATTTAAAATCTTTTTAATTAAATACAAATCTTACAAAAAAAAATTAATTATGTATACCGTTTATGTATTCTTTAGCAGGTCTTGTGTTTAATTTTAGCTTTCCATGAATAAAGTAAAGTATAGTTTATTAATACATATACAAAACACACTGGTACAAAGATGAAGCACATGGGACCTTTATGTAGCTAGGTACTCGTACCTAAGTGGTGTTTTGTTAGTGTAGATAAAGTTAGGTCAGTATCAATGAGAAACATTTCATTATTATAATAATAATAATTAGACAAAGAGAACAATAACACAGGTACAATGAACAGCAGATTATGCCATGTAGGAGCAAATAGGTCCCCGTCTCAGCATTGAGCCGCACAGCATCGCACCTAGGGAGTAGGCGGAGTGCGGTGCGATGCTGGTTTTCAGTCGGGGGCTGAATTAATTAGTTCAATAGTCCCGTTTCATTTGACACTACATCTGTCCTGAAATAAGGACTTGTAGGTCACGATCAAGGACATTCTTGTATCATTTATATTGTGACTCTGTCGAGTCGTATACGAAAAAGCTTTTTATATGTTGGCGGCATGAAAAAGTTGAAAATGATAAGTAGAGTCGAAAATATAGTTTAATAAGTTTTCTGTTGAAAAATATTTTTCAGTAACCTTTTGTTTCAAATTAAACCATCGAGCACCAGCGCGCTATCACCTGTCACATCATTATAACATTGTCATCGGAACTTGACATGTATGCAAAGTTTTTACTCAGTCGAAGTGTTTACTAAGAAGTTCCATTGTGAGTGTCTGTTGAATAGCTCCTGATACCATCATCAGATTAGCTCAATGTTACTATATTGTTGCATTGTCACCGAAGTTACAAAAGTAAGTATGCCAAATTTCAGCTCAATCGGTTGGGGATAGTTGCTTCAAAATTGAGTTGCAAGATTCCACCTTAACAAACATAGTTACATACATACATACATAGCAAGTTAAATAAAAGCTTGTAAAAAAATTTTAAAATAAAAATAGCTGTAACATTTGCAAGTGTATACAAAGTTTGGTGTTTATGCTATTAGCCGTTGAGGAGTTCATATCATATTATTGTATTGTCTTTAGAACTACACACAACTGCCAAATTTGATAATATTCCTACAATTCGTTAAGTTCTATCCCCAATTTTCTTAAATTGCATAGCTAGTTAGTAGTAAGACTATTTTTGAATACATTGCCGAATATAAATCTAGAAAAAAATATGACGATGACCAATCCTTAAATTGCGAGCTATTTCGCAGTATTCTGGAACACGACGAGGAGTCAAAACCTACTATATGGCCACTCCACCAGTGCTATAACGAGAAAACTAAAGTACGCATTTCATATTATCTGAAGCCAAACACCGAGAAATTAATTGCAATTAATTTTCTCGTTATAACTTTTACATAAAAGAAGTTTTATTATTCGCCTCAATCATTATGAAGGACCTTAAAATTAAGGGTCTGTTACGATATGCCAGTTATGAGAGTCATTGAAACGAGAGAATATTAAACCGACATTTCAATGTCTTCCATAAATCAAGTTTATTAAGGGTAATAAGTAAAAAAATGTGATAAATGGTGATAATTATCACCAAGGTTAAGGGCGAAAGTCTTTGCAACTACTTTTATATCTGGACATAAAAAAATAAATAAATATTGTGCTGGTTGAGTGGGAGATACCACGACTTTCAATCTGAAGGTCGCGGGTTTGAATCCGTCGTGAATCAATGGACTTTTCAGTTCGAAAAAATTATATGCGCATCAGAAACACGTGCTCAAAACGGTGAAGGAAAACATCGCGAGGAAACCAGTTAGTATTCTTATAAGCGGCGATGGGCTTGCAACCTGTCACGTATGTAATGCTAACTACTGCAAAATGTGGGCATATGGCAAATATAATGTTTGGACGTGCCTCTGACTACCCCCAGACTAGACATCTTCAAAGGCTCTAAGCGTCTAGAGATCTGAGAGAATGTCTACCGTGCTTGGGGATTACAATCGTGATCCTATTATTTTTTTAGGATCACGATTATAATCCCCAAGTACATTTGGTGACTTTTACATTAATATGATTGACATTATGCTTTAGACAATCTAGTGAAGCTACGCGACAAATCGACCCCAGTTCAACAGAAATTAGAACAGGCCTGAGGATTCCTTGATTGTGACTTGATTGTGCTCAGCAGAATCTCAATTTGAATAGATGCTTTAACATAAACTCTCCTCAAATTGGATTCTGTGATTCACGTGCTCCGTGGACGTGCACGACATGTGAAACGAAATATTTAGATATAGGAATATTTTTTTCTATCCGCGTTGACCGAGAGTCGACCGATTTTTCTGTTGTAAAAATTTATGCGCATCAAAATACGTGCTCAAGACGGTAAAGGAAAACATCTTGGGGAAACCAGTTAGTATTATTGTAAGCAGAGACGGGCTTGCAATTTGCAACCTTTCACGTATGAAATGCTAACTACTGCAAAATATGGGCATGTGCAAATAATGTTTGGACCTGTCTCTAACTAACTTTTTAAGGGTGCCTCCCACTCGGAAACTTAAATAACGTAATACTGTTTTTAGTGCACGCCGACCAATCTTCCATTCATCTTTATATTCACTCCATCCCAAGGTTGTCTTGAAGAGATCGCTTTTTAGCAATAAGATCGCCCATTGTACAGTTTGTTCTAGTTTAAGTTTCTTTCGTTGTTATTTATTTGTTTTATGATGTACAATAAAGCATTTTCATTCATTCATTCATTCGAAATACTGTCTGTATGTTTAACAGCGCTCCCTACATCCAAATTTCCAGGTTCAAGGTCGAAACCAGCACCAGATTTCTGATAATCTAACAAAGCTTAGTTTGCAGCTCACTATTCTGAGAAAGTAAGATCATGGTATTTAATTTGATCTCCAAATATAAGACATCCTTAAGCAATTTCTAAAGTGGTAAAATTTGTATTTTTGTATATTTTTGTATTGTGCATAAACGAAAAAGCAACTGAACCAATTTAAAAAATTCTTTCACTAATCAAGATCTACATTCTAAAATGAAATGTAACCTATGTTACTCGCTGAAGTAACGTAGGTAAAAAATATTTACTTTTCAGTTGTCTATTTCACAAAGTACAAGTTCTACTTAGTTTGCGGTGAGATGAAGCTTTGGAAAATGTTTAATATGTTTATTTTTTAACAAATCACTGATTTTCTTCAGTAAGTTTGTGTGTTGAGGGCAGAACTGACCTGTTTTGGGTTTGGTATGATGATGATGACACTCATCTACTTTTTGATGTACGGCACAAAAAGCCGAGTAATACAGAATCCGAGTTAATAAAGTGGAAATCGTTCCAATATCCACTTTGAATGCATTTTGTGAAAGAATTGAAAGTGTCTGACTCCGAAATGCCGACAAAAACCTTGTCTCTTGTGTTTTTCGAAGAAGCGGCAACCGCTAAATAATGCTGTCGGACTTAACACAAATATAACGCCTTCTATTAAGACATTCAAAGATATGATTATTGAACTAGGATAGATAGATAGGATAGATTTTTATTTTGGATATGAGACCTCAATGATAAAGGTGTGAAAATCGTCTTACATGTAAAAAAAAAAATATTTTGTTGCCAACTCAAGCTCGGATTTCAAAGCCTCACAGTTGGTAGTAGTTCTTCTGTGCGATGATCGATTCCGAACCAGGACAAAAATATTTTGAGAAATGGATATAGACATAGATGTTTGTTCTGTGTATGGCTGTTTTATTATAAGTTTATATTTACAAAAGAAAGTACCCATAAGTTTTTCCATCTTGGTTATTTATTTTTATAGTACCTTTAAGCTTTGCTCGGTTAGGGGTTATAGATATCACTTTAAAAGGAAAATTTCAAAGTTCTTATCCTACTAATATTATAAATGCGAAAGTTTGTGAGTGAATGAGTGTGTGTGTGTGTGTGTATGTGTTTGTTACTCTCAAAAACTACTGAACGGATTAAAATTAAACTTTACAGTAATATAGCATAGACATCAGAATAACACATAGGCTAATTTTTAACCAGGTACCACCCGTGCGAAGCCGGGCGAGCAGCTGGTCTACAATAATATTATGAACGTCATTTTAGGAAACCAAAGCACAAAATCACTATCCGTGTAGAATAATGCATTAAACATGAACTGAGATGGAGGGTAACGATTTTTGGGACTCATTGGTACCTAATTTGTATAAAAATGCTCTGTAAGACTACTACTTTTGATTGCAATGGTTAAATGACACATGCTATGTGCTGTAGTTTGTGGGTTCGATTTCCGTCCAGAAAAAACTATTTGTGTTATGGATTTTTGGTCTGAGTATGGGTGTTATTAAAACCTATTTACAAAAAAATATATTTAAGTATTTTATCAGTTATGTAGTTCCTATAATCAGGCTTTGCTTAGTTTGGGGCTAGATTAAGCTGTGTGAAAAGTCCACTAATATTATTACACTGCAGCTCTATAATAATAATAATAATAATAATAAGCCATTTATTTCCCAAAAAGTAAATAGAATTATTCAATTGACATGTAAAAAATAGTAATAATAAAGTGATAGATTGATATTAATAAATAGTAAATCGTAAAAAAGCATGCATTTAATTATTTTGGGATGTCCATTTTTGGACAAAGGCCTCCTCCATCCTAGTCCATTCGTCTCTGTCTTGTGCTAGTCTCGTCCATGTGACGCCAGCTACGGCAACGATGTCGTCCGCCCAACGGCGGCGTGGGCGCCCTGGAGGGCGGCGCTCTCCACGAGGGTACCAGTGTAGTACCCTCTCGTACTGCAGCTCTATAGCATTAAGTATCATTGAAAAAATTTATAGGCCCCAAGCCGTGTTTGTTACTTGATTCTACTAGGCTCAGTCGCGAAGAACAGACGTAGCTTCACCTAGCTCCTAAGACTTTTCAAATCCTTGTGATTTTATTGAAATAAATACCTTTTGACTTTGACTTTGACTATGTTTATTATTTGTTTATTTTTAACCGACGAAAAATTGACAATTTTTTATTTTTTTATTTGTGACCATCTTTAAACCTGGTGATCCGATTTGATTGTTTTTTTTTCTATTGTGTAAAAAATAGTCCCAAGTTGGTCCCATTGAAATTATATTAATGTAGGACTAATAGTTACTTCATAAAACTTAAAAACCAATATTGTTATCCTTGACTTTTTGATTGGTGGAAACATTTTCGTCGGTTTTCTTTTAATTTTTTTTAAACATAATCACTACATATACTATGTAGTGATGTGAAAGCAAAGTCGCTTTCCGCTTCCCGCGTCTGTATGTATGTATGTTTGCTTATATCTTTAAAACTACACAACGGATTTTGATGCGGTTTTTTTTAATAGATAGAGTGATTCAGGAGGAAGGTTTATATGTATAATAACATGCTACCCGTGCGAAGCCGGGGCGGGTCGTTAGTTACTAATAATTAATCTATGGTAATAACATTTTGGTTTTATTTTTGCCTACTAAACTCATATTTTCAGAACTAAAGTCAAAGTCACTCACACATCTGTCTTTTTAGGACCACTCTTATTTATTACCAACAACTTTTCATTAAACGTCTTTAAAACAACCACACTTCTCTTATAACAATGAAAATGAGAAAAACAAGACTATCCATAACATGTCAATTTTGCAAAAGATATACTTTTAAGATGTTATTTTTAGACATCTCTTGCAAAAATAAAATATCATATAGAGGTGGCTTTTAGATCGTGTAGAGGTGTGATGACTCATAATAAAAACCATAATCTTGTTTTCATAATAATTACCTTTATTTCAAAAACAAATAGCATCTAATACTAGTTTATTTGACTGGCCTCACAGCTCAGTTGGTAGTAGATCTGCCTTCTGCGCTATAAGTTGTTGGTTCGATCCCCACCCAGGACAAACATTTGTGTGATGAACATAGGTGTTTGTTCTGTGTCTAGGTGTAATTATGTATCCTATGTACTTATGTATTTACAAAAAAAAGTATATAGGTATTCTATCAGTTATCTAGTTCTCATAGTACAAGCTTTGCTTAGTTTGGGGCTAGATGATGCTGTGTGATAATGTTCACCAATATTTATTATTATTATTATTTATTTATAACAGTATATTTTACAAAATACATTCTTATGTTCTAGTTAAGCCATCTATAGACCGTTCCAAACAGTATATACGTAGCGTAACTGCTCCAGATCTAGTCTATCTATTTAGATCTAGCGCTCCAATCCAAAGATACTGGCGGCATTGACACGCTGGACGACAAAGCTGATCCGAGTTTTATAATTAAACAATCAAACTTAATTGTCTAACTATGAACTCAGCTACGAGGGTTTATTAAAAAAATCGAATAATCTTGAACTAATTTCTTATATCTCGTGTAATTTTTTTATAGAAATTTTAAGATGAACGCAAATGATAATTATTTTTTTATCGTTGGGCTTAGTTTTTAGAGCTAGGAGAGACCTAATAATGATAACTTACTCGTAACTGGCATTGCTTCTAAATGCTTTTGATAAGATTAGATTCTTAATTACATTAGAAGCTTGAATCGGTGACCGAATTGGTGTCATTACACAATTTCATCAATTTTAATTTAAGGAATTATTCTAACTTCGTTCTATTACTAATGTTTGGACATGTTTCTGACTAACCTCTTTAGACATCTTCAAGGATCTGAGCGCCGGAGGTTCGAGAGGATGTCTACCGTACTTGGGAATACAGTTGTGATACTTTTTTAATTTTATTTTGAAGAATAATTCTAACTTCGTTCCAATACTAATGTTTAGACATGCTTCTGACTAACCTCTTTAGACATCTTCAAGATCTGAGCGCCATGGGTTCGAGAGGATGTTTACCGTACTTGGGAATTACAGTCGTGATCCTATTCCGATTCCTATTCATATATTTTTTTCCGTAAGTGGGAGAACAAGACTGATATTAATCATACTCGTCTTTCACATCCCTCGACTAACACGTTTTGGCACACGCGTAACTTGATCCTATAAGTGTAGACACTTCAATCATATCAGGGAATGCAAGGGTTGAAGTTAATAGCCTCTTATTTATCTTATTTTTATTAATACCTCTCAGCTCTTACTTATTAACAATAGAATTTTAGACGTCTTTCACGTCCACTCTAGACTGGTTCTCGTTAGACTGGACTCACAGCTCAGTTGGTAGTATAGCTCTGCCTTTCCATCACATAATAACTAATTAGAATCTTTGCGTAATAACTTATTATAGGAATGAATAAATTAACCGACTTGGTACGAGTATTACATGGATCTCACAACAAAAGTCACGAGGTCGGGCGATTCACCGTGTGAATCGCCTTTGAATCAATGCAGCTGATAAAGGTAGTTATTTAAACTACTAACAAGACAAGGAAGGTCGAATAAAATTGATTTGTTCCACAATCACAAATAGAATACTCTATTTACTGAAGGACAGATTGTTTGGCCTACTTTTTGAAAATATAATATTTATCATTGTTGAATGTTTGATTCTGATAATAATTATCGTCAAGGCAATTTGTTTGTTCCGAGTCTGGGTGTTTTATTGTATCATATGCATTTCAAAGAAAAAGTATATCAGTTATCTAGTTCCCATAGGTACAAGCTTTATTTAGTTTGGGGGGCTAGATGACGCTGTGTAAAAAATGTCCACCAATAGTTTACAACACCAACATTTATTAATTTTGAGGAGGAATTTCATACGCGACGCTCTTCTTGCTATAAAGCGCTTAATATATGACTGTTTTAAACCGTAAAGACATTCGCACGATGGTATGCCTTTGTTGAGTCTACGTACCTAACCGCTATTTGTAGTAGTAATCTAGAACAGATTTTATTATCAACCGAGTTAAGAATTAATAAATGTATTAATAACAAAGTAAAGTATAGTTTAGTCTTTAAAAAAGCAATTTCGAGGGTTTTTTTTTTTGGTACGTAAATAATGTAAAAAAATATTCTCGAACCATACCAGCTCTTAAGAACACTTAATAGTAAGTGTTTGAATTGATGATGAGTTTAAAAACCCAATAGGTAGGTACGTAATGCCACTTACGGTGAGATCAAAAACGACCCAGGCAAAGTTCATACACTGTATGACAAGTTAATGTGTAGTGAAATGTACAATACAATGATGCCGACGCGACGAATAAGGCAAAGAACCCATGATCTATAAATTGAACCCCAGTTTTATAGTCACTCAAAGGTATCTTAATTGAGGAATGGTGAAAAAGCACACAGATTTAAATGACACACACTCGTTCTATAAATTGTAAAATTGTACATGCTTAAAATTGGTAAAAAAAACGTAAAGCTTTAAAAATACCCATAAAAAAATCGACTCGTAACTCGAAAACTACAAATAATCGCGGAACATACTTGGGGGTGATTCAAATACCTCTCGTTACGAGCCAGCTAAGTTTTCCCTTTGGACGTTACTTCTTTGGCAACCCTGTATATATTTTGTATAATGACAAAAGTATTTTATGAATGGATCTGTCTATAACTTTACTAAATGTAGTAAGTATTCAATAGGTCACGGCTTCGTAGTATACTATAATTCCGTGACCTATCAGTTCCCTACATACAATGTTTTGCAGTGATTTCGAATAATAAATGCGATTCCAAAGAAACATGATATTAACTAACTGGCCTAGTTCTGAAGGTAAAGCAAAATGCATTGAATTTATTATGAGTCTTTGTATCTGTATTGGATATTGTGATACTGGGATTTTCTTGGTCTTGTGCCTTGTGGCCTTATCGTTTAACTTAACTGGTTAAAGAATCCGCTTTGAGGCCGCATTTTGGCATTTACACAATAGAAAATTTCTAGTAGAATGGAAGCAATTTCGATTACGTAAGACGATAAGAGGCTGGAACTACGCCTAAAACGGTGACTGAATGTCCTCATGCCTAAAGAAAACAGTATTACGATAGTTACGAAAATAACGTAAATTACCTGTTTAAAGACGAGACAAAATCTGGGGGCACGGCAGTGCCCCCGCCAAGTCAAGCAATAAAGCGGCACGGCTGTACCATCTTTTTCTCGAAGCAGTTCAGGCCATTTTCGACCCCCTATAACTTAGTTGTGGATAAAACCTGAATTTTCAGTAACCAAGCAGTCACTATATAAACACGGTATATTTCAAATTTCATTCAATTTGAACCAGTAGTTTAAGAATTATAACTAGTCAAAGTTTCCTATTTTGTCACTCACTCACTCACTCACTGACTGACTGACTGACCGATCATCAAAAGTTTAAGGCACTTCTAGCAGATATAGAAGCTTCAAATTTGAAACACACTTACGGTGCTATTAATAAAAATTTACTAATCCAAAGATCATCTGAGGTTACAGCAAGACTTGTTAATACCAGCCTAAAGTTTTAATAACTTCAGAGTAAAATAGTTATTAATAAACTCGGCGAAGTGTTGGACTAACAATACATTCCTTGCGCCGGGATTATATGGCAACACACTTGATTTAAAAGTAAAAAGAGTGAGTCGGTGAGTGAACTCAATGCTTTATGATGACATATGGACAGTGACAAACAACGTTTTGAATGACAGTTGCCTATGGTATAGTATATGTGTACAAGTAAACAAACAACTAAGAAAACTTTGATAAAAATTAATTAAATTTCAAAATGAACTGAAAACGCATTCGCTTTATTAAGAAAAGGTAAATAATGTTATCATCTATCACTTTTACAGCTTGACTGTTATGGTAAGTATAATGAATGCTACCGTAGGTATCATTTACAATATAATTGTTTGTTTCAGCAATTATTTCGCATAGTTCTGAGAGAGTATCCTCCAATAATTGAAATCAAATCATTGGACACAAATACAAACTGGACAAAAAACAAAGCATGGTGCGTGAAAGTGCACGAAAAGTAAGTTTAACTAGGTTTTTCTTTAAGTACTGAGTAAGTACCTAACCTATCTTAGTACCTACGAATTAAAATATTACAAGTGTACCACTTATTTCAGGTTTAATGAGTTATATAAATGATCTCAATAGTTAAACTTATGTTAAACTAACTTACTTTGACTATGTTTTTAAAACTACCTAAAATATTAATTTTTAATCTATTTGTTATTTGCAGGACCAGAATGAACATGCTCGAAGCTTGATAAGCCACAGAAAATATGAAGAGCACAAGCGAAGGATGATATTTTCATATACTTACTCACACTACTCACAGTTCTGAATTCTATAAAAAAAAATCTATGGTAGGATCCAAACAATGTGTACAAATAAAGAAAATGTCATAAGCCTGATGTTTTTTATTTAAAATTAATGTGCTTATGTATAACATGGAAGTACAAGAAAATGATATAAAAGTCTGTCATTCAATTCTGATTGCTCAAATAATTTTATTGTTGTTTCAAACAACATTCATTATTATATTCTTGAGTCATGTGAGCTGCCTTGCACATTTATGCCACAAAAGGTATTCATTATCTCCAAATTAGCACCTGACACAACCTGGAACAATAAAATATATATGACTTTAATTTTATGGTAGGAAACCTATGTTTGAATAAATTATAATTATGTACCAAAGCTTACGTAGTAGGTACTGAAACCTTACCTGTAAATTTATTGAACTGTATCCTGTCTTGTCTATGCAGTGTTGTCCAACACCATCTGCAATTTTTGGGATTCTTATATGTGTGCAATATAGCTCCTATCATTTGTCTGAAGCCACACAATTAATAAAAACCAGCAATCACATATGTTCCAGTCCAAGGCATTTTTATCCATTGAGCCCTTTGCTTAAAAAAGTGCTAAACCAACTTGTTTGCATGCAAGTGAAATTGTTGGCTGGCTCCTCCCGCTTGATAATTTACTGCATCATCTTGAATCTGTATTCATCTCTTCATCTTGAAAGTCTTCAAACGAATTCTTACGAATTTTGATAAATTTTACACGCCTCACTAATAGATTCAGGTTTTCAACCTTTTCTATTTCTTCTTACTCTCAAATCATCAATTAATCCATCTTATTTGCACAGAAATGAATGAGTAAATAAAACAAACACTATTGGATAGGTACGCAGCTTTAAAACACAATTTTAGGTTAGGAAAGACTGTGGCGCAGGTTTTCTAAGCTTAGTCTGACGTAAAACCATCTACCTCGGAGGTTTAACTTTTATTCAGAGAGTAAAGTCGATGTAAGCAACTCCATCTCTAATCCTTGTTTATTAATATTGAATTCGACTAGTCCAAACGTAAGCGTTACATTAAATTTAATCCTGCGCTAGTCTACGTTTATTAATGAGAGGGTTAGTGTTTAGTGTAAAAACCCTAAAAAAACCTGCCTAGTGCGAGTCGGACTCGCGCACGTCGAGTTCCGTACCATTATCTATAAATCACGTTTGTTGTATGGGAGCCCCACTTAAATATTAAATATTTTATTCTGTTTTTAGTATTTGTTGTTATAGCGGCAAGAGAAATACATCATCTGTGAAAATTTCAACTGTCTAGCTATCATGGTTCATGAGATACAGCCCTGTGATAGACAGACGGACAGACGTACAGATGGACAGACGGACGGACAGACAGTGGAGTATTAGTAACAGGGTTCCGTTTTTACTCTTTAGGTACGGAACCCTAAAAAGTATAAATGAGATGCCATCAAAAACATAACTTGTAAAAAAAAGCCAAGTCTCGCAACGCAACTCAGTTCTTCTACCGTAAAAAGTTGTGAGATCCATGTAATACCAAGTCGGTTAATTTATTCAGTCCCTACTTTAAGGGTCCTTCTGACTTATGTTATTACGTAAAGGTTAGCTAATTACGACCTTCTGACTTATTACGTAAAGGTTAGCTAATTAGGTCCTTCTGACTTATGTTATTACGTAAAGGTTAGCTAATTACGTAATAACATAAGTCAGAAGGACTCTTAAAGTAGGGACTGAATAAATTAACCGACTTGGTATTACAAGTTAAACTTATATAGTAAGTTTAAACTTATAAAGTATAGTATGTTTTTGATGGCTAATATTTTGTCTGTACCGAAAATTGTGTTGTCAAATCGTTTTCTTGAATGTTCTTGTTAGTTGTTTAAATTTGAGGAAAAATACTACTTTTATGAACGAAAAGATTGAGGATGGAATTTTGTATTGGACTTATTTAATTCTATTTATAACAACATGCATGAAGTCGGTATTGTTTTTAGATTTTTAAAGTTTATTAGTGTTATAAAAAAGTACTATCTGAAACACACGATCATGTTACCACGATATCTTCTTACCATGCGTGGTTCATAATCATGTCACGCCGATCACAAGGCTGTGTCAGTCGCCAAGCACTCGTAAACTCATGAGCCAGCTGTAACCCAGATCAGCCTAGATCCAAGCCCTTAGGTCAACGGGTCGAGTGCGGGATATTGGCTCTTCGATGGCTGTTCCCACTTGCCAATAGAGCTTATAATCCCTTAAAAGTTTTGATGATACTGTTGTTTTCTATCATTTCTGCTTGTTATGTACCTAAAGTTGAAAATATTCACTGGTAGAGACGGGGCGAGGAGATTTAAGTTGGGACTTATCTTGTAGATTCTCATAGACCCTATGGGCCAATAAAGATATTAAATAAAACATATTTTAGTAACTCAGAGTAGCAGACGGGCCAAGTATTTTAGATACAAAAGTTTTGATCTTTTAACGGCTGAATCTGGCTAAGAAAGTGATCATGATGAACGGCTAAACCGATTGTGATGAAATATGGCCTGTATAAATGTAAGTAAATGTAGTTATGCCTGTATAATCTATAAATTATGACCCTGGGGAAAGATTAAATACTTTTATCCCGAAAATCAACCGAAGTAATTGAAATGAAACGTAAAAGTTTGTAGGAAAACCCGGTGCGAATGGTTGTTCCTTAATCATGGCTACTTTTTACCCGGGAACCACACGAAGTCGAAAGTTTGTATACAATATCATAAATAACCACGACAACTTTCAGTTTAAAATGTACGAAAATTGCGGGCGATAAATAACTGATAAAAAAACCGGCCAAGTCTCGCGCACGAAGGGTTCCGTACCATTATTTAAAAAACTAAAAAAAACTTACGTTTGTTGTATGGGAGCCCCACTTAAATATTTATTTTATTCTGTTTTTAGTATTTGTTGTTATAGCGGCAACAGAAATACATCATCTGTGAAAATTTCAACTGTCTAGCTATCATGGTTCATGAGATACAGCCCTGTGATAGACAGACGGACAGCGAAGTCTTAGTAATAGGGTCCCGTTTTTACCCTTTTGGGTACGGAATCCTAAAAAGAGCAAATAGTCGAAAAAAAGTATCGAACAGTTAGACCACAACCAAATAATACCACAGAAATTTAGAAATATACATACGTGTCTTACGTGTCATTAGGAAGACGGTACAACTCGTAAAAGAAATTGTTGATACTTGCAAAAAGTAAAACTACCTACTCTACTATTTCTTTCATAGATTAATCCCCATATTCGTACTTGTAATCTCGACTCTACCTTGACTCAAACTCTTTCGAGGCCCCTCGTACTTTCCCTCAAAAAGTACCTCATGTTTGGTATCTTAAATCGATCTTTTGGAGGGTCCTCAATTACGTCATAACGACATCAGTCCGAGGAGATTTTCATCAAACAAACCGTCACACGCATGCGTCGTTCAAAAGCTGTCGAGGAATGTCACGGTTCATCTCGAGGTACCTTGAGTTGACAGTACTGTTGATTGAGGAATCCTCGACTAGAAGTAACTCGAGGTAATTTTATCAAGTAAAGCTACCAAAACACGTTTTCGAGGTCAAGTGGGGATATTTGGAGGTGACAACTAAAAATATGAGGATAGATCCTGTTTTGCTTAGACGGCAGTCGAAGGAGTGCTATACCTACCAGTATAGCAATTTTCAACCTTACGACGAACGAAATCCTAATCCTAATCCAAATAATATTATAAATGCGAAAGTTTGTGAGTTCATATTTATGTTTGTTCCTCAATCAGGCCTAAACGACAAAACGGATTAAGTTGAAATTTGCTGTAGATGTAGATATTATAATGCCCGAATAAATAATAGACTACTTTAAAATATGAAAAACATCCCCAAATTATAAAAAACGCAAAAGGGATGATTTTGGTATAGATGGCGCTGGTGTGCAACAAATCTGACATCACAGACTAAAAACATTCAGTCTTTTCTATTCAATTACTGAAATTTGACAAGACAACGTCTGTCGGGTTGGCTAGTAATTCATATATTATTTCAAATTTTCACACCACGGTTATTATGGTCGTCAATGACGGTTGGCGCTTTTTAGAAAATCTTATTAAGAAGGATTTCCAACCCAAAGGGGAGCAAAACCTATTATGATCGGAGTCAAGCCAGCTTACCGATACAGGAATCTAAATAATATAATACTATGATATTGGTAAAAGTTTATGGGTAGTTTCTTTTTTAACTTCTTGGAAATTTATAGGGTTCTTTTTGTAGACTTGTGTGCAATATTAAAAGATTTTATTCAGTCTATCTAGAAGAATAATTGAAATTTGGAATAAATACTACATAATAAGTTTTTTTTAAGTTATTTCAAAACCACTGTAATGATTTTCACTGGGGTTAATTGTTAATCTTGATCCTATCGACAAAATGTTTCGTCAAAATGTGGGCTTAACACCTACACACTCATGACAATCGGAATTAATTCTAAATCGTATTCCGTATCAACAAACACTTTGTTACACAAACAGGGACGCACAAGAACTGGGAGAATTATTCCCTTTCCTTTCGTCCTAATTATGAATTTAGGTCACCGCGTACTTTGTGAGTGGTTTTGTCTAGTTGTATGATGTATGTACGAGAATGGTGAAATATTAGTCAAGTTTGCCAGGCCAGCTCGGTTGGTAGTAGATCGGCCTTCTATGCTGTAGGTTGCCCCACCCAGAATAACTTTGTGTGATAAACATAGATGTTAGTTTTGTGTCTGGGTGTTTTAATGTAAGAACTAAGTATTTAAAGTAAAAAAAAAACATTTATCCCATAGTACCTACTAGATCTGAGGGCACGGCAGTGCCCCCGCCAAGTCAAGCAATAAAGCGGCACGGCTGTACCATCCTTTTCTCACAGACAGATCGACAGACCGACAGACCGACAGACAGACAGACGGACAGTGGAGTATTAGTAACAGGGTTCCGTTTTTACTCTTTAGGTACGGAACCCTAAAAAGTAGGGGGGCTATCTACAAAAATAAATGAGATGCCATCAAAAACATAACTTGTAAAAAAAGCCAAGTCACGCAACGCAACTCGGTTCTTCTACCGTAAAAAGTTGTGAGATCCATGTAATACCGAGTTGGTTAATTTATTCAGTCCCTACTTTAAGGGTCCTTCTGACTTATGTTATTACGTAAAGGTTAGCTAATTACTTTTTAGGGTTCCGTACCTAAAGAGTAAAAACGGAACCCTGTTACTAATACTCCACTGTCCGTCTGTCTGAGTACCTACTAGAGCTCAGTTGGTTGATACGCTGCGTTTGTCTACTTATTACAGCATGTACTATAGACAGAACTAGCACTTTCTGCTTACACTATGAAGTTATGACTCTTTGTGATTCGTAAATAGCGTGTGCTTTGGACGATATTGATAAGAACAGGCCACTAGTTGCAATAGATATAGATAATCGCACATCTTAATAGACTACGTGCGCAGACAAATAAACCGTCTGGTGGCAACATCTGTTTTAGGCTGTTTGATTAGAAGGAGAATTCAAAGAATCATATATGGTTAAAAATTAGGTCATAAACAACATCTCGTTTCTTCACTACATAGTATAAAGCAAAGTCGCTTTCCGCTTCCCGCGTATGTATGTATGTTTGCTTATATCTTTAAAACTACACAACGGATTTTGATGCGGTTTTTTTAATAGATAGAGTGATTCAGGAGGAAGGTTTATATGTATAATACATGCATATTATAGTAGAGAAACACTGATAATTTTAGAGGTTTCTAATGTGATGTCGTAACTAAACACATTTTTTTGCGCTTACATTGCAAATGCTGGCTGAACCCCACGAGATATATCAAAATAATGTACTACAGTATTGTACACCTTAAAAACGTCTACAAAAAAGTCCACGATGGTATTAGAAATGTCTTACGCACAGCGAAGCGGGCACGGGTCAGCTAGTATTCTTATACAAATGAAAAGAGATAATATTTAAAAGGATCACGACCGATATTTCTGAGAAGGTAGACATTTTTTTCAGATCTCACGTAACTTTTATCTAACTCAGACTTACCTATCTACCATGGTTTTAATTTATTTATTTAATTAATTAATTTATTTGGATTTCCAAGATTGTAAAACACCAATTCAGATTAATAAAAAAAACCAGTACAAAAATATGTAAGTGCCACTCAATTTAATGGGAGACAGACAGCATGCAATCAAATTAATAAAAATAAAAATCCTAATGAAAAAACGATACTGGTAGTGACAACGTTCATTAAAATTGTAGACCGATAACCGATATTATGTACTCGTACTTTTATACAAAATAATTTAAGCCGCTCGAGAGTAAAAGGTGCCGATGCCAAAAAAGTAATTTTCCCCAAAAAGAAATGTGATCTGAGGAAATTAATTTTTCAATTTCAAATCTATAAGGAAGCCTTTGACGCTGTATTTGGAATACTAGTAGCTGCACGTGACTTTACATGCTTTTAAAGACCTACGAGAAAAGAGTTATCGCACCAAAAACATTTTCTTGTTGCCAAGACGAAACCATAGCTCGCACTGTCAAAAAATTATCTAACCTCATGTAGACCCAAGCTTCTAACTCTACAAGCACTAACTTCACAAACTCTACATCTTAGTCAAAATGTGTGGCTTGACCGTTTTTTTTGCCTTCAGATTTCATGTCTCACTTACACTACAAAGAACTGTCAATTCTTTCAAATGAGCGGTACGCGGAAATTCCCACTGTAGTTTCAATAATTTGTATTCGAAAAAACAAATCAAAGCTCAATCGTCCTCCACGAATCGCTTAACTCCAAGTCAGCTGAATATTCTAGAAAATCAATACTGCATCGCTCGGGTTACAAAAACACAAACAAAGCCTCACCTAGATAAATCACTTACCATTCCGAGAAATGGTACAATAATCGCAGATCGATGTGGAACCAGGCCAGTGGGGCGGTCGTTGGCCCGGTGCAACGGTTGGTGCAATAGCTAGCTAGATGCGTCGGTAACTATGAAAACGTTTGGATTCCTTGCTTATTTGGATTGGATAACATGGATATATCTACGTTTTAAATACTAAAAAGAAAACCGTTGAAAACATATCGGGCAATCGAAAAATCAAGAGACGATATTCGTTTTTAAAATAAATTATATTATAAATGGGACCAAAAATCACCAGGATAAAATAAATGCGAGATCCATAAAAAAATTGCAACAAAAAAGGACGAGTAGTATGCGCATCAAATTGAGAACCTCTTTTTATGTCGGTTGAAAAAGGCATGGGGTTGGACCAAATGATACTTTTAGTTTTCACTACCACCTTTTTAGTATTTTTCTTATCTGAGCACCGCATTGGAGCTCTCATACCAACATAAATTGTAACTGAAAACAAAGTAATAATGTGGGTAATTGGAAATTTGCTTGACTCTGTCTAGCCATCGTCAAATAAAGTTCAGACGCTCATAATCGTAAGGCTATATACTACTTACTAGCTGGTTTGCCTACAAATTCCTAGACAATTCCTACCTTAGTACTACCTTGGTACCAGTTACTTAATAAAGACGTTATATTATTGTCTGTCTGATGTCTGTATGTTTGTTTGGGGTTACTCTTAAACGGCAGAACTGGTTTGGGTGATGAGGTCATGAACTCTTGAGACTTTTAGACTTACTTGTATTAGAGTCACGGCAAAAGTTGGCTTATACAATTATACACATAGCTAAAATGCTAATTTAAAACCTTATTATACTACAGGGCTTGCTACAAAATATCTGATAAATAATCAGATACCTATGCCTACAGGTATAGGTATCTGGAGGCACGGCAATGTCCCCGCCAAGTTGATCTGATTATTTATCTACATAGGTAGATGACAAGAAAACCTGGGACTGAATTGAATATGCTCCAACTCGGAATATCAATAATCTATATTTTTTGAATTTGACTAGCTGTTACTTGTACAAATGGGTAACTAGAATGTTAGATACGTAGTGTGTTCACTAAGTAAATATTGGCTGCATCGTTAGGGTTTGTTTGAATGCGCTTTGATGCGGTATCGTGGTGTAGTCACTCCCTAATTTTCCGGTCTCTCTGTGCTGATTTCAAGGACAATCATAATGTAGAAACTTTGAACTTCAATTTTGTTATCCCGAAAACATTTCACCCTTCACCACCCTTCGGATTATTAACATTGGAGAGTGTTTGTTTTGCATAAAAGTAATTTGTCACAAAATCATTTTTCAAAAATGTTAGATATGCCTTCACTGCTATTGTCATAATAATTGATATATGGGGTAATTCATCCAGGTACACCGAGAACACTGCTTTCGGGTATTCACTAGTTATCCATCTACGCGAGCTTTGCGAAGCTATGCGGTGCCAGTGACAACGCTCAAATATTCGAGTTTCAGCTTGGCCCAGCTCCACACAGCTAGAGAAACTGACCACGTAGATGGAAACTCACCCTTCTGGGTGCTTTACTGTAGTTGGGAAAAAATATTTAAATATGACAGCAAAGACCATGATAATTATATCAGTCAGTGTAAGCGAGTTAAAAAAACACACTCCACTAAAAAATGTAGGGTAAGTGATTGGCGTAAGACTCTGTAACAACATAGCCAGTCTGTTTCTAAGACGCAGGACACGCGTGTACCTCTATTTGCATTTTATACCAGTTTCCCGGGAAATTGGGTCGCGAAAACCGGGGCCCTTCGAGCACCTTATGGCCAATCTTACATTTGACCTTGCTGTGTAGTGGTCCTGGATGCAATGAAATATATTTTGGAGGCCGCGGGAATAAAGCCGGGAATAATACTGTGATTTCAACATTACGGCAAATTAATTCACGTATTTACGGCCGTTTAAAAACGCCTTATGAAATCGAGGCATAGGTTTGCGATGGCTCAAATTCATTTAGCTAAAGTGCCACTTAGAATAAATTATTTTCGGTTATTCAATTTTCCTTATGCTCTTATCTCGCTTCGAGCTAATAGACCGAGATCTTAAGGTCGAGAACCGAAATGGCCTCAAGTTCTTTGGATACCTAGGGCCAGCCTAGGCTTAGGGATTAGAAAAACAAATGTCGGTCAGCAACAAGATGGACGACATAATAAACGTTGAGATTCGGATTTGGATAAGGTTAGCGCTGGACTTCAGTAGATAGCATAAGCAGAGAGAGATCTATGTACAGCATAGTCTGAGCACTGAAATTATTTTTCTACGAAGAGAAGACAAAAATTTTTTTGGTTGTTGAATGTAGGGGCCGCGGACGTAAATTTTAAGGTCAAAGACTACGTTATTTATTGCCAATGCTATGCTTAACAAATACTAAAAACCAGCCAAGTGCGAGTCGGACTCACGCACGAAGGGTTCCGTACCATTATCAATTAAAAACGGCAAAAAATACGTTTGTTGTATGAAAGCCCCACTTAAATATTTATTTTATTCTGTTTTTAGTATTTGTTGTTAAAGCGACAACAGAAATACTTTATCAGCGAAAATTACAACTCTATAGCTATCACGGTTTATGAGATACAGCCCTGTGACAGACAGACGGACAGACGGATAGACAGACAGCGAAGTCTTAGTAATAGGGTCCAGTTTTTACCCTCTGGGTACTGAACCCTAAAAAGTATAAATATTACTGCTTTTCCACAAAAAATACTTTTCTGTAGACAAATAGTTTTCTCATGAGCTCGTTCATGCTAATCCAGAACTGTGAACTTTTCTGTAAACATATCTCGAACCTCGAAAGCTGAATCTGCAGTAAATGTTTATGCTATATCATATAAACTCTCTGTGGATATAGCTTTGAGCTCCAAGATTTGTTTACAGAATAACTCTATTACTGATTAAAATCGTGCAAATAAACATTGATAAAGATAATATTTTTTTATTTTAATTTATAAAATTTATAAAAATACTGACATCATGTACTACTACGTACATGATGTCAGTATTTTTACCAGATTATGCCGAGTCACCGGCTAATAATATAAATCTTAAAATAATCTGACCTAATCTCTAAAATAAACTGGTCAACTTTACCGCGATATCTCAAGAAAAGTTTTATTTACTTAGGCTTAACTTGAAACGAAGATCAGGATTAACATGATAAATTTGAATTTACATAATTTACCTTAAAAAACTTAAAAACTAATATTGTCCCTTGACTTTTCGATTGGTTGAAACATTTTAGTCGGTTTTCTTTTTAGTTTTTTTAATCGTTATTATTTCATTTTCTATTTTCTATAATAATATACTATTCCAAGAGTCATTGTAACATTGAAATCATGCCGAGATTGTAGGCTTGCTATGACATTAAATGCCTATTTATTTATGGCTCTGATATTAGGCCATTTACGCACCAACGTGGGCTATGTAGTCGATGCCAACGTGTCATCTATGACTTTAACAGGTCGAGCGAATGTCACTTATTGTGTACACACCTAATGTACCTTATACCAAACACTGTCATCTACCTACGATTGATTATGGCTTGCTAGCAGCGGCTTCACTCGCTTAGTACCTGGATAAAAAGTAACCTAAGCTGTGCTATTCAAAGCTATGTATATTTCAAATTTCATTATAATCTGTTTGGTCATACAGACGTGATGGGCGGTGATGGGCTTGCAAACAGTCACATATGGAATGCCTACTACTGCAAAATGTGGGTATGTGCCAAATATACTTTGACTACCCCCTTTAGATATCTTCATGGATCTAAGCGCCTTCAGATCTGAGAGGAAGTGTCGTACTTTGGGGATTACAGTTACATCCACAAACATTGAAACAAATTTTCAAATTTATAATATTAGTAAGATGAGTTTAATTTCGAAGTGATATAAGAGAAGAGCCTTTTATCTCCTTGTTTACTTAAATAAGTCGAATAGTTTAGGAAATTGTGAATGGAAAACCATTTTCATAACTACAGCTGTCGGCTCGGAATGTTACATCATTCAAAGGGATTTAATATAATAAGATTTATTACATCATTTCATCACAAGAAGCAATCTAAATTATATTATGAATAAGCGGAAATTGAAACCTTTACAAATTTATGACTAAAATTTTTGTCTTTTTAGATTCAATCACTACAAATTTCTCATAAAATATTTACGCCTCTACATTTAAGGAAAATGTATCTAAAGTTACCTTATAAGTTATCCCGATCCCGACATAAAATGCAAGAGCCTAATGGCTATTGATTTTTATGAAACTGTGAAAATAAAATAGCGGTCGTAATCTAACAAGAAAAGTTAATACCAATTAACAAATCTTTATCGCACAACGCCAAAAGTCAAATTTGGTTAACTTTAGAAGGTCTTTACGTCATTAAGCTATACTAAATTAACAAAAAGTTAAACAGTATTTCAATAAGATCACAATAAACCGTTGAAAAGTCTATAAAGGTTCTATTTAACTTTCAAAACTATCGTGAGTTGTAGTACACATTATTACAACAACGGGAAATTACTCACGTAAATGATAAATTGTCAATGAGGACACCGACAATGTTTCGATTCATCTAGAGAATCTTCTTCAGGGTGAGTGGACCATAACGCGCGCGCTACCCTGCTCGCATTGCCGTCTCGCACTGCGGGCCGCAAATCGTTCCGCGCGGGTCAATGGTCGCGGCGGGGGGGGCAGGGGGTGCGACGCAATGGTTGGCCGCGGTGATGGAAGAGTCAGCACTGGTTCCTCGTCGCTACTATTACTCTCCTCCACGTCCGGAATAGTCAAACACACAGCACTGACAATATCTCTACCAGGCTTTAATGCACCACTACGACATCTAGTATCTCGTAGACAAGGCTTCCAGGCAGATGGTAACACCCAGCCGTTGTCTTTATTAAAATTCGGCACCCGACTAATTTCGATGGCTTCACGAATTTTACGGGGTACAAAGAAATTTTCCCTTGATAACACCTGAGCCTTATCAAATCGAATGTAGTGTGCAGGACCGGAAGTTAATGCATGTTCCGCAATGGCTGATTTTTCTACATCCGCATTCTTCATGGCCCGGATATGTTCAGTTAACCTGGTAGAGATATTCCTCTTAGTTTCCCGTTGTTGTAATAATAAGGTTCTATTTGTTCATAAGATGAACAAAATCCTTAAAATGTTAATTCTTTTTCTGCAGTGGTTGTAAATTTTGTTTGATCTGATCGAATTTTGTTTTTCTTCTAAATGAAGAACTAAACGTCATGCAACGGTTACCGTTTTGTAAAAAGTCAAAGCGTCAGCTTGCAATAAATTGCACAAAGATTCCACGCAAAATGATTTTTATACCTTCAATTTTATGCAGATATTCCGACAGAGAAACGCTGTGAAATGCCTGTCGAGTTTCCACCAGATTTTATCCAAGTGAAAAGATTTGGATTACTGAAAAGTGGTGACCGTTATGTCACGGAGTAAGATAAATGTTTGCCTCGACTCAATTCACATGATAGCGCACGGAGCGTGTGCATTCACGGATTTGTCAGAGGTGCAATTTTTCGTCTAGAATTCATATCGCGATATAGAAATTAACATGTGTGAACCCCATTTGAGTAGGATAAGGGCAGGTTGATGATAATCAGTGTGTGATAATCAGTAAAGTAAAAAGTAAAATAAATTTTATTAGGACAGATAAAAAATAATACTGGTACAAAGTATAATAGCCATAATGTTTGGCTTTATAGTTGTGTACTCGCATTATAGAAGACCGATTTACTGTACAAGTAATCTGATTTACCGTTCTAGTGCAGTCCCGAACTCAGTTCCGAACGAAGCACTTCCGCAAAAATCAATAAAATTATACGAATGTATGCAAATTAGTACGCATAGTCCAAAGCCAAAATTTTACATTATTGCATGCATGTTTTTAAAACTAAATTATACGGTGAACGCCACAACCAACATTTGTCAGATACACGATTGGTGCCGCCGTAAAATAGTCTCGTTTTTTATGGGATCGAAACTTTACTAACAACTAACTGATATTTTTTTCGCTTCGGTTTCTATTTCCATTCCGACTGACCTTATCAATGCTTGCTGTTGCATAACAATAGATTGTTCCTCGTGTTTGAATGTTTTTCTATTCAGCTTTACCGTCTCATCATCATCTTCCTGCCCTTATCCCACTTAAGTGGGGTCGGCACAACATGTGTACTTCCATTTCCCTTTATCAGCCGTCATCTCATCACTCACTCCTTTCTTACCAATGTCTTCTTTCACACAGTCCATCTATCTTTTCTTTGGCCTTCCTCTACTTCTACATCCATCTAGCTTTACTAATAAACCTATTATAATACCTATCATCGGTGGAGGATGGCCTCTGGGCATCTTTGCGCGGGTTTGATATATTTATCTTGTTCTTTATAAGCATCAGACCTAACCTTCAACTTGCGACCTAATTTCCGCATCCTTACCTCTTAGAGAGGCACCACGACTCGACTCAAAGGCATTGCTTTCTAAAGGTAAAAAACACGACGTTGAACGAGACGTGTGGACTGGAATCAAGTGGTATGTAGACCTAAGTATGATAGAAATGTGCAATATTTAAGACTGCTTGAAACGATCTTATAATAACTCAACCGTTTATTTTGTAAATATTTCGTATGTAATTTATATAGGACCGAATACCGGGCTCAGTGCCGCGTCTTGAGCGAGACCTTTGTCTAGCAGTGGATTACTAATAGGTTGATGATGATGATGATATGTAGGAATTCAGGACACAAATATATAAAAAAAACCATATTAGTCAAGTCATTATAGCGTGTTTGAAAAGCATTAAAGCATGTAAACATGCTCACAAACATAATTATGCTTTTTTAGAATATTAGTATGCTGATTTAAATGATGTCATGTCTATAGAATTGTAAGTTTTAGTTCATGCCTTAGCCTTAGCTGCTAACTCATTTGCATAATTATTCAAGAGCCCGTAAATTGTGAAAACTAAAAAAAAAATTTAAAGATTTCCTCACGATGTTTTTCTTACCGTTTTGTGCCTACCGTACTGGGGATGTCAAAATCCTATTTATTTTATACCAGCAGTTCATTTTACACCAGGCGTAGGTACTAATGATTTTATTGAAATTTGTATCTGATATTAAATATAGCGTATGTTACTCAGAGATATTGTTACCATTCTAATGGTGAAAGAATTATTAAAATATGTCCAGTAGTTTTTGTTTATTCGTTACAAAATACAAAAAAAACCTTTCCTCTTTATAATATTAGTATTAGAGATCAAGTTTTTCAGGTAGCCAACAACCAGTGAATTTAGTTTGAAAAAGTCCACCCACTATCATTTACACCTACTCGTATTATTTCTCGTTAAAAACTCAAAAGGACAGGTGTTTCGTTCCCTTAGAAACGTAGCGTATCCATCCTACACAATTATTCATTCAACGATATTCAAAGTCTCTCTCTAAGCTAGCTGACAGCAGTATCGAGACACCATCATTTGGTTGTCATGCAAGTACATAAACCGTCAAAGCTTGGAGTGACAGCTGTGACAGTTCATCAGTTATGAACTGAGCTTCTCGTCGTGAACACGAACCGCAACGCACGCGTCGCGCTAACTACCGGGATATCTTATCCAATTCTCTGCGAGTGCGCGTGTGATCTTTGCCATCTACCCCAAGAACATCCCTGCATCATCATCTCCAGAAACCGTTGGAAGCTATTCGAGGCTGGTTGCAGTCCGAGGTATGTACATTGCATATATCTTTACTGTGTAAGGCTGGTCTAAACTTTGAATATCTATGTCTACGACGAGACGATTATTCCCTATTTGAATAATTCAAATAGGGAATAATCGTCAGATCACCACCGGTGGTCTTCCCAGAGTAGCAGAAAGCCATCCGTGCTATTTCGGCTGGATGCGTATGCTACAACAGGTGAGACAAAACTCTCACCTGTCCTTTTACTATTGGTTAGAATGAAACTGTATAAAATGAATACAATCTATAGAATATATCAGAGAGCTTACATCAAACTCAACATTTTCCAGTTCATTGAAATCGTAAGGATCATTTCAAATCGTTTTACGAGTACAATACGATATATATCATATTGAACCCTTCTCCTTTTGAGCGAGAGGTTTAATAATATTTGGTGAATGTAAAGTTTAACGTGCCTACATTTGTGTTTTGAGACGAGTTATTTCAATAATCAAAATAATATATCTTTAACTATTAATTTTTACACGGGTCTTTATCACCTTTAATTTGTTTTCTCGAAGTTTCGACAAAACAGTCATGGGCATAGTAACGATCATCACAATTACGTAGGTTTAAAGAAATTTATTCTCAAAAAAGACATTACAGTCACTTACATGAGAAACATAATATTAGGGTAAATAATTAACAAACGTCGCTCAAAACTACATTCAGTGTTCTAAACTAGATAGCTAAACATTGCTTCACTTTTGCACTCATACAATGCATTTAAAGTTACGTGATATGATGATTCTTATAAAAATGCATCATGTGGGCATGGGCTAATATTGATTGGACATACCACTGACTACCCCTATTTGACTTCTTTAAGAAACTCAGCGGTTCGATATCTAAGAGGATGTCTACCGCACTTGGGGATTACAGGTTTTTTACCCGTTTTATTCTTTTTTTCATTTTATACATCAAAATGAAATCCCATTTATTGTAATTTGAGGGATGAGGTTTTTGACACCAAATCCCTGATTCTGAGGACAGACGGACAAACCATTTCAGGATAAGCTTGTTTTTATTTAGTCTATCCAAGTAGCTTTAGATTAGACGGATAAGTCGAATCACTGCCTGTCGACGGAAAACAACACGAACATTGTACCAACTCAGATATTTAAAAAAGCTTTTATGCACTCCCATATCAATAACATGACGAAATGAAAAAGGATCACGACTGTAATCCCGGTAGGTACGGTAGACATCCTCTCTAATTTCTAGGTACTTAGCACCTTGAAGACATCTAAGGGGGTAGTCAGAGGCACGTTTATCGCCTACATCGATAATAGTAAGTAGAGATCCGTTAGGTGCAAATGCCAGTACTGAAAATGATAATGTTTATTCGTTGAGAACAATGCGTGCTCCTTTATAATGAACGAGTTTTATTCCATTTACTTCTAAAACAATAAAACATCGACACTTCGCAAAGTTTACTCAAAATAAAACCGCCAAGTGCGTATCGGGCCACGCGCAACGTAGGGTTCCGTTGTTTACACAGCTAACAACGTTATATAAGTAATTTTCAATGGTATTTGTAATACATTTTTAATATTATTTTCCAATTTTTTTTATACGAGTAAGTTGGTCGTTAATTACTCGTAAGCTTGTAAAGCCTAATTAGTTAAAAAAATTATCACAATTTTTTTACTACCTTGTCTACGTGACTGATATAAAATTTAAAAAAATATTGTAATAATGTGTAACATAATGATTAATGATTATGTGTATGTACTAAAGCTCTCTAGTACTAAAGGGTCTCTGAACTAACCTGCGGACGGACGGACGGAAACTATAAGGATTTATTGTAGACTACGAAACCCTAAAAACGAGTGATAACAAAATAAAACATTTGCAGCTCAGCGCTCCATTCAACATTTTCTTTTCAACTACAATTGAAACAACAACGCTCACAAGTCAAGCTGAGGAAAAAGTACTCAATCTGTTGTAAGGAGTCTATCCCAGCCATTGTAATTTGAACCCAACTACCTTCAACTTACGGTCGAATACTTCGTGTAGATGTCCTGGTAGAAAATAGGTAGCTCTTCAATTAAGTCTGTAAAACGTCAGAGCTAACAAAGCGGAAGGAGTGAGGTACAATTGAGAACTTAATTCAAAGTGGATTTTGTCAGTCACCACATCAATTATAAGGTTGTTGTCCTTTTCGGGAAAATGTATAGTAAAATGTCTCGTAGCTTGTAATCATATGTTGTTCACCAATTAATGTACAACCGGATTACGGGAACGTCATTCGACAAAAACATTTGCCAAGACTTTCTGATTATTCCTCTCTGTTTTTTTTCATGATCACATCTAAATAACTTCATAACTCGAAAGCCTTCTATACTATCGCTTTTTTTATTAGTAAGGATATAAAAAACCTTTTTAAATGAAGCTTCTCTTTAGATCATCTACTTCCTATCCTTATCCCACTTAAGTGGGGTCGGCGTAGCTTCTTTTTAGATATTATCTAAATAATTCGCGTTAGAAAACCTAACACTGTTAGAAATGATTCTGTAAGAGTAATTCTAAAAGATGATTACAAGGCAAAAGATTAGGCTCACCTATATTATATGTTAATTAAACACAGTTATTGCTGATAGTGGAATAAAACTACGACCACTAGAATTCATTTATTCAATGAATAAGAGACATACCAGGAAAAGCATAGCAATTTTCATGTTTAATAAATAAAAATCTAATCTCAGCGGGTAATAGAGATTACACGGGAATTGAACATCACGATATCATCAAAACATAACACTCTCCACATTTAGGGCAAAGTTGTAAAAGGCCGTTTATTTTTATGTTGTCCTTAACTGGAGCAATAGTTGCTCAAACCAAAGACAATTTTTTTTCCTTACAAACCTAATAGTGATAAATAAATTACGAACTTTGGTAGAATGCGTATCATTCATTAGTCAAAACTGCGTTGCTATGACGACTAAAGTTAAATGTTTTTAGTCTGTGATGTCAGATTTGTTGCACACAAATGCCATCTATACCAAAACCATCCTTTTTGCGTTTTTTTTTTATAATTTAGGGGTTGTTTTTCGGATTATAAGTTCCCCCATTATTTATTCTGATTTTTTATCTACATCTTCTTCTAACTTAAGAGCTGTGCTCTTGTCGGTGTAATTGATGCAGCTCTCTCCATCTATTTCTCTCCAGCGCCGTCTCTTTAACTTCCTTATACGACACGACAGCTATTTTCTCCTTTATCTGGCTCATGTAGCTTATTCGTGGCCTTCCTCTTCCTCTCTTCCCTTCAATCTTCCCTTCCATTATAGTCTTTATAAAACTGTCGTGCCGTATAAGGTGGCCAACCATCTTCCCTCTTCTGTTCTCAATCGTTGTTAATAGGATCCTTTTTTCCTGTATTCTACGTAAAACCTCTATATTTGTAATTTTTTCTGTCCAGCTTATCCTTTCCATCCTTCTCCAGCACCACATTTCGAAAGCTTCTAGGATCTCCCTATCTCTCTGGGTCATTGTCCAGGTCTCACACCCATACAGCGCTATACTCCAAATATATGTATTAATAAATTTCTTTTTGACATTTTTTGATATTCTGGACGTAAGTAAATGTTTTTTATTGTGGAACGCCTTTTTTGCAATCGCTATTCTGCATTTTATATCCGGTGTGCATCTAGAGTCTGATGTTATAATGCTGCCTAAATATTTAAATGTGCTTACTCTTTCTAAGGGAATGTTATTTAATGTTATAGTGTTTCTTGCAAATTCTTCTGTTTTGGATGTGGTTAGAATTTTAGTTTTATTTATATTAATTATTAACGAAAATTCTTTAAAAATTGAGTCCATGGTGTTTAATAATATCTGTAAATCATTCTGTTTCTGCAATTGCTGCTATGTCGTCAGCAAATCTTACAAATTTTATAACTTTTCCGTTGAATTTAACTCCTTTGTCTATTATTTCTGATATTTTCTGTATTGCTGATTCTATAAAAACGTTAAATATGAGTGGCGAGAGTGAGCATCCTTGTCTTACCCCTTGTCTGATCTTAGCTGTTCCTCTTTCATTCCCTATCTCTATTATAGTCTCTTGATATTTGTAAAGTTGATATATGATTCTTCTATCTCTAAAATCCAAGCCAACATTACTACAGCAAATTTCATCTTAATCCGTTTTGTCGTTTATTTTTGATTAGTGAACAAACATAGCAGCCTTATCACAAACTTTCGCATTTATAATATTATTAGGATTATATTACGAACTTTTAAATGGTCAAAAAATATTAGAAAACAGAAGGACGATACGGTTTTGAAACGAACATAACCTTGACATTACTTACCTTTTTCTTACAAGTATGCTATCAAAGTTATCAGACTATTTGGTCATGACAGATGTCATTTGTAACAGTCTTCAATATGATTAATGTAGAAGACAGCTTGATATCGCTTGTGTGTGGTATATGTGGTTAAAACTAAGTTGCCTAAATAATGACTATAATTTTACCAATATCAAACACATAAGTTTTGATTCATAAATGTTTCTTATTATTTTCTCATAAGCCGATTTCAACAAACAATTTTACATTTTACATACACTAATGAGTGGTTGGCCTGACACTAAAAACAGTGTATCATTATTTTTGAATTAACACTTCAAAACCATTTACTAAAGTGCATTTTCCACCCGAGTGTCCAGGTCACTGACCGCTGCTCTCACGAACAGCTGACTGTAAAGTATGGGAAATTGCTTAGAGCTTTTTATCAGGCGTTTGGCTGTCTCGGACATTTTTTACGTGTCTGAAGAAACAATATAAGGGAAGTGCTTCCGAATGTTCACTTGGGTTTTAAAAGGTATGATTAAACTTAAGCTGTAAAGTTTTATTTTCCTACTACCTAATTTAAATAAACCCCTAAAAATACTTTTCTCAAATTATTTTTAGTATAAAAAGTCTCGCAAGTCTTGTAAACTTAAGTTTTCCAGATACAGTTTATATTGTTGGTTATTTTGATTAATTTTGGTATTTAGCTTGAATCTAACTTTTATGGCCAGACTCTTTAGCAGGTGCATTTAATATTGGATCATAAAAAAACCGGCTATTTCTTATGATTTACTAACTATTAATTTTATTGGTTTATTCACCTGTAAGCACCTAAACAAGATTTGTAAACTATTTTATTTCAATACCTATAAAAGACAGGTTTTATTTTGGTTTCAAGATAGTTGAGCGCAGATCTGAGCCACATATTGATATAAAAGATTTAAAGGGGATTTGATCTAGAAGTCTACAAAAATGATTTCACAAAATAAAATAATTTTATTTAAAAAAACTGATTCCTTAGACATCTAGGCTTTTACTCGTATATCTTTTGAAGATGACATGACATAGTTTAGGTTGATCATAATTCTTTCTATATTAGAGTGCCTGAAGCTTTTTCGAAGACCTTACTGAGAATATCGAACATTTCAATTCATTGATACAGTTTCTCGGGAGTTGGGTCGGCCTAATTTCGCATTGAAAAATCGGGCCCTATCACTAGTTTACACACAATCTATCCCAATTCTTTTGAACTCCGCGATTGCGACTGGGTGACCCGGAAACCGCCTGATTTGAATAGAAAGCGCGAATCACTCAGACCACCTTTCGAGGCGCTATTTGGGGCCGACAGACTGTCCCTTGATTCACTAAGAACTTGCGCTAAATACACCTTCACAACCAACAACTTTTATTCTTGTTTTATCTAGGTATTATAAAATTATTTGTATGAGAAAATCTTCTAAATACACTTTTGCGTCACTGACTGACTGATTTATCTACAACTTGAACCTGTCCATCTAAAGATTGTCTGGGAGAGATCACTTTTAGCGATAAGGCCGCCCATTTTATATTTAAGTTTGATAATATTTACTATTTGTTTTCTTTTTGTGCAATAAAGATTTTATCTATCTATCTATCTATTAAACCACTGGTCTTAAAAACTTGAAATTCGGAGGTATACCTTGTGTTGTGTTGGAAATATCAAAATCGGACCAGCCGTTTAAAAGTCTTTAACGGACTTAGGTAGATTTTTTTTGTTTTATGGATTTGGCGCGGCTTCTTAGTGAATGAGGAAGCAGGAAACATGACTTATGTAAACAGGGACAGTGAAAAATGAAACATAATAGTGTAACTTTTGCTTCTTAAAAAACCTAAAGTAACTTACAAGTAAAAAACTAAGGCGAGTGTGAATAAAAAGTTTAAACTTAACTAAAAAGTCTAAAATCTATGTGTACTTCCTATACAATCCCGACTTAAATGATTGTATCACTGACACGCAAGAAGAAGAAGGGGTACCAAAGACAAATACTTCTAAAAAATGCAAACTAGCATTATTATTTGCCTATATACCTGGTTTTGTTATGTGCTATTAAATCACTTTCTATCTATCTATCGGCCTACCTAAACTGATTTCGTGTGAAATAAATCATCCAATAAGATTTTTTAAAATGGTAGATGATTCCGTTGCTTTGGTTATTATGTCCATTTGTATTTGTAGTGAGCAAAACAGAGCCAAAAACTAAAATACATTTCAACAAAATTAGGTAACAAAATCGATTCCGAACTAGATTCCCAAATACGTACTACCTAGAATACTAATTCATGCCTCCACCATTAATTTCGTTATTTATATAAAAAAATATATACTCGGTTAGTTTTATTGTCTTGTTTGAGTAATTTGAGAATAGTTTGGTTTGACGTATCCTTGGTTTCTGAAAGAAAAGTTTTTTCTTTCATTCATCTTTTAAACTTTCTGGAAAGGTCAAAACTGAGTCGTTCATCTTGTTTTCAAAGTATTTACCTACATCGTAAACTGGCGCTCCTTCTACGGTTTCAGATCTTGTCTTGTTTTTTCCGGTTGGCTATAACAGAAGTTATCATCCCGGAAAATCGCGGGAAAGAGATTTTATGACTCGAAAATAAAAGTGTTTTCTTCACTACATTTTGTACGTGAGTTATCTATACATTTTTTATTACAAATCATTGTGACGAAGCAATACAAATATTGTCTGAAGTCTACGCAATATTTACTTGAAAATATCGTGGGGAAACTTGTTTTTAATGCTCGGTCAGCTCCACACGTCTTGACTATATATTTTCTGTGGATGAGGCTGATTAAACTAAGGTGATAAGGTAGACTGCGCTGCGCAAGCCTATTCCATCTAAAACGTGTCCAGCTACTAACTACAGCGTACCGTAAGTAAGTAATAAGTTTGACTTGACGTTCATATTATAAGCCTAAACACCTTTATTTTCCTTCCAGATACAAGCCGTAGGATGTCTAAAAATAACCATCTACTCACATTACTAACGACCGAACTCGGATAATTCTCAGGAGAAATTAATTGTGCGTAAAAGGCAACTAAAAAGGTAAGTATTACATAAACTTTATCAATGAATGATTCATAAAAAGTAACCTTCTAAAAAAGGACCTTTTCATTGTCGAAAAATCCAATTTAATAGGCAGGTGTGGCAATTATCCCGTTTATTGGTGCCGTAAAGTTTATTGGTGACGACATTGTAAACCGGGACTGTTCAGCTTAGAAATATCGTTTGAGGTGATACATTGTGAAACTTTTTGACGGAGTGGTAGGCTAGTGCCCAGATGAACGTGTGGGTTCGGTACAAGTGGCAGGACAAAATCCTCTTAATATTATAAATGTGAAAGTTTGTGAGTTTGTATGTATGTTTGTTCCTCAATCAGGCCACAACGACAAAACGGGTTAAGTTGAAATTTGGTGTATATATAGATATAATGCGCGAATAAATAATAGACTTCTTTAAAATATGAAAAATATTCACAAAATGATAAAAAACGCAAAAGGGATGATTTTGGTATAAATAGATGGCGCTGGTGTGCAACAAATCTGACATCACAGATTAAAAACAATCAGTCATTCAGTATTCGATTATTGACGGGTCGGCTAGTGATATATAGATATCTGCCAATATTTGTTCTTGGTATGGATGTGGTGGTACTTCAAGATTTCCTGTGTCATACCCGTGAAATAGGGAAACTTAGTGCGGAGTTAGGACTATGTAGTATGTATGCGACTAAGGTGCGTTAGGTGTTATTTATTTATTACTCGCTCACGTAGTACATAAATAAAAAATAGCATATATGCTATTTCAAGACATTACGAGTCTCATCCACATCCGTTTGGGCATGATTGAGCCTCAATCATCCAAACATACTCACAAACTTTCAGATTTCTAATGTCAGTAGATTTTGAACTTTTAATAAATATTCGCACTATCTGAAACCAGTATCTAGATCTTCATTAAATAACGTTACGCCGTACTTTTATCATGATTAAACATTGCCATTTGATTAAGTCGAAAATTTGGCATTTTAAAGATGGCTTTGGGACAGAGCTGTGCGAGGAAGCTGAGCGGTGAGCAAGGATAATAACCACCAATAGAATTAGGTACTTTATTTTCCTAGTATAGTCTCGTAAAGTTAAGCAATCTTATAAGTGGATTTACTCCTCTCTTTGCTTCCTCATACAGCTCTAGTGGAAAGCCACTCTTAAGCCTCAGATACACTTCGGGACAAATGGGGGGATCTCGTTTATTCTAAAACGTGTCGCTCAACAACTAAGTGAATGTTTCTGGGCCAATGTTGTAATACTTTTTACAAATAAATATATATAAATAGGATCACGACTGTAACCCCCAAGTACAAACGCTTAGATCCTTTGAAGATGTCTAGTGGGGGTAATCAGAGGCACGTCCAAACATTATATTTGGCACATGCCCACATTTTGCAGTAGTTAGCATTCCATACGTGACAGGTTGCAAGCCCATCGTCGCTTACAGGCCACACTACTCATATCCAGCAAGAAACATGTCCCGTATCACGTCAAATGTTGCGGGACACTGCGGAACGTTGCAGCGTCATGTAGATTGAGTATGAGTGTTGCGGGACAATATGTTCTCTATTGTATCCGTGCCTTTATTCACAAACCGATGACACTACAATGGGAGGATTTAGAGCCTTTTACGGTTCGATATAAAGTTTTGAAATAAATTACCTTTATGTCTTTTATCACAAGTCTCTAAGCTACCATACATCGACCTAGCCATACAAAAAAGAATAACTGACAGTACGAACGATTTTATTACGTTTATAAAACTAGAAAAAAAACCGACGAAAATGTTTCGACTAATCGAAAAGTCAAGGGACGAAATTAGTTTTTTTTAATTTTTCTGAAGGAAATATTAGTCCTTAAGTCTATTAATATAATTTAAATGGAAGCAACTTGGGACTATTTTCTAACATAATAGAGAATCAAATCACCATGTAAAAAGGTATGCGCATGCGCGGTCACACATAAATAACGAGTAACAAAAACAATACATGTTGAATTGAGAAACTCCTCTTTTTTGTCGATTAAAAATAGCAATCAGCAAAGTCTATATATATATATATCACTACATAGTATAAAGCAAAGTCGCTTTCCGCTTCCCGCGTCTGTATGTATGTATGTATGTTTGCTTATATCTTTAAAACTACACAACGGATTTTGATGCAGTTTTTTTTAATAGATAGAGTCATTCAGGAGGAAGGTTTATATGTATAATAACATGCTACCCGTGCGAAGCCGGGGCGGGTCGCTAGTTTTAAGATAAATATAGGGAATATCGGTCAAAAGTTATGTTTCTAGATTGGATCTAGCCGCTGCTTTTACACAATTAGCCGACAGCCGCGCCGTGGCCCACTTTCCGTTCTAGTGGGTTCACGACCCGACTCACCTCGTTGGGTCAGTTCGCGGAAACGTTCTGGTTTGAAATGCATTTGTCAAATCATACTAATTCATATAAATGAATAATTTAACGAGTTTTTAGGTGTTTGTGTTCCAATTGGCAAATAGGCAAATTTCAGTTTGCCAATTTGGATAAAAATTAGAACGGATATGACTTAAAATAATATATGCCTAAGCCATTTTTAGGGTAGATTCTGGCTGGAGTTAATAATTTTATTGTTCCATATAACTAAACAGTTTATTTGTTGAATCAAGAATTATAAAAGTTGTCTAATGAGTCTTATGGTTAAAGGTATGAGTGAGTATGCCTCAGGTTAATTTCCACATTACAGTATAGTCAGTTTATTTGAAAGAACCTAGTTGTGGGTAGTAGGTACCGAGGTAACTAGGTTTAATAATCATTTATTCTCAAAAAGATAATAAATATCACTTACATGAGAATCATTTACATAGAAAAAATATTAAGTATAGGTCGTTCAAATTAAGGTTGGTAGGTACACAATTAACGCATCTTTATATATATATCTCTTGATAGGTAAGTACATAGGTAGATAGATAATCCATCAGTAAACATTTGTTCTAATGAACTGAGCAAGTCTTGTTTTAAATGCGTTGATAATTTTGTAATTTTACCAACATAATTTTGTAATTTGTTATGTAGGTACTTTCTTATAGGTTCATTATTGATTGACTTGGTATTTATGTCTGTTTTTGTCAAAAATAACTTATTTCATTTTCACATTTTCCGATTTACACATTTTAATAATTTCGAAAAGGTCAAAAATTTAAATTTTATGAAATTCAAATACAATTAATTTTATAAACTTTTGGTAGGTTGCAGGTTAAAAGCCTAAGGCTTTTAATAACATGAATTTGTTTCTACGCGATTCATTTCCATCGCCGTTTAAAAGCAAATAGATAATACTATAAGTCCCTGTATTCACCTCAATAAGCGAAAACAAGGAACAAATTTAATGAACGCTCAGCAATATCTTATTAGCGCCATTCCAGACAAATTTCCCTCAAACAATACCAAAACAAACATCCCGCCTAATACTTCAATTTCGTCGAACTTTGCTGTGGACTTACTGGGAGAGCCGTTTAAAATTAAATTCGATTGGTCAACGACCGCGTTTCTTTGGTGAGATGTTTTATACTTTGTAAAGAATTGATTTTAGGAGCGACGACCGATGCAACGTCGTGAACGACCAAATAAAGTGTTCCGTTTAACGCGTTAATATTTAGCCGATTCGCAGCACGTTCAAACATTAGATACATTCGGCGCATGCACTTTTTGAAATTGCTAGCATTACATACGTGACAGGTTGCCCGTCGCTGTTATAACAAGCTTTTATTTAACTTGCCCTGTCAGTTAGTATGTATAAAATATTGCAACAGAATTTGAAACCGTTATCCCCAACTGATTGAGCTGAAATTTTGCATACTTAATGTAACTTTGGTAGAGGAGGCGATGCATTGTATGAATTGTTCAATTTATTCCAGAACTTCCAAACTCAACAATAAAAATTGTGTAATTGTAGTAAAAAAAATCCACCTTTCTCACAAGCTTACAAAATCAAAATCAATACAAAGAAACATGCGAGTATTTCCCGAACTTATAGCGGGTTTTATTAGATTTCCGGAAATTTTCCTTATTCCATCACCCTTCAGCTGAATTTAGAAATCGGAGAATAATTTTATTTGTTGTAATGAATGGAAAAGGTTTTTTTACGTGGATTTATTTCTTCTTTTTCGCAAGAAAAGGATCGTCAACATATGATACTCGTATTTTTTTATTTATTCGTTAGTTAATTTTTAGGGTTCCGAACCCAAAGTAAAAAAGCGGAACCCTATTACTAAGACTTCGCTGTCCGTCTGTCTGTCCGTCTGTCCGTCTCTCTGTCACAGAGCTTTATCTCATGAACCGTGATAGCCAGACAGTTGAAATATTCACATATTTTATGATGTATTTCTGTTGCCGCTATAACAACAAATACTAAAAACAGAATAAAATAATGATGTTTTTTTTTGCCGTTTATTATAGATAATGTTACGGAACCCTTCGTGCTCGAGACCGACACGCGCTTAGTCGGTTTTTAAAATTAGTATTATTATTTAAGTATTCAACTTTATTCAATAGTATCTATGCATGGCCTCTCATATCTGTTTACCTGGTGATCCGATTTGGATGATTTTTTTTTTATTATGTAAAGAAAAGTCCAAAGCTGGTTTAGTTTCTAAATAAAATTTAAAAATATTACATCGTGTCTTGACTTTTTGTTTGGTCGAACATTTTCATCATTATTTCTAGTTTTTATAACGTAATTATGCTGTCACTGTTTATACTGTTAATACCTCTAATCTATGTAATGTTTTTTTGTGACCCAAAATAAATGATTCTATTAAAATTTTTCAATAACCAGATTCATGTAATGACCTCGAAAATCTCTTCGACCTTGACCGTTCAGTGATTATATCTTACAACTCTCCAAATAGACCAAACCATCTATTACTTTACCACACACTTGAAGTTGGTCTAATTAATCACTGGAGCCATAAAGTTAACTTGTTAAATTGCTTTATAGCTTTAGAGTTTAAAGCCTATTTGTGTGATGTTAATTAAGGCTGGGAATAAACGGACAGCAAAACCACGAACCGCAGAGCTGACAGCTGATTAAAAGGTCCTAATAAGCTTACTTACAAGTAATTTTAGCATTAAGTTTGTTTGTCTCACGTATTGTTCTGAAGACAAGTATCCAGCAATAAGTTGTCTGTTAAAAAATACTTTTTGTAAAATCCTCCTTCGAGCTAGAAATTAGAATAACGCGCTTGTCATTAGAACTTGACAGGTATGAAAAGTATTTAATCAATCGAACGTTTTACTGAGGAGTTTTGTTGTGAGTGTCCGTTGAACAAGCTCCTGACTCCATCATCAGATTAGCTCGCTGTCACCATATTATTGTATGTACCTATTTCAAACGGCTTCTAATCTGTCAAATTCAAATTCCAATTCAAAAATCATTTATTTCAATAAAATCACAAGGATCACTTTGAAACGTTGTTACGTAGGGAATGCTAACTATGGAAAAAACATTTACAGATTATGAAAATACCCGTCCCACTGCTAAAATCGAACGCCCATCTGAGACGCAAAGCCGAGCAATAAGTGCATTATATCGTCGGATAGTCTATCCTGGCCTTTGCCTCAATGCAATTAAACTGTTTGATTCAGTAGACCATAGACTGATCACCCAACATCGCTCAGTGACCAATACCCCTAGTTAGGGGTGACTTCAGTAATGACGCAAATGCTTGATTTGAAATGACCAACTTAAATCCTAATAGAGTGACCTAATACCCTAGGGAAGTTACTCGAGTTTTTTATCATAATGTACATACTTAGGCCGTTTATCTTAATTTATTTAATTTTAATAACATATTTAACGTGTCATAGGAGAAAACAATTGATTACATTATATCGTACTATCTTTCATCCAGACACGTAAATTCCTGAAAAACAGAAGAAAATTTTCGGGAATAATAGCCTAGCCCGTTCTCACCTCACCTAACCTAGACTTTAAACTATGTCTAAATGAAATTTTATCACAATCGTCTCAGCGGTTTGACCGTGATAACGTCACAGACAGACAGACAAAGTTACTTTCGCATTTATAATATTAATATAGAGTATAAATTATATCTCTCGTTGTTGGTAAATGATATCACGACGTATGGTAAGCTATACATATTATTATCTTTTTAATTCAAAATCCCTCAAAGCAATAATTGCTCGAAAAAAAATCTATGTAGGTACGAAAGCGATCCTTGTGATTTTTTAATAAGTAAATACCATTGGTTTTGTTATAGTTCTTTCTACCTCATAACAAGCTTGTATGTAACCGTAATAACCTTGTGACAACGTTGTAAACACGCTCAAAGAATTTTCTCGTGACTACTTGGTTAGTAAATATAATAATATATACCTTTTATTCTGGGCGCATGTTTGTTTATACAAGACTAATAGAAACCCTCGTAATTTTTTACTCGTGAAGTTATTCTTAACAGACATCAACCCCCGCTACATACCCTTTAGGGGTTGAATTTTGGGAATTAATTTTACACACCAAAAGGAATATATCCTCTAAATTTCAAGATTGTAAAGCCAGTAGTTAAGGCTGTTCGTTGATAGATCAGTCTGTCAGTAACGCAAGAATTTTACTAGTATATTCTCGAAAGGCCCAGGACTGCCCCGTACACTTGTCATTACGACCAGTGGTCCTTCCTAAACGACTACACAGAAGTTGTGACTCCAACAGCGAACACTTTTTTTTTAAGTCCTTTGTAAAGGACCGTTGGGTGTTAATGAGTACAAATCTGAAAAATGGGCTGGGCCGGAATGGAAAAGAACTGTGGGCCTTACGAGTATATATTTAAAAGTATAAATACGGCATTATTTATTTTTAAAAATTCATTGTTTAATTTTCCTCAAACAGTAATATTAACTTGGTTTTATATTTAAAAGTCTGCAAATGTCTGCTTAAAAGCTCTTAGAATGCACAAAGATCCCTAACAGCTTTTATTAGTAGCAATTATCGGGTCCTAACGATTGAGAATACATAAAATTATCTAATTGAGTTCACTGACCCAAATCCACTTCACACGGTCACGGGATAAATACCTATTTAAGGCGTCTTAAGGGTCAAGCCACATATAATTGCGCGTTTCATTACTGTGCCAATTTTATGCCGGTGGGGATTACCAAATATCCGGGCTATTAATACCATACCAAACACTTGTAATAGAGGGTAGATGTAGCATGGCAACAGTTGGGTCTAAATTGTTAGTGTTATTTTGACCTTAATCTTCTTCAGTGGGCGAATGTGTTCACTATTCCAATGGGATTGGTGTAACAGGGTTATGTTCACGACTTTGAGGGAAGTAGCCCTTAGGATTTTGTCAGAGGCTCGTCCAAACATTAAGTTTAAGTAGCATTTCAGACGTGACAGGTTGCTACTTATAAGAATACTAGCAGTCCGCTTCGGCTTCGCACGAATGTACTAATAATTTTATGGCAATTTTTTTTACACCTTGGGTTACATTATTAAAGTTTTAATAGGGATTATGTTCATTCAGGGATAATGTAGGATTCTAATGGTAAAAGAATTTAGAGCATATTCAATGCACACAAACAATCAAATTTCCTCATTATAATATTAGTATAGACTAACAAATTCAAATTCAAATTCAAAAATCATTTATTTCAATAAAATCACAAGGATCACTTTGAAACGTCTTAGGAACTAGGTGAAGCTACGCCGATTCCACGCGACCAAGCCTAGAAGAATCAGGCAACAAACACGGCTTGGGGTCTACCTTTTTTTTTATGATCCTTTCCTTAATGCTATGTAGAGCTCCAGTGTGGTGCCAATCGAACAAGGTGAAGGCTCAAACAAGAATAATAATTAAAAGTTAAAAGTACCTACTACTCAAGTACGTAGGTACAGCAATAAAAAAAAATAACTAAAGAGCTTCAGCACAAATTCAAAAAGCAACACACGCTACACTTGATTTAGAATTAAAACTTACAGATAAAATAACTATTTGTTTAAAAATAATTAAAGTAGACAAATGTTACACAAAATGAAATTAAGTACCTAAATCAATATTTAGCTGTCGAGTGGCAGAGCGACATCAGGCCACGAGGATTTATCATTTATATAATCATCTACAGTATAATACGCTTTGTTTATAAGATTATTCTTTATATAGGCTTTAAATCTTCTAACGGGAAGTTTTGTTGCGTTTTCTGGCAGTTTATTATAAAATAGTATACAATTCCCCATAAACGACCCCTTCACTTTTTCTAATCTAAATTTGGGTATGTACAATTTGTTCTTATTTCTTGTGTTAATACTATATACATCACTTTTTTTCTTAAAGAAAGCCATATTCTTATGAGTATACAGTAAGTTTTCATATATATATTGTGAGATTACTGTGAGAATGTTAATTTCTTTAAATTTTTGTCTCAAAGAGTCCCGGGACTTCATTTTATAAATGGCACGTACTGCCCGTTTTTGTAAAACAAAAATAACTTGAATGTCTGCTGCCTTACCCCAGAGAAGAATTCCATACGACATTACACTATGGAAGTAACTAAAATAAACTAGCCTAGCTGTGGCTTCATCGGCCAGCCGCCTAATCGTGCGGACTGCATAGGCAGCGGAACTAAGTTTACCAGCAAGTGTTACAATATGAGGTCCCCATTGTAAGTTTGCATCAATATTGAGACCTAAAAAAGTAGTCGAATTAACAAGCGTAAGAGTCTCTTCATTTATTTCAATGTTAGTCGGAGTATGCCGTACACTAGGCAAAGAGAATTTAATGCATTTTGTTTTCTTAGAATTAAGCAATAGATTGTTTACAGTGAACCAATTAAAGACTAGCGACAGTGACGCATTTATGTCATCGAAGTTAACTTTAGATCTATCGACTTTAAAAATAAGCGACGTATCATCAGCAAATAGGACTATGTCACAAATGTCTTTTACATAGAATGGGAGGTCATTAATGTAAACTAAGAATAAAAATGGACCTAAAATCGAGCCCTGTGGAACTCCCATTTCAATAAATGACCCAGAAGATCGTTCGCCACCGATATCAACTTTCTGGACTCTATTGGACAAGTAAGATTGTAAGAGGTGAATTGCCTGGTTATGGATGCCATAGTGTTGTAACTTTGCGATTAGAGTTGCGTGACTCACGCAGTCAAACGCTTTCGACAAATCGCAAAACACACCGATCGCATCTTGCGATTTCTCAAAGGCCTCATATATGTGCTTTAAGAGCAAAGTACCGGCATCGGTTGTTGATCGACCCTTTGTAAATCCAAATTGATGACAATGAAGTAGCCCATTAAGATTGAAGTGAGATAATAACTGAGTAAGAATAACTTTTTCAAAAATTTTACTTAGAGCAGGCAATACTGATATTGGTCTATAATTAGAGGGATCTTTCTCGTTTTCCGACTTGTACAAGGGAATGAGTTTACTATGCTTCATGAGATCAGGAAAAATTCCCTCGTCAACAACTGGTTTAACTGGTTTTCTCACAATGTTTTCCTACACCGTTTTATGCACGCGTCAATGTGCATTACATTTTTCGAATAGAGAAATCCAATGATACACTAGAGTTTGTACCCACGACCTTCGAATTAAAAGTTGAGGTACCCACTCGGCTAACGCTCTTTATATTAATATCAATATTATCTGTATCATATAAGACATCTAATGACCCATCTTCCATAATATTTTATGGGTATGATCGCGATGTCCAGTTTCATCACAGGGAGTTTACTCTTGAAAACGATAAACGATCGTGACGTTTAATTAAAATTAATTTATTGTTTTTAATGATGTTAAAGTAGGGTTACGAACATCATTGATTATTTATCAAAGGTAAAGGCGGTCGTTCTATCGTTGCAACTATAGTCGAAATGATGTAATTTTGGCAAGACTTGTAACGATATATCGTTTATCAGTTTGCGAGTCGAACCCCAGAAAACTGCAATCTCCAACCTAATTTTCGTGAATATTATCCCACTGCTGGGCAAAAGCCTATCCAGCCTTTCTACCTATCTTGATCCAGCGATAGTTTCTACCAATCATGATAGAAGTTATCTAAATCTGATGAAGCCAGCGCTTTTTCCCATACTTATATTTCTCCCAAAAAAATATGAAAACCAATTTCCAACTTCATCTCTCTCCCAATTTCCACATCTATTCACTCAGACAATAGGTTTAGTGCATAAAATATGCAAATCCTGAAAAACATGATTCAGTAACGTTTGTTCTTTCAAAATATTCAAAGGAAGATAATCCGACGCGTAGCTCAAGCTTTATTTTACAGTTCATAAAAAGATATTTTTAAAAAATCTTGTGAAAATTTCAATTCCCTTCTGGAGGGAACTAATATAGTTGTAGGTTCTTGCTTAGACTAGATTCTAGATAAAATTATGTATATGAACAGTAAAATAAAATGATAGTAAAATAGAATGTCATGTTTATGACGTTTTTTTACAAGCATTTCTCCAGCCAAAAATATTAACATAAATTAAACAGAAAATTGGCTGTTATCCCAACAGTTGATGTTCTATGAGATCCTAAATATCTAAAAAGGGCAGTCAGAGGCACGTCCAATCACCAATTCAAAAAGTCAAATCAAAAAGTTTTAGCTTATTCTTATAAGCGGCGGCCGTTTGTACAAACGCATACATTTTTCAAATACTTACATTTAAGTTTAATATCACTTGAACTGCTATATTACGGGCGCCAGCGATCTAGCGGTCGTCATTTGAAACAGAAACAACTTTTTAGAAACCTTAAAATAGAGCATTGAACTACTTATGTGCTACAGCTTTTTTAGGAACTCAATATAAGAAGATAGATTTTTCTTGCGAAAAGATTTTTCTTTCAGAAAAAAGTGTCCATGCAGATAATCTTACTAATATTATAAATCCAAAACTTTGTGAGGATGTTTGAATGTTTGCGGCTATATCACGTCCAAACATCGACCACATAGCCCAATAGACGCCTAATGGCATCATTCTCTCCAAACAAAAAAATCAGTTAAACCGTTAAGGTGTACGGGTCTGGGGGAGCGGTAAAAAATGCATTCTGATTGGCCGGTTCAATGTCACAGCCCGCCGCGGGGCTCGTTGCGTATCGCGCTCGGTGTCTTATATCAGCAGTATAAGCCTAATATGATGTTTGAAAGTGTTCGCCTCGCATGGGGAGTTTATATTAGGCTGTGTGGTCGATGCGTCCAAACGACCAAACGTATTTAAATGACACTTGGAATTATTGATTATGTCCTGGAATAACACAAAGGATACTTTTTATCCATCATATTTTTATAATACACGAACGATACCCGGGCGGAAACTAGTTACTATACTCTCTAACCTTTTAATAACTTAAGATAGAAGGACCGGACTGAATAAATTAACCGACTTGGTATTACATGGATCTCACAACTTTTTACGATAGAAGAACTGAGTTACGTTGCGAAACTTGGCTTTTTTTTACAAGTTATGTTTTTAATAGCTAAACATTTGTCTTGTAGTAGGAATGAAATATCTTGCTTCTAAATCGACTTTCCCACTACACTATCAAGGTCGTCTAGTATCTCAATCGAACTAAAATAATGCCCCAATGATTTCACGATATCTCATTTTCAATAGTGCTATTGGCAGCTAATCTTATTATCCAATTATCAGTTAAGTGGCTACCACCTTACTTTTATCTTAAGGCCCATACATAACTCAGCCCGTGCAGTTTCAAATTTCTGACATAATAAAATTATCTGCAAAGGAGTAAGTATATGAATTATTATTATAATATAATTACGTTTCAGAAAACTAAATAGAAAACCGACGAAAATGTTCTTCTGCGCTGTAGGTTGTGGGTTCGATCCCCACTCAGGGCAAACATTTGTGTGATGAACATAGATGTTTGTTCTGTGTCTGGGTGTTACTATATAATACGTATGTATTTAGAAAAAAAAAAAAAAAAAAGTATATACTTATTCTATTAGTTATCTGGTTCCCATAGTACAAGCTTTGCTTAGTTAGGGGCTAGATGGCGTTGTGTGAAAAGTCCGCCAATATTTATTTATATTTATTTATTTATTAGTCCTACATTAATATGATTTAAATGGGACCAACATGGGAGTATACTCTACAGTCTACACAATAGAAAAAATCATTCAAATTGGATCATCAGGTAAAAAAATATGCGTGGTCATACATGGTGGTAACCTATGGATATTTTATCTGAAACTAGCGACCCGCCCCGGCTTCGCACGGGTAGCATGTTATTATACATATAAACCTTCCTCCTGAATCACTCTATCTATTAAAAAAAACCGCATCAAAATCCGTTGTGTAGTTTTAAAGATATAAGCAAACATACATACATACATATTACATATAGACGCGGGAAGCGGAAAGCGACTTTGCTTTATACTATGTAGTGATAAATGAATAATAATACATAAAAAAAAAACATATGCGCCGATTTGAGAACCTCGGTTTAAAATAGGATCATGACTGAAATCTCCGATAACGGTAGACATCCACTCAGATCTTCAGGTGCTCAGATCCTTGAAGATGACTAAAGGAGGTAGTCAGAGACATGTTCTAATATCACCTTTGGCACATGTTCAAATTTTACACAACACAACATAACATTTTAAAGGTTTCAAGACCATCGTCTCTTATAAGCATACTTTTTTTTGTTTCCAACTACTACCTTTACTTACAGAAATAAATAACATCTATTACCAATATATTACAGAATTATATACAATACTAGCTGCTCGCCCCGGCTTCGCACGGGTGGTTTCGGATAAAAAGTAGCCTATAATTATTCTGATGTATAAGCTATATTACTTAAAGTTTCATTTTAATCCGTTCAGTAGTTTTTGCATGAAAGAGTAACAAACACACACACACATACACACACTCACAAACTTCCGCATTTATAATATTAGTAGAAAGTAGGATGTGCATTTGCTACGAATAGTACAAATCATTGCGAAACAAAGTTCAGTGAAACATAAACATCTTCAGCAACATCTTTTGTTAGAAAGTCCACAACATCCAAGAACCCATGAAAGTTTTCAGTGCATTAATTTCCAGACGAAGCGTTTAGTCGCTTATCTCAATAAATCAAATCCTTTATCTTTTAATTTCTTACTTTCAAACTCGCCGTTCCGAAACTTTCTGATCCCTTACCAGGTTTAACTTCTTTCAAACACAGTTCTGCTATTTTAGGCTTCAAAACTCAAGTATGAAGTATTCTGTGCCTTAACTAAAGGCTAAGGCGCAAGAGGTGTTTAATAGATTTTGTTTATTTTATTTACATATCAAGTTTGTAAACTTACCTACACAGTTGTTATAAGACTTTTTAGTTTCTTGAGAACCACTCTAAACTAAAAAAATATATCTACACTACGTAAAGAGGTACAATTTGTATTTTTGTCTTTATTTGATAAAAAAATATACTGAACTATTTAAAAAAAATATATTTTACCTATCTTAAATGGCAATCATTACAATAATGTAACAAAACGTATCAATATATCTCATTGTACATCAAGCAATCATCAAGTCGGGGCGGACTGCTATGTTTTATAATGGAAACTGCATATACAACAGATATGAGATGAGCTGATACCAATTTAAATTACATTTTGATGAGAATCAGTTCAGTAGTTAATGAAAACGTGGAGTTGTGTTTATGATTTTTGTTGCTTGTGTATTTAATTAACGATGTGTAGTTTTATGATAGTATAAAACTACAAAGAAAAGTCAAAGTTAACAGGTATTTATTTCAAGAAATTCACAAGGATCACTTTGAAACGTCTTAGGGTTATGTGAAGCTACGCATGTTCCTCACGACCAAGCCTGGAAGAATCAGGCTCGGGGCCTACCATTTTTTTTCAATAATCCTATCTTTAATGCTATGTAGAGCTCCAGTGTGGTGCCGATCGAACAAGGTTAAGGCTCGAAACAAGAATAATAATTAAAATTAATAACCGAGTAGGTACAGCAATAAAAAAAAAACTAAAGAGCTTGGGTAAACAACCATACAAATACTATTTGAGTTCATATTGTACCTACAATTTTAGAGTTTGTGCGTAAAGTCAATTTAACTCGACTCGTGTGGAGGTGTATCTCTGGGGCTCCACGTTTTCAACCTTCTTCGCCATTATAAGTTTACCATACACCAAAACCAGTTTAACCTCCTTCGATAGGAAATCCCAAGGTTGAAAAGACCACATCACTGACCAAATAGCCTAGTTCTAAGAGTGTTAGTTAGTTATTTCGGGACCTCTGTATAAATAGTTCGTATATTTTTGGCATTCAATAAGTTTATTCGTTTTAATTTCCTATAGTATAAAACTTTATGATGTGTTAATAAAGAACATTTACTTTTCAGAGACATAATCGTATTACTGACCCTTTTTTAATCAAAAATATTTTTTATTTGTTTGAAAATGAAATGAAATAGGCTCACGAATGTAATCCCTAAGTACAGTAGACATCTTCTCAAATCTCCAGGCGCTCATGTCCCTGAATATGAGGATAGTCAGAGCCACGTCCAAACAAAAAGTTTGGCACATGCCTACAATTTGCAGTAATTTACATTCCATACGTAACTGGTTGCAAGCCTATCGCCGCTTTTTATGTATGTACAAAGACGAAATCAGTTTGTGCCCTTCACAGCTATTTAGTTAAAATAAAAAAATAACGAAAGCAAATGGATCCGCTTCGGGATAAACTCGGAATTTCTATAAGATTTTACGATGTTATCTATACTAATATTATAAATGCGAAAGTAACTTTGTCCGTCTGTGTCGTTAACGCGGCTAAACCACTGGGCTGATTGTGACAAAGTCAAAGTCAAAGTCAAAAATCATTTATTTCAATAAAATCACAAGGATCACTTTGAAACCTCTTAGGACATACAAACGTCTTATGACAAAATTTCATACATAGTTTAAAGTCTTAGGACGTACCTTGGCTAAATATATTGGCCAAATATATTGGCGGATATTGGCTAAATTTCAATGTTTTACAATAACGTCGAATCCAATCAGTAAATATATTCAACCTACGCGGACGGAGTCGCGGGTACAAGCTATTTTACAATAGTTTTACTATTTGATAGTACTAATTGCCTTTGGTTATACGTAAGTTGTCACTATCTTCAAGATTGTACTACTTCAATTGGACACAAAACCAACAATCTCTAAGCAAGCAATTAAGATTCAACTCGGGTCGCCATAAACCGTACAAATAATTGAATCCCACAGATAATATCACAAAATAACTAGAAATGTAGCCATTAGGTACCACAACCAATTGTAAACCGGCTTTGTAGGGATTTACTTAGTATTTGAGTGAGTTTCTTTACTCTTAGGTCCAACTCTACCAACAAAAAAGTATTTTAAACCGACGAAAAAAGAGGAGGTTATCATTTCGACAAATGTACTTATATATTTTTATGTACCGCACATATTTTGGAGACGTAGAGGTAAGCCAAAAAAAAGATTTATGGACTGGTGAACTGATTTAGGTGATTTTTTTTCTATTGTGTTTAGATAATCCTACATTGGTCTCATTTAAATTATATTAATGTAGGATTAACAGTTGATTAGTGGATACATTTTCATAATTTTCTTTTTAGTTTTATATACGTTATAATTACTCAATTATGTTTTCTCTACTCCTAGATTCAACTCTACCAACAAATAAGTATATTGAAGTCACTAATCTGAGCGTAATTGTACACTTTATGCTAAGGATAGCTTTGTTGACATTTAGTCGGAGGCGAGTTGATATAAATAATATTTATTTTTGTAGCAGCGATGGGCTTTCAATCTAACACGAATGGAATGCTATGTCCCGCGACATGATGTCTTCTAGTGAAAACGCGACTTAAGTTTTGCACTGTGCTACGGGCTACGGCGTAGCACTGCGTAGCATCGCGTACCATTGCGTAGCTTCGCTACGATAGTTGCTACGTACCGTCAAAAATAATTTATCTCCGTCTTAGATTATATAGATATACGTAGATCAATAGGGTTTATGTGCGTAGTCGTTTATCTGATGGAAGAAAGGACTGACTATTATATCGACGTCACAATCTTTTGTTGTTGCGCAAAATAACAAATTTTAATCAATACTAATATTATTAATACGAAAGTAACTCTGTCTGTCTGTCTGTGACGTTATCAATGCCATTCATTGAGCCAATTGTGATAAACTTTTTTTTTCAGGATTGTTTTTACTATAATGTCAAAAATCGTTAAGAGCTATAATAATATGACGGTTTTAGATCAGTTCAACTGTTTTTTGAAAAAACTTAATTGGGTTTTCCAAAAAAACAATTGCACAATAAATTGTACTATTAACTTTTGTACAACGTATTTGTTATAGACATCAGTATAATACTGCGTACAACTTACTGAGGCTTATAATTATTATCAAACTTCGAAATTTGTGCTTGACTTGTTTATGGCATAACATTGCCGATTGGTGAATTTTAGTGAAGATTGGTAAAAAAAAGGAGCCATATATAAATAAATAAATATTTACTTATATAGTAATTTCCTTATAAAAGTTAAGAACCAATTTATCAAAAGAATTATTTTAAATTGTCAAAATATCTACTTTAACAAAAATAAATGTGAGCACGTGCCAAATATAATGTTTAGATGTGCCTTTGACTAACTCCTTTTGACATCTTCAAGGATTTGAACGCATTTGGTGATAACAGTCATGATCCTTTTTTTATTAAATACTTTTTATATTATTTGATTTTAAAAGTTGTTCATTGATAAGAAAATATCTTCAGAGAAGTATTGCAAAAAAAAACTAGTGCAAAAATATAAGGTATCCGAAGTGGGATCAATGAACCAGAAATACCCTAGCTAAATAAAATGAAAATTACATAAACAATACAGAGACAGTAGGGCAGTTTTATTACTATATAACATTTCCTCAACAAATATCATATTGGAAATGTAATAGCGAACTAAAGATCTGATTCTCTACAAAGTGGTAATCGTAATAAGGATCGATACCACGTAATTGAGATAGTCGCGTAAAAGCGTAAAACAGGTTTCACGCGATTAACTTAAAAGTGACGTACTGGTTGTAAAACAAATCCTTCCGCAACATGTTTGTGCCGACCTAAAAGCCTGCGTAAAAGCGTAAAACGTACAAACAGCATCAAAAGCAGATGAATTTTTCGAAAAATGTATTTTGAAAACTTTGGCGGAAAATCTACTTTACGGCCGTCGTATGATGGTTGCCTCATTTAATAAACTGGACCTTTGCGTACTTATTGAAGAAAACAATGTTCTTATAAGTAGGTAGTCTCTAGTCTTACCGATATAGAAATTACAAGGAAGCATAATTTGGAAACTTTGTGGTTAGAAATAACCTACATTTCAGTTAACAAAAATGTTGGTTTTAGAAAATAAACAACATACAACAAAGTTAAAAAAATTAAAAGAATACGTTGTTTTTGGATTCTGTACCATATTTCCAAAACTTATCGCCTTATACCTTATTGAATTGTATACAAAGTGTCAGTTTTGACGTTATGACGATACGATAGTGATTCGTGCTAGCCCCGCTGAAATATATGTTAAATGTTACTAAGTGGTAATATTAACAATTGTCTTAAAATAAAATACAATCAGTCTTCTACGTGACGATTATACAAATTAGAGTATAATATTCATAATTACAATACTTTGTAATTACATAAAGATACTTTATAATGAGAAACATAATTATTTAATTTATTCCAAGTCTAAAACTGACTTTGAAATATAATTCGACCTTATTATGAACTAGAGGACGGCTAGATCATTTATTTTATTGGAATAATAGCTTTTACCTATAAATTCGTTCCGTTACAACCTTTTGTTGATCATGCAGCTAGTATCTGCTTATCACATGAGTGACCACACTCACACATCCATCTAATTCAACAATCTTGCAATATTTCATAAACCGTTTTTTTTTTGTTGAAAAATGTAGCCGATGTGATGATGATGATAGTAGCCTATGCCCATCCCAAGACTTAAAACTTTCTTTATATGAAATTTTTTCACAATCGGCCCAGCGGTTTGGCCGTGATAATGTCACAGACAGACAGACATGTGATTTGATCTAAAAAAACTAAAATAAGTTAAAATAATTGATTGCAACATTTTTAATATTATCAGTTCGTGTCTGTTTTAAAATGATAATACTAAAAGGTTTCAAAATTATTCTTGTCATTTTATCTAAGCTTTTATAAGTTATTTCTCTATTTTCGTAACGTAGTTTTGAAATCACGCGCAAACCCTTCTCATGGCTTAACTTTACTGCTAGAACGGACATGTCACTTAGAACGTTCAATTGTTTTACAACATGCGGTCACCGATCTATATTAGTGACCTCGCTAAAGGATCAATGAAGCAAGCTAAAGCTCTTTTAGGCATAGGTACTACTTGGTTAGTACTTTTTAACCGACGAAAAACGGAGGAGGTTCTCAAGTCGACGTGTATATATATATATATATATTTTATGTATTACCACATATATATTTTTACCTGGTGATCCAATTTTAATGATTTTGATTCTATTGTGTAGAGAATAGTACCATGTTGGTCCCATTTAAATTATATTACTGTGGGACTATTAGTTACTTCATAAAACTAAAAACTAATATTGTCTTTTGACTTTTGGATTGGTTGAAACATTTTCGTCGGTTTTCTTTTTAGTTTTTTCAAACGTAATTATAATTATTATTCAAATTATACTGAAGTGTTATTATTATCGATGTTGAAACTAACCCCTAAATTAATGTTGACTTTCTAGGGTTCGCAATAATGGCCGTAATTCAGCAGCGCTACAATATCCAACATAAGAAAGTAATAACAGATCGATCTTCGCCGCCGTTCTATTAAATATAAGTGAGGGTCATGTCTTTTGCAATTTCTATAAAGTAGCTGAGATATCTAGATATAATCACGTCTCTGCCTAAAAATTCTTATCCCTAAGATTTATGGGATAATTCTTCAAGATGTGGGAGAAAGCTTTTGTTGATAGTCATATCTCATGGCTTATAAAAATCAGCATTAAAATGAACGGATTTATAGCCGACCTAAATAAGCTAGTACGAAAAAAAAATAGGATCAGGACTGTAATCCTTATATACGGTAAACATCCTTTCAGATTTCCAGGCACTCAGATCCCTAAAGATATCTAAAAGGGTTAGTCAAAGGCACGTTCACATTTAATTTGTAACATGCCCACAATTTGCAGTAGCTAGTACCTACGAGTAGGTGCCGATGGACAGGTATGGGTTAGATGTCTGTGGTGAGACAAATGTTTGCATTATCTGTAAATAGTTGTTTTGGGAGTATTGTAGTTTTCTGCTACTCGTAGATTCTGATACCCAAAAATCAGGGAAACTCTGGGTTCAATTATTTTGTTGGATGTTATTTTTTATTTATTGCGATTCAGTTGCTACAAATATAGTAAACTCTTTAGTCGTGAACAATTGTAAATACTAGAAACAAAGATGAACAAGTTGTTCTACGATAAAGCGGGAACAGCGTCGTGGGAACAGCGATAAACTCGCTGTTCCCACGATTAGGCTCACTAAAACTAAGAAATCATTTCAAGGGCAATGTGTACGCTTCTATAACAAAATCCCAAATGACATGCAAAAGCTATCTATTAGGAAATTTAAAAACTTAATTAAACGCAAACTATGCAAAAAGGCTTACTATAAAATATCTGATTATTTAGACGACAAAAAAGCCTGGGACTGCTCCAACTCGCTGTATCAATAATAATTAAGATTCATTTTGTATTAAAAATAAGTACAAAGACTTAAAAAAAAAAAAACAATGTACAAAATTAAACTAATAATTTAGTTTAATTTTGTACATTGTTTTTTTTTTTTAAGTCTGTACTTAACTAAATTTGACGATTCTAAATGATCCAAGTGATTTCAATGAATAAACGCTATTTTGATTTTGATTTTGATTTTGATTTACGACTAAGGCTCATAAAAGTTAAGGTATATTTTTGTTACTACATGTCAAAGCTTTAGCAAATTTAAAAATATAATTCAATAAAAACTTTACACAAAAACTGATTATTTAGATTACAAAAGAGCCTAAGACTGAATATGCTCCAGCTCCTATGAATAATTTTATTCTTATTTGATAAATATAAACCCTATTAATATATTTGATAAATCAAAATATTGGTCCTTGTGAATACAAAGAATTTGAAAAGTTATCTAATGGTTTTGTAACAAAAGACGTCTAACTACTCGTAGGTTGTAGGTACTATAAAAACGGCGTGACGATAAGTATTTGATGTTTTATCAAAGTCTGATCTAAAACATTAAAGATCCATAAAACTAACTGGCATTTCCTTTTTACGGATAGTAAAACATTATTATGCTGAAACGATGAACTAGTAGTTTTTTTTAACTGACGATGCAAAAAGAGAAACTTCTCAATTCGACATGTACATTATTTATATTTTGTTGCTTATTTTTTTATATGCATCTTTTTACCTGATGATCCGATTTGTATTGTGTAGAAAATAATCCCAAAATGGTCTCATTTAAATAATAAAAATGTAGGCTAATAGTTATTTTATGAAACTTGAAAAACGTATACCTTTAAATTTTCGATTGGTCGGAACATTTCTGTCGGTTTTCTTTAAGTTTTTTAAACGTAATTATTTACTAGAATGGCAAACTCATTTAAAAACGAAGTAATGAAAACCCTTTGCCCAACTTTAGGCAACCCTAAATTCTCCACTCTCAGAAGTCAGGCCCTAAAACAAAATAACAAATACCTATTTCAATACAACTTTAAGCAAACTTGCAACCAGCAAATTAGTCTAAACTTTCAAGTAAAGGTACTCGCATAAATGATCAAAAAGTTTTTCAATTTTGTAGGTTGGTTGAATAGAGCTCCCCCCGTTGCTTGATAAGGAACATTTTAAAACTATTGAAACACGCTGATACAATGACCTTAGGAATTCGTACTTTTGACTGAGAACGATTGAAAGATGTTATTTTGTCTAGACAAGAGGAATGTATGGGCTTAAAGCCTTTTCACGATATTAGAGCACCAGCAATACCATCAATTATGTTAAAAAATATATTAATAAAGATCTTTTTAAAGCTTTATATGTCATTGTGCCATAATTTATGTCATACTAGCTGCTCGCCCCGGATTCGCACTAGTGGTATTTGGATAAAAGTAGCCTATGTGTTATTCTGATGTATAAGCTATATTACGCTATATTAGTTTTTACGTTAAGAGTAACGAACACACACAACCACTCACAAACTTTCGCATTTATAATATAAAGTAGGAAGTTAAAACTCTCGCGTTTACTATCATTTTTATTATTTTATTCTTCTCTTCCCACTTAATGTGGGGTTGGCACATGTTGATAAACATTGCAAAACATTTACAACCGGCCGCTTGCCTGACGTCAATCCTCTTTGGGAATTACCGTCGTAACTTCGTTCATGTGAAGTTATCTTCAAACAGACTTCAACACTCGGTGCACTTCCTTATGGGTTGAACTACAAGTATTCCATTTTTAGTCCAACCTTACACACCAAGAAGGAATACTAAAAATTTCAAGTTTCTAGGACCAAAGGTTTAGGCTGTGTGATCAGTCAGTCAGTAACGCAGAGTTTTATATATTTAGATTTTGAGCGTTGTCACATGCATATACTGATTTCAGAAATAATAAAAGCTTTTTATATAAATTCAATTCAAATTTCAAAAGTATTCACTTGAAGACTATAAAAATAAATTGCTAAGTACCTACTTGAAAAAAATGATTGATACTGCGCTTTAAACATCAACAGTACTTTATCAAGCATTCTAGTGAACACAAGAAGCACTTTATCCTTTTTTCAAGTTTTTATTTAACTTGCAACTATGTTTGTTCGGGTGGAATCTTGCAACTCAATTTTGAAGCAGTTATCCACAATCGATTGAGCTTAAATTTTGCATATACCTTTAGTTCTGTTGACAATACAGTAATGTAGCGACAGCGAGCTGATCTGATGATGGAGCTTTTCAATAGAAACTCACAATGGAACTCCTTATGTGACAGGTTTGTTGGTATATGTTATATTATGTGACAGGTGCTCGATGGTTTGAATGTTTTTACAAAAGCTGGTCATTGAAAAAAATATTTTTCAACAAAAATCTTTTTTGATCTTTTTGAATCAAGTCAATGACCGGGGTAAGGTATGGTGACCCTGAAAACGGTCATTAACTGAAAGATCAGTGAAGTGTAAGATTAAGTGTGTTTTCCTTTACCGTTTGAGAGTAATTAGCGTACCCTTTACCTTATGGAAAATTTATTGTTGCATGCCCGGAATTCGAATCCACAACCTTTGGATTGAACACTAGAGTTATTAGATATTAATATTATTAGATATTTAGATATTAATCTAGGGCTAACTCTATGGACTGATGATATTTTTATTCACATATGTACTAAGCTTTATTTGGCTCTATGATCCTTGAAGATATCCAAAGGGGGTAGTCAGACGTATATCCAACCTTTACATTATGCACACATATTTTCTGTAGATAGCTCTAAATATGTGACAAGTTGCAATCCCATCGCATTTAGAACACTAACTGGCATTGGTGACAATAAACCTTATTAGTGTCAAACCAGTAACCAACCAACGTCTAAACTTTGACAAATTGCTGAAACATCGCTTGTTATTTGTCAAAAGTTGACTGCATTTGCAGTAACTTGTACAATGGAAACTGCAACTAATAGTTAGTGAATAATTGTAGAGTCGGAGCTACTGTGAAAGTTTATAATTATTGTGGTAGTTCGCTTTGGGTTTTGTCTATTCATTATTTTTATTTCTGTGTAATTAAGGTCAATTTCAAACTTTGGGAGTACTGACTTCTATTCTGCTATATCATAGCGGAGATAATTTTCATTTACTTTGGAAAGTGGCCAGGAAAATGATCATCATAAGACGAGGAATATATTTTTTGACGAGGAATAGGTTTTTTGATTTTTGAAAACAGATTGAGATGAAATTTGCTGTAGATGTAGATATAATGCCCGAATAAAACATAGACTACTTTGGAATACGAAAAACATCCCCAAAATGGTTAAAATATGCATAAGGGATGATTTTGGTATAGATGGCGCTGGTGTGCAAAAATCAGACATCAGTGTTAACATAAGTCGTCACAGCAACGTGCGTTACTCAATGCGATTATTGAAATTTGGACAGGACAACGTCTGTAGCGGGTCTGCTAGTACAAGATAAAGACACGTGTAAGAACCAATAACTTGTGGGTGTTCAGGAAATATATATAACGCGTTTTCATCAATTCGAGTCAGAGGATTTATCAAAGAGATTTTTATTCAAAGGACAACAAAGTACAGGCAACATTTATCAATAAATTATTTTGGACGAATGTGAAAACCTGTGGGAAGACTTTGAAAGGCAAATTTTAATTGTGTGAAAACGCTTCAGATGTAGCAGCTTGTCAACCAGAGCTGTACTCGAGGATATGAAACACGAAACCTGATTTGTAATGTCAAAATCACAAGGTTAGTATTTATTTTGATAAAATCACGCTTTCAATTTAAGTTTTTTGAACTTAATCGTTTGACACAGGTTTCGTCACTATTACGGCTCTTTTATGAAAACGATGACGTGTTTAAAATGTTGCTAAACGACGGTAAACGTATTTATTTAGCCATAATTAATACTACATTAGATATTTATATCAGTTATATTAATTAAGGACACATTATACACATAAAAAAACGTCCAAATTATATAAAAAATATACAATTCAAATTTGAGCGAATATCTCTCACAGAACTAAAAATAAACACTCATCAACCATACGCAAATTATGTCTTAGTCAATCTTGGTTGTTGTACTTTACAATGAAAGCGTTGAGTGCAGACTAACATGTACCACTTAAACAAGCCTAGCTCCGTCTCTGGCTAGAGCACGAAGCTTGAGCTCAGAATGGGCACGTAATGAAGCACGCCTCACAGATTACGCTGCGAAATTATTTTTGTACTCAGAAAAATTGTGTTTAGCACCTCTTGACTAAGCATTATTTCACAAGTAGAAACATTGAGGCTAAGGGTGAGTTTCCATCTACGCGGACCTGTGCGGAGCGGACCAGTGACTGCGATTGACATTAACAAACTCTTATAACTGAACGCTATCATTGGTCCGCTTCGCACAGCTTTGCACAGCCCCGTCATAGCTCCGCGTATGTCGAAACGCACCCTTAATACTCGTAGATGAGATGAAAGAGAAAGGTAGCCAAGCTTTCGTTTATAGAGTTCATTGAAGATGAATTACATTATAGAAATATATTAAAAATAAATAGGATCACGACTGTAATCCCCAAGTACGTTTGACATCTCCTTGGATCTTTGAAAATGTTTAATGGCACGTTTAAAAATTACATTTGGCACATGCTTAACTTTTGCAGTAATGAGCATTCCTATAAACGTGACACGTTGCAAGATAAAAAAAACCGGCCAAGTGCGAGTCGGAGTCGCGCACGAAGGGTTCCGTACTATTATCAAAACGACAAAAAAATCACGTTTGTTGTACGGGAGCCCCCCTTAAATATTTATTTTATTCTGTTTTTAGTATTTGTTGTTAGAGCAGCAATAGAAATACATAATCTGTGAAAATTTCAACTGTCTAGCTATCATGGTTCATGAGATACAGCCCTGTGACAGACAGACAGACGGACAGACAGACGGACAGACAGACAGACGGACAGCGAAGTCTTAGTAATAGGGTCCCGCTTTACCCTTTGGGTACGGAACCCTAAAAATACTGACCGGTTTCCTCGCGATGTTTTCCTTCACCATTTTAAGCACATGTTGATGTGAATATTTTTTCAAACAGAAAAATCTATTGATACTTTGCTTGATTCGAACCCACAACCTTCGAATTGAAAGTCAATGTACGTCCCACACAGCCAACACGACGTTTTTCATCAAAATTCATCTTTAAACGATACATATTAGCCGACTTTTCGCACACGGCATTCACGATCCATCCATGCCGCGTGAACGAGAAACCCAATCAATCGGAAACGTACAGAATCAGACCTCGTTTTTATTTACGCTATAATTATTTTAGTTCAAAGTGAAAAACGTTGTACAAGTGACTTTTGAGTTTTCGCTATTCGTTGGAAATAGAAACAGAATAGAGATACGAGAATTTACAAAATATTTTACAAAAGCTTTTATTGAAACAATAGAGTGGGTGTTGGGTTAGTGCAGCTGTTCTATCTCACGAGGGCGTATAGTTCTTAATTGGGTGTGTATATGCACGTGGCACATTATTTCTGTGTGTGTAAGCTCGGCAGCATAGATGCTATACACATCACAACAACAAATACTGCCCGCCTTCAAGAAATAAAACAACTGTATCTAAATTGTCTATCCAACTGTCCTGAGTTCAAATCCCGGAAATACCTAATGGTTTTTTCTGTACTAAAATGTATTGTGCTTTAAAACGTGCTCTAAACGGTGACGGAATATGGTTCATCAGTATTTCGCATACTGATAGACCACAATATTTACTGCACGTATAGCCTTCGCCTTACGTCAGATAAGTTTTGTTGAAAAGTATTTTTACAAGTCAAGCTTTCGTCAAATCCTCCTTCAGCTCAACAGCTTCTGACTCCATCATCAGATCAGCTCGCTGTCATCATACCTATAAGGTATTGTCACCAGAACAAAAGGTGTAAGTATGCAAAATTTAAGTTTAAGACGAGAAATAAATATTTTTGATGAATGCAGAATCGTTTTTTCTCAATAACCGCAAAACATACTGTTTTGTTTTTTATAACAAAGATAACATAAGGATATAATTTAGATAAATTATTACAGACAGAAACACGATTGGTGATATTTTTCGCGAAAGATTACTTTCCAAAGTTGGCTCTTCAAAAACACTAGTTTCGCTTTTAATCAAAACTACGAATAGCTGAACCGTTATTTTTTATATAACTCGTTAGATAATCATACTAGCTAAGTAAACTATAGAAAGTTTCTTTTTAAATTTGATGGTTTTCAAGATATTGCAGTTTTATCACTTTTTCCGTCTTATCCGCGTAGACTCAACCCATACAAAAAGTCAAAAATTTCACTTCTTACCTTAAGGCGCTCCCAGTCGACGATTGTTATTGTTCGAAACGAAAAAAGAAATACTTGTGAACAAGCCACATCTCCTATTTTATAATGTATAGTATATGTGAATAAAGATGTACCCATCTTTAATCACTTCGATAAATAATCCTACCGACCGCTGCAATGACGACAAACACACGTCGGCGCGTGGTCCGCCTTAGCTTTTCGAATAAATTAATGATATAAATTATGTATAATTACTTATCAAAAATCTATTCTAATAGAAATCTAGATCTACATATTACCTATCTTTAACAATAAATCACAAATTGATTTTAATAGTAGGTATATAAAATATTTCGATCATAAATTCTAAAACGTATCATTTTGAAATAATATCTTTATCGTGAAAAGTTTCTGCTATTATGTTTTCAGCTTAATATAAATCTAGGTAGGAACCTGAAGTAATATACTTATAAAAATAGGACATGTGGCTTGTTCAGAAGTATTTCTTTTTTCGTTTCGAAAAAGAGCAATCGTCGACTGGGAGCCCCTTAATCGAATACCGAATAGTCGAAAAATGGTTTGCAAATTTTGTCGGACAACTTACAAACATACGAACAGTGCAAGTTAAATAAAATATATGTAATAAATAAGTTTGCTGCAAGCTGACTGCTCCCAAACTCAAATAAGTTTGGCTAAAGCTGTTTCTTTTCTCTCTTTCTCTTTAAAAGTATATTTAAGCCTTGAAAAGACCGTAAAGTTGAGATAGTTGATAGGCCACAAAGTGCTGCAATGTTACGTTTAACGGTCCCCACACTTTGTCACCGACCACTAATAAGTTTTATAGTCGACTAGCGTTTGCCCGCAGCATTCCCTTGTGAAAACTAAACACTTAATGTTGAACTCATATACTTTTAGGGTTCCGTAGCTTGAAAGGAAAAAACGGAACTCTTAAAGGACCACTTGTGTCTGTCCGTCCGTCTCTCCATTCCCCTCTCTTATCTCTGAAACTACTGCGCCTAAAAAATACAGAAGAAAACCTACAAAAAGTTTGTACGGCACCCTCGGTGTTCGAGTTCAACTCACACTTGACTGTTTTTTTAAGAGTATAGAAATGTTTAAACATGTTTTGTAAAAATATCTAGAGACGAGATTACTGTACTCAGACTGGCTTCACAGATCAGTTGGTAGTAACTCTGCTGTCTGCGCTGTAGGTTGTGCGTTCGACTCCCACTAATAAAAACATTTGAATGAACATAGATGTTTATTTAGGTGTGACTGTAATCCCCAAATACGGTAGACATCCTCTAAGATCTCCAGACGCTTAGATCCTTTAAAGGTGTCTAGTGGGGGTAGTCAGACGCACGTCCAAACATTAGTTTGCAGTAGTTAGTATTCCATACGTGACAGGTTGCAAGCCCATCGCTGCTTATAAGAATACTAATTGGTTTCCTCACGATGTTTTCCTTCACCGTTTTTAGCACGTGTTTTTGATGCGCATATAAATTTTTCGAATAGAAAAATCCATTGATGCACGCCGGGATTCGATCCCACGACCGTGAAAGTCGAGGTACCTCCCACTCGGCCAACACGGCTCTAGTATTATAAGTAAAATCCTCATATCCCATTATTATTTGTGCTTATTAGGCCACTGGCTGCATGTTACAGCGAGTCAAAGTTCGTCGGTACGGATACTGCGCATAATTCGGTTACGAAAAAGCCCAGCCACTCCAGCCCAATTAAATTTGGTAGGAAATGAGAAACATAGAAAGTTCATACTTTGCCAACCACTTAGCAATTATGTAGGTAAATTCAATGATCGTTGCTATACAAATTTGGAGCAGTCTTGCGGGCATTCAAATAAATTGCTTAGGTATGGTTATGACGTCAAAATGTTTTGTTTTATATAATGTCATTATCTAATACTAGCTGCTCGCCCCGGCTTCGCCTTCGTGGTATCTGGATAAAAAGTAGCCTAATTGTTATTCTGATGTATAAAAAATATTACTGTAAAGTTTCATCTAAATCCGTTCCGTAGTTTTTGCGTAAAAGAGTAACAAACACACAACCACTAACAAATTTTCGCATATATAATATTAGTAGGATTATAAATATGAAAGTAACTCTGTCTATCTGTGACGTTATCACGGCCAAACCGCTAGGACGATTTTGATGAAATTTAATACAGAGGTAGTTTAAAATCTTGGGACGGTTATAGGCTTGTTTCCAAAAAAAAGTCAATGTAAAAGGAAAAGTTAATCCAATCTTAGTAGAACAATCTATTAACAGACGTTTGACATAACAGATTGTTCTACAGAATGTGGTGTAAAATCCGGAAATAACTTATTACATTCCCGTTTTATTTGCTCACATTTATGTCAGTATGTACATAAACGTATTTCACACTAAAACCCACCGACCACACAGCCTAGACTCCTCATGCAAGGCGAACACTGTCAGACAACACATATGGGCTACAGGTCATGTATAAATCACCGAACGCGGTTCACGCCGCAGCGGGCTGTGACATTGAATCGGCCAATCAGACCCCCAGACCCACACACCTCAACGTTTTGACAGAATTATTTGTTTGAAGAAATGTAGCCATTAGGCGTCTCTTGGGCCATGTGGTGGATGCTAAAACGTTACCAAACATAAGAAAAAGAAAACAAAAATGCCAGCCAAGTATATTTCAAAACTGTCTCAAGTTTACTCGGGTCATTAAAATTGATTTATTGCCCGTAATATTAAACACATTATTTATATCTAAGTATCTTATATCTAAGTACGAATTATGCGTAGGAAATGTGCCAGCCTATAATATGTATGAACTAGCTTCTGCCTGCGGTTTTTATGCGTGGTGCTCGAATTAATTCTATGCTATTATATTCTATTATAGGTGTACTATATGGCTATATGTACTATATGACTATAAGGCAGGCTAAATAGAAAAACCGGGCAAATTCGAGTCGGACTCGCGCACGAAAGGTTCCGTACAATCTTTAAAAAACGGCAAAAAAAACACGTTTTTTGTATGGGAGCCCCACTTAAATATTTATTTTATGATGTTTTTATTGTATTTATTGTATTTATTGTTATAGCGGCAATAGAAATACATCATTTGTGAAAAAAACAACTGTCTAGCTATCACGGTTAATGAGATACAGCCCTGTGACGGACAGACGGACAGCGAAGTCTTAGTAATAGGGTCCCGTTTTAACCCTTTGGGTGCGGAACCCTAAAAACCCATCGATGCACGGTTGGGATTCAAAACTAAGACATTCGAATTAAAAGTCATGGTACCGTCCACTCGGCCAACACATCTTTGGTAAATAAGATATTTACTTATTTGTTGTTTCAAATAGTTGGTTTTAATATGATTACAACATTACATTAAACAAACAACGGGAAAAGAATTCCAATTTTCGTTTACACAAGTAGGTACTTAAAAGTTAGAGTTAAGCATTTTGTTTTTATTGGGTGATTTTGATAGCTCGGTAAACTGAAGGTCGATGTGGCTAATTTTTTTTCTAGTGAGACTACAAACCAGAAAACGCAGTGTGTGACGGCCCCCCACTATTATGGAGCGACGACGTGCCGTCTGAATATTATAAGGGAGGCCTACGAACAAAAAAATCCATTGATGCACGCCGGGATTCGTACCCACGACCTTCAGATTGAACGTCGAGGTACCTCCCACTCGGCCAACACGGCTGATAGTGATGCTTTAAGTATAAAGTATTTATTCTTTGATTCTTATTTAAGGCGCTCCCAGTCGACGATTGTTTTTGTTCGAAACGAAAAAAGAAATACTTGTGAACAAGCCACATCTCCTATTTTATAATGTATAGTTTATGTGAATAAAGATGTACCCATCTTTAATCACTTCGATAAATAATCCTACCGACCGCTGCAATGACGACAAACACGCGTCGGCGCGTAGTCCGCCTTAGCTTTTCGAATAAATTAATGATATAAATTATGTATAATTACTTATCAAAAATCTATTCTTATAGAAATCTAGATCTACATATTACCTATCTTTAACAATAAATCACAAGTTGATTTTAATAGTAGGTATATAAAATATTTCGATCATAAATTCTAAAACGTATAATTTTGAAATAATATCTTTATCGTGAAAAGTTTCTACTATTATGTTTTCAGCTTAATAGAAATCTAGGTAGGAACCTGAAGTAATATACTTATAAAAATAGGAGATGTGGCTTGTTCAGAAGTATTTCTTTTTCGTTTCGAAAAAGAGCAATCGTCGACTGGGAGCCCCTTAATACTGTTTTTAATTCACCCCGACCAATCTTCCATTACTTTTATTCACTCCATCCCAAGGTTGTCTGGAAGAGATCGCGTTTTAGCGATAAGAACGCTCATTGTACAGTTTGTTTTAGTTTCAGTTTCTTTAGTTGTTATTTTTAGGGTTCCGTACCCAAAGGGTAAAAACGGGACCCTATTACTAAGACTTCGCTGTCCGTCTGTCCGTCTGTATGTCACAGGGCTGTATCTCATGAACCGTGATAGCTAGACAGTTGATTTTTTTACAGAATGATGTATTTCTGTTGTCGCTATAACAACAAATACTAAAAACAAAATAAAATAAATATTTAAGTGGGGCTCCCATATTGGTAAGGTATGGTTTTACTTGGCCGGTTTTTATTTTATTATTGGTGTACAATAAAGCATTTTTATTCATTCATTCAATGCTGATAAAGAGTGATTTTCACACTTTGCCCTCTGTAATAAAAACCTATTTAATACATAATTGTTTTTGTGCTAACTAAGTGAAGATTACGTAATTAACTTCAATCGTTGCAATCGTTAGTGAAAATGAGATTTGGAACTTTAATCAGTTTCTTGAAATTTCAAGTTTAAGTCGTTTTGTTAGAAATCTCGTTTAGGTTTCTTTTGTAAATGCGAGTTCGCTTTTTAATGTCAGAACTATACCAATGTTAATTTAACCACAGGTTACTAATAGATCTGTAGAAACCGCAAGCACACTATAAAATCACTATTAGTCTCAATAAAAACTAAACGAAAACCTAACTCATTACTGGCCTCACAGTTCTGCCTTCTGCGTTCAGTTTTAGGTTTGATCAAAAAATGTATATACTTTTTATGTTGTAAATACATACATACTCTTACCTAGAATAATGTATTTTTTCACCCAGAAACAGAAAAAACATCTACATTAATTATTATAATAATCCTAGTCGATTTCAGCTACGGAAAACTCAAATATTTGTTCTGGGGATCAAACTAACTAGTTAGTTAGAATACAAGCTTTGCTTAGTTCGAGAATGTTCGAGTTCGAGAGGCACTGTGCGAAATTACGAAATTACGCGATATTTATCAAATACTATACTAGCTAACCCGGCGAACTTCGTATCGCTTTAGAAAGTTAATTTTCCATTCCCGTTAAAAAGTCATGTCTGTCTCCTGGTTCTAAGCTACCTCCCCACTAATTTTCAGCTAAATCGGTTCAGCCGATCTTGAGTTATAAATAGGGTAAATAAACGACTTTCTTTTATTTAGATAGATAATCGAATATAGACTGTGAAATTCCTGTGAAATTACCAAAGCCAATAGATAGACCCAAGTCCATACTACAGAATATCCGTAGTCTGTGGTTTAAAATACAAATAAAAATAAAAATAATCCGTCTATGAATCCGCGCAGTGCCTCATAAATCAATGCAACAAAAGTAACGAGCCCATCCACCCATCGCGCGGCAATCAGCCTTTCAAATAAAACTCAAAACAAAAGTTCATTTCACTTTCAATGAGATTCATGATTCAATGCACTTCAGGCTCGATTGGAGATACCACTTGTCCTCGAAGGGAATTTGTTTCTACAAACATTTTTTTTTGTTAAGTTGCTTGCATCAAATCGTCTAATATTATAAATGCAAAAGTAACTCGGTATGTTTGTCTGTCTGTGACGTTATCACGGCCAAACTGCAAAGACGATTGTAATGAATCTTCATATTGAGATAGTTTAAAATCTTGGGAAAGGCATAGGCTACTTTTGTCCCAAAAAATTTTTTTGGTTTTCAGGAATTTAAATTTTTTACGATAAAGTCGTCAAAAATCCTGAATTTTCGCAGACGAAAGCGACTTCGCAAACTTCGTACCTACAAAGGTAAAAGTTAGTTTTCAATTCAAATACGGCTAACTATATTTCAACTTGTATTGCTGACATTTCGAGACAACTCAATGCTTTTCAACATGAGCATCGACCGCTCAACGCTAAAGTCGAAATTAAGAAATATATATTTTTTTTAATATTGCGTACTGTGTATTTTTAAATTACTAATTAGCATTATTTTATCTTAAGGCTCGTTGATTTACTCGTAGATAAAAATGAATAAACAATTTTACCAATCAAAAATTATAAAGTTATCTTAGCGCAGCATAAAAGTTTTCTAAACAAAATCTTCTACAGATTAATTAATTATTCTAGTATGCTTAGACAGTTTACGTTAGCATTCATAAAGGCGGCGATGGGCTTGCAACCTATCACATATGAAATGCTAATTACTGCAAGATGTAGGCATGTGCCAAATGAAATGTTTGGACGTGTTTCTGACTACTCTCTTTAGACATATTCAAGGATCTGAGCGCGGAGATATGAGAGTACATCTAGGGGATTACAGTCGTGATCAATTTTATGCAACGGTTTTTTTTTATATTTCAATGTCACTTAGGAACGAGCTTAAAATGAACTTAGCTTAGATTTTCATTACTTTAGGTACCATTTTGAAGATGGACCTCCATCTCAGTAGTTGAAGTAATGCTGAAACTAGGTATTTATCGCCAATTATAATTTAAGTGGCACTTTGCTGATTGAAGACTTTTAAACTACTAAAGTTAAGTTGAGTGCAAATAAAGTTAGACTAGCCTCACAGCTCAATTTGGTAGACTGGCTTCTGCGCTGTAGGTTGTGCGTTCGATTTCCTCCAAGACAAAGCTTTGTGTGATGAATATGGATAACTATTAAATTCAATTGATAAATTATAAATCCTCTATTGCACCGTCCGCCAGTGTGGGCAAACTATATAAGTGTGTAAGGTGTCAGTTTTGGCATTTGGACGATATGATATCGATACGAAAGTAACCTCCTAGTCAGAACCCTTTGACATACATAGAGGCCGGCCACCGGGTTGATTTAAGTGAATACTAGTCTAAGAACCTCACATAACTTAGCTAACCCCAATTTTGTAGGTAAAAAATGGATAAATCTAATGGAAAAATAGTAGCAGAGTTTTGTTCGTCTGACCGTGTGGAAATTCACGAGTGCTCTATGTATTAACTGCCTTAACTATATGGTATATATGGTGGTGATTCTGTTGTGTCCACGCTAAAGTTCAAATTCCTAAAACACGAACGCTCTTATTCATTTTACGTTAAAATCTAAATTCACGTAACCTCAGGATGACAGTTCTAAATCGTAGCAATTTAACGGAGTTTAACGTAATTTTACGTTAATATAGTCTACATGCTAAAAGGCAAAACTAAAGCAAAATAATTACTTTCTTATTTTTTTTGCACATCCGAAATATACGTAAATAATATTCTAAATTTAAGAACTTCCACTTTAAGGTTACTCTAAATTAAACTTTAACGTAAAAAGAATAAGAGCGATCGTTTTTTAAGAAATCTTAGGTTTAGTATGAATACAACCGAATCGCCACCAATATAAACTTACTGACCAAGAAAAATAATAAGCGTTACGGACTGAGAACCAAGCAAGTATTTCATCTAACTTATTCGAAGAGTATATTTACTTACATACAATATTGTTCTAGTCCTCAGACTTCGCACCATTCGGCGTTATATCACGTTTTGCCAGATAGAAAATACACCTTAGATTAAATAAATTAAATACCAATTGAAAGAGCACTACTTTATTAACCGACTTCAAAAGAAGAGGTTATCAATATGTCAGCTGATAAAACGCAGCTATACATCAATTTTATTGTCAATGTAATTGGCGATACAATGCGAGCGTAGACGCAGGCAAAAGCTACTAAACATCCATGTTCATGTTCATCACACAATTTATCCTGGGTGAGAATCGAACCCACAGCCTAAAGCGCAGTAGGCCGAACTACTACCCACTGACCTGGAAGGACAGACTGGGGTTTAGAATTTAGAAATATTAAAAGAAAAGTCACATTCGAATAAAAAGTAAATATTTTTACGCGTCTAAATGCGACTGGTAGGTGTATTGCGTAAAAACTGGATTGTAAACATTTCACACCAACTAATTAGAACGTGACTGAAATATTTAAAGCAATCAAAGTCATAAAGAAAATAGCTGTAATATGTTACAAAAAAAATAACAAATTATTATCTCATAGTACATTGTGTTTGTTTGAGCACAGTTATTAAAGAGTTAAGGTTCGGTCACACAAATGCGTCTCAAGCGATTTCATGCAGTACACATTAGGTGTTGTTTTAGCGCGTGTATTCTTGATATTGTATGATATTGAAAATTGAAATATTTCTTCAATGCGTAAAATAAAGTCGCACCTTTGTACCATTTATCCATCCATTGTTTATCTAAGCTCCAATTTTTTGGGTTCCGTACCCAAAGGGTAAAAACGGGATATTACTAAGACTTCGCTGTCCGTCTGTCCGTCTATCCGTCTGTCTATCACAGGGCTGTACCTCATAAACCGTGTTAGCTAGACAGTTGAAATTTTCACAAATCATGTATTTCTGTTGCTGCTAAAACAACAAATACTAAAAACAGAATAAAATAAATATTTATGGGGGCTCCCATACAACAAACTTGTTTTTTTTGCCAACTTTTTTAGATAATGGTACAGAACCCTTCGTGCGCGAGTCTGACTCGCACTTGGCCAGTTTTTTTTTAATTTATAGCAAATCTAATGTAATTCATCGTCGAAAGTCGTACTCTCCTTTTAAACTTCGGTGTCACACGCTTTACAAAGACCCAGGTCTAAACTGAACTATCTAACAGCTGCATAAACTTAGTCGCGTTGGTTTGCACACAGGTAAATGTGTTTACAATACAGAAAATTAAACCTTCGACCTTTAGAATAACCTAATAAAGAAAGCTCTAATAAAATAGCCTTTGTGATAATTGTGTTTGTTTGTTACGAAATAAAATTGCACAATGTTACATAATTAATAAAACTGGCCAAGTGCATGTCGGGCCTCGCGCAAGGTAGTGTTTCGTAGTTATTCATGCCAAATTACAGCATTCAATCATTGTTTGTTTGTTTGAGAAGGTCTTTATTAAACATAAAATGGTACAAATTAATATATCTAAACAGTCTAGTATATTACAACATAGTATTTGGATTTAGTAACTTGGTAGGCTGTTAATTGCCTTTATGAGTCTTTTAATTAAATATATATTTAAGACAGTATTTACTTTATAAATATAACGTAAAAGTTGTTTGGCAATAAACTAACATTTTAATTTATTTTGTTTACATTGTATAGCTCTTTGTAAAGCGTCCTTTTTTCTAGCACACAGTATTTGAGCTAAGCTGCATTCAGATGGACGGACAGACCGAAACTAGACTAAACTTTCTTGTAAACTACGAAACCCTAAAAAAAACATATCTCCCATAAGGAACTACTTATTCAATTAACATTCCATGCTAGTCAGTTTTCATAAAAAAAAACCATCCACGTTTCAGAGCACTAAATATAGTGCATGTATTATTTAAAAAATCAATCAAAGCCAAAGTCTAACTAACCCTTAGGTTGAGTTTCCACCTAAGCGTAGCTGTGCAGAGCTGTGCTAAGCTGTGCGGAGCGGACCAAACACAGCGTTCGACATATAAAGTTCAAATATTTGAGCGCGCTGTCTTTTGTCCGCTCCGCACAGCATAGCGCAGCTCCACTCAGCTCCGCGTAGGTGGAAACTCACCCTGAGTCTAAGTCAAAAAGTGTTTATTCATTGAATCACTAAAAATCGACATTTTTTTTAGGGTTCCGTACCCAGAAGGTAAAAACGGGACCCTATTACTAAGACTTCGCTGTCCGTCTGTCTGTCTGTCCGTCCGTCTGTCTGTCACAGGGCTGTATCTCATAAACCGTGATTGCTAGACAGTTGAAATTTTCAAAGATTATGTATTTCTGTTGCTGCTATAAAATACTAAAATAAGTATTTAAGGGGGGCTCCCATACAACAAACGTGATTTTTTGCCGTTTTAATAAATAATGGTACGGAACCCTTCGTGCGCGAGTCCGACTCGCACTTGGCCGGGTTTTTTTTAATTTGATTTATTTTGTTTAATTGAACTGCACGTATATCGTCTATCTTCACTACTTGCAATAATTATTAAGATCCTAGAACCAATCAATCTCCGCTTTACTTGCATTTCCATGATGGCGTTTAAATGGCACGGTATCAAACTTGGATCAGAATAACTTACCCAACTTTGTGGTAACACAAGTACAAAGCGACAGATTACTTAACAGTAGCCTTAAGAGAATAAGGGCCTCTCCAAACATGCCACTTTTAAACCAAGGTTACCACAGAACCGAATAAAAAATCAAAAAAATAATCAAGATTTGCGATGTAGTATCAAGATCTAGGCATAAAGCGATCTAGTCATACCTGCTATTTAGGGAAATTGAGATGTAGCCATAAAACCTCTTTGAAGTATCAAAGATATAAAAAAAAAGACGTGTGGCACTCGGAGACTGCCGCGGTAAAGCTATTGCATAACATTTTTTATCAACTTATGTAATTATAATTATTTATTTTAGCATTCCACACGTAACAGGTTGCAAGCCCGTTGCCGCTTTCAAGAATACTAACAGGTTTCCCCACGATGTTTTCCTTCACCGTTATAAACACGTGTAACGCGCATATACATTTTTCGAACAGAAATATCCATTGATGCACGGCCCGGATTTGAACAAGAAATTAATTTGAAATTAAGTACCTATTTACCTAACTACATGAATTCAATAATTCAATTTCAAACTTTTTAGTCGATCATGTGAAGTACCACCTATTAACCGACTTACTTTACCGATAGTGGTAAAATAGCGCCACCTGCCAGCGGAATTGCAAACATCGATGCGACCGCTCGGAGTTTGAGAGGTAAGATGAAACCTCTCAAACTCCGAGCGGTCGCATCGCATGAGACCGCGAAAAGTAGGTACTTATAATAACGTAATAACATCAAATTAAACTAGATGGCGCTGGAATGCGAAAATCACTCTAACACTCACACTCACGCAATACGTCGTAAAATTTTCGTTACGAAATTTCTGGATTCGGTCTCCACGCTCAAGGCCCGCGATAGAAGCTATGCAATAGCTTAAAAACAAACCACGTTAAAAATCGACATAGATAGAGTGATAAAAAAGCAGGCTCATTATATGCGCATGAAATATGCTATACGAAGTAGAACACAATCCGTACTATTAGAACGATGCCACATAAGCATTTATTTTAATAATATTTCAATTTTGATTTGTCAACTGGGTGTTCAGTGTATATTTTGATGTATAATAGTCACTTAGCATCAAACCACTCCTTTTCTTTGTGGATCAATTTGATTCAATCGAACCCTATTCAATCGACCTCTACTTGTTACAATACTACGCCACTGTTTTTATACAAACTCGAAAATGTATTATCGTTGTTTCAAATAGCTGTGTCTAAAAAAGGCTTAAAGTTATCTTTATATACGACCAACGCTAGCAAACGCTGATTCACTTCATATACAGGATGTATTCGTATTGCGATTTCATGTTGAAAATCATTTCGATGGAAGTCTTCGATTAACGAGTACTTACCTTAATTTTTAATTCTGGTAATTCCCTAGGCTCTTCTTAATTCTTCATACAAAAATCTTACCATCCGCCATGACTGGTCATACTGTCATCTTTCTCTAGACTGTAGAGGCTCTGGATCAGTTGAGCTATCCATAGACTATTTGCAGCGATTTTTTGGTATTTCAACTTTTTTTGTGTATTTTAAACACAAAATTCTATAAATAATGATTATATAGGTACTTGTAATATGTGTTATAATATAACTGTTAAAAAGATGTAGATAATGTATTGACCTTGGAACATACTCGGTACAATATAACCTCCTTCAACGTTGCGACCCTGAACGCCGATGATTCGATTGTGGGCTCATCCCAGCCCGAGGGTTGTGGTTGGGAAAACCTAAGTATGAGCAAAGCGGAAGAAATACATTTACCGCAGAGGCTGCACGATTGGAGAAACTGAAAAACAATTTTAAAATACTCTGGCGAACGTCGTTTTTTCTCACTGTTCATATTTTATTTATTGTTGCAAATATTTTCAAATTTTCATCATACTAAATCATCCAATCATAATTTAAGATATTACTCGTATAAGTAAATATCCTGTTAGATAAAAATCTCACATTTATTCAAACCTAATTTTATTTCAATGTATGTTCAAAATAATTTCCATAAAACCATAATTTCCAATAGCATTACTCAACTCGACCGGAAAATCGCCACCATTAAAATCTCGTACGCTTTTTTGTACTTACCAGCAAGTCAAACTGACTCATAAATGACGAGTCAAAAATACTCACCAAAAAAATCTCCATCAAAAATAATCACAAAAACGTACTGTGTAATAAAATAAATTCAAAATAATCAGTAAATGTCAACAATTTACTATTTTTAATACTCACGGACATATATATTGCTCATCAGGGTAGCAGGCAGACAGAAACAGATGACCAGGATATCAGCAACCGCTAGGTTCACGATGAAGAAGTTCGTAACGGTCCTCATCCTCGGCGAACGGTATACCACGGCGATGACGAAACAGTTCCCCACCAGACCAACTAAGAAGACGATCAAATACGCCACGCAGTAAAGAGCTGTCATAGCACTGTTATGCCGGTACATAAAATCATCTTCAACCAATTCCGAATGGTTAAACCCGAATGTCATGTTCATCCGACCGTCCATATGTGTCGACAACGGCTCCAAGTCCGGCAAAACACTGTTCTCTGGTACGAATTTACTGTTCATGACTTCGATCACAGAGTTGGACAGCGCCTCGACCATATTGTGAGATTTCTCACGCTCGGATTTATCAATGATCTTATGGTGAGAGTGGTTGTGATGCCGCCAATGGTGACGCGGACTTTGCGTCGAAAAGTTCAAGTAATCCATCTCCGTGAAATCACTAGGTAACCGCAACGGAGCCATTTCAACACATCTCTAAGGAAATCCACGAAGTTTACAAATAAAACGCACGAAAAGTTCACAAGTTCTAGATAGAAAAGTATGAAAAGTTCGATAGGGTTGCGCGCGGCGGCTCGTAGCGGGTCTACGCGCGAAGTGATCGGCGGATGGACGCCGTCTGCCGTAGCTCGTAGCCTCGTAGCGCTACGGCGTAGGCCGATTTCGACGCATGTGCATTTTGATAACTTACCCAAACCTATACAGAAATCACAATCTCAACCTTATTCGCTTTGCTTTAAGAGTTATTTTCACCTTTGGACCAAATTGGAAGTCGTTGGCTATGCAATGAGAACACCGAAACGGTTAGCATTCTATGCATTTTAATCGATGCGATAGCAAATGTAGTTAGGCCAGTTAGTTTAAAAGCTTGGACCGATGGTTATGTATTTTGTAGCACCAAACACGTCATATTGAAAAATAAATAAATTCACGACTGTTTTCGCCAAGTACCGTAGACATCCACTCATCTCCAGTTCTAAGCTATTTAGAGGCACGCCCAAACATTAAATTTGGCACATGCTTACTATTTGCAGTAGTTTCCTCATTTTTCCAATACAAAAATCTATTGATATATTGGGATTTCAACCCACGATCTTTGGATTGAAAATCGTGGTACCTTCCACTTTCCCAACATTTTTTTTATTATGGCTGTGCGCTTATTTTTTCAAGCACGTTTTTCTTTAGGATTATATTATTAACTGAAGCTGAACTGGACTGAGAATTGCTGAAAATTATTGCGGAGCTTATGATAAGAAAATAAAGACGGTAAACCAATATACCATTCTAGGTTTTTCACTTGATAGTAAATAAAAATGTGCCTTATATTTTTTTACCAAAAGAAGAGTTAATTTTGGTTGAACTATAATACAAAGTTCATAATTTTTTGTATTGCAATTAAAGTTGTGTTAACCTTTTTTCTTTCAAAGTTAAGATAGAAAGATAAGAAGAAATAAGAAGCCAACAAAATAAAACTTTAAATCTTAAATAAGAGCAATGACTTTGAAAGTTTAATAAACTAAAGAACTGATTGGATGTGATGAAATCACATTGACTTGCATTTTGCATAATAATCCTTAGTCTTCAACATTATCCTACACGAAAATGTTTTACATCGGTTTAAGTATACTAGCTTTTATCCGCGACTTCGTACGCATAGATTCAGGAAAACGATTTTTGGCGACTTTATCGTCACTACATAGTATAAAGCAAAGTCGCTTTCCGCTTCCCGCGTCTGTATGTAATATGTATGTATGTATGTTTGCTTATATCTTTAAAACTACACAACGGATTTTGATGCGGTTTTTTTTAATAGATGGAATGATTCAGGAGGAAGGTTTATATGTAAAATAACATGCTAACCGTGCGAAGCCGGGGCGGGTCGCTAGTAAAACATAAAAATTAAAAGCAGCAAAAAAAAACCGGCCAAGTGCGAGTCGGACTCGCGCACGAAGGGTTCCATACCATTATCTATAAAAAAAACTGCAAAATAAGCAGGTTTGTTGTATGGGAGCCCCATTTAAATATTTATTTTATTCTGTTTTTAGTATTTGTTGTTATAGCGACAACAGAAATACATAACCTGTGAAAATTTCAACTGTCTAGCTATCACTGTTTATGAGATACAGCCCTGTGACAGACAGATGGACAGCGAAGTCTTAGTAATAGGGTCCCGTTTTTACCCTTTGGGTACGGAACCCTAAAAAGTAGCCTATATAATTTCATCACAATCGGCCCTGTGGTTTCGCCGTGATAACGTCACAGACAGAAAGATAGACAGAGTTACTTTCTTATTTATAATATTAGTATAGACTAGCATTCACCCACGGCTTCGCACGGGTGTACTAATGAAGATTATATATTTTTTTATACCTTTGGTTACATGATTACATAATTCGATGATGATGTAGGTTTTGATGAGTACAATATTTTTTAAATTGGTCGAGTAGTTTTTATTTTATTCGATACAATCAAAAATACATTTGTTGACATCTTATAAAAATAGTGAAAATTGAAAATGGACGTTCAGACAATGCATCTTGATCGATTATCCCTGAAAAAACAAAACCAAATGTAGTTAATTTTTGAAATCCATTCTGGCTCTGATCCAAAATCCCTGAAAAAAGATAATATTTTTTCACTTTGGGATCAGTTCATTAGCGGTCATATTGCCTGTAGTATTCCCATTGTTATAGACTGGCCTTACAGCAAAGTTGGTAGTAGGTATCTCTGCCTTCTGCATTGTAGGTTGCGGGTTCAATCCCCACCTAGTACAAACATTTGTGTGATGAACATAGATGTTTGTTCTGAGTCTGGGTCTTATACCATAAGTATGTAAGTAATAAAAAAGTATATAAGTATTTGATCAGTAATCTAATTTCCATAGTATAAGCTTTGCTTAGTTTAGGGCTAGATGAAATGTGAAATGTCTACCAATATGTTTGTATTTATTTATTTTTTCTAATAAAATAAAAACACTCATAATTTGGATGAGACAATTTAATTTTGACTAGAGGCATAATGTAGGGGTAGGTGTACTTATGTTTTCAGTTTTCAGGAGCAGTGTATTAGGACCTTGCATATTAATAGGTTGATAACCTATTTTGTTATTTAAAACTAGTGAAAATCGCCCGCGACTTCATTTGTTATTTTCAAACAGACTTAGGTGTGGAGTTTCGGTAATTCATTTCTTACTTAGTTAGGAAATTCATTTGAGTTGTTGTGTCCAATTCTAGTGAAAGTTTAAGACCGTCATCATAAATAAATAAAATGAATATAGGTAAACATTTTACACAGTGCCATATAGCCCCGAACTAGGCAAAGCTTGTACTATGGGAACCTAATTACTGATAGAACACATAAATTCTATTTGTTTAATTTTAATTAAATCATGAATAAACGTCTTATTTTTAAGACGTGACAAAATATCCTCCAATTTTCATGCTTCTAGGACCTATGGTTTTGCGTTGATCAGTCAATCAGTCAGTAACAAGAGTTTTATATAGATTAAAGCGAACTAAACCTAATAAAGAGGTCATAATCTTGGTCCCAACAAATTTTGTCTTGAAATATTTCAATAAAGTCCAAGGATCACATTGCAACGCTATTTTCATGTGAAGCCTAGATGAGTGAGGCACGGCTCGCGTTCCTATCATTTTTACGATGATTATTTTCTCAATTGGTATCTAGAGCTTAGTCACTTGGGAAGCTTAGGCATTTTGTTTTTTTTATTAATTTACTTATTTCATTAATATTAGCAATTATTATTGACAATTATATCATTGATCGATTGATTAAGCGTTACTAGAAGAAATGACCCATGATCGGATCACACGGATCAATCAAACTAAATACAAGAGTAGCAATTTATACAATGAATGAATTGAATGAATGGATGAATGAATGGGCAGCATGTCTCGTACCTGAGTCTTCTAGGTTTGGCCTCGAGAGACCTGCGGAGTTTATTATATCTTAAGACATTTCAAAGTTATCCTTGTGATTTTATTGCTTTTGACTTTGACTTAGTAATCAGCTGATAAAAAACTTGAAAAGAAAAGAAATAGATTAGCTAACGTACCTTGGGATTTGTACTGCTAAGTCCAATTCAAATAAATATAAGTTCTATCCTATATCCACTACATATTCGATTACGGGCGTCGGTCAGTCGTCTCCGTCGCTGACAACAACGACGAAGTAAGTATTTCCAAAGAGGGTTGACGTCAGGCAGGCGGCTGGCTGTAAAACATAAGCAAAATCCTATTGTTGTTATTTGTCAATATGTTGTGCCACATTTAGTAGGAAAAGGGGAAAAAAATTATGAAAATGTATCGACTCGCAGCCCACCAAGGGCCTTGGCTGTGGACAGAGAACCAGTTAATGAGCACATCATAAAAAATGCTAAAAATAAAATATCCAATGTTTGAAGCGCACTGAATGTTCAAAAACTCGTTAAACATTATTACAAACACAGTTGGCGACATTAACTGAGATAGCAATAGGTATTTTATAGGTTCATCGCCATTTCCATTTATTGATACATCTGTAGGGCTCTTAAGCGGAAACTAGACGATCAACATACAGGCGTAGCTTCATCTAGCTCCTAAGATGTTTCAAAGAAATACTTGTAATTGTATTAAATTAAGTTCCTTTTGATTTTGACTTTGTTTTCATGCCGCATAACATGCCTTAAGTGCTGTCATGCATGCATGATCGTTTATTGGCATGCATATGTGCTGGCAGATGATTGACTTTTAATTTTCATTATGCAAGCTATGAATGATTGTCTGCAGATCGGCATGTTAAGCAACAGCTCACTTCACTGTAAAAGTGGTCAGTGGTCAATGATAAAAAAATCATATATTGAATTGCATCATACATCTATGCAGGGTCCATCATGCAGCATGATACGAGTAATTCACGTAACAAACGCTTGACATGCCGCTTGATCGTCTAAGGTCCGCTTTAGGTTGGTGTGTTGATAATGAGTTATATTTGAAGAACAATTTGGCGTGGTGGATGAGTCCTCTGCTAAGATACAAGAGGTGCGGGTTGCGATACCAGTTACACAGGGAATTCAAATGGAATTCTAGTGATCATTAAAAAAATGATAGGCCCCAAGCCGTGTTTGTTACCTGATTATTCAAGGCTTGGTCACGAGAAACAGGCGTAGCACCTATCTCCTAAGACGTTTCAAAGTGATCCTTGTGATTTTATTGAAATAAATACCTTTTCAGTTTGACTTTGGTCAGGATGTCTGTGATTGTTATGTGAGGGGGTTTGTGTAAAAATAGACGGGTTTCAAATTGAAGTATAAAAATTGTCGTTTAATAAAATGCTACAATCATACCACAATGCCGCAAAATGTCAGTCTAGTATTAGTGAGAAGTAAATGAAGAGACAAAAGTCAATAGTAGCTATCGAATATGTCCAAAAAAAGGTATAAAGTGGAGACACAGAGGCCATTAACCTAAAGTAACTTAACTCTTTTTTATACATTGATTCGGGTCAGATTCGGGTGCTCCGGACTTCCGCTTGAAACAGTTTTTGGGACATCCTGTATAAAAAGTAGCTACGGGGTAAATCAAATTTTTAAAGGTTAAAATGTATCGTATTATAGGTAAAGTTCGTTATTTCACTTTCAAAACTTTCTTGAGTGTTACTACACATAATGTCAAAACGAGAAAACTGGCCTCACAGCATGGTTGGTAGTAATTCTGCCTTCTGCGTTGTACCCCACAACCGAGTTCGATTTCCACTAAAGAACAAAGGTATAATTTATTCAATGTATTTATTTACAAAAAAAGTATATGAGTATTCTATCTGGGGGCACGGCAGTGCCCCCGCTAAGTCGAGCAATAAAGCGGCACTGCTGTACAATCCTTTTCTCGAAGCAGTTCAGGCCATTTTCGACCCCCTTTAACTTCGTTGTGGATAAAACTAGAAGCCTGAATTTTCAATAACCAAGCAGTCACTATATAAACACGGTATATTTCAAATTTCATTCAATTTGAACCAGTAGTTGGTAGTAACTCTGCCTTCTGCGCTTTAGGTTGTGGGTTCGATCCCCACCCAGGGCAAATATTTGTGTGATGAACATAGATGTTTGTTCTGTGTCTGGGTGTTACTATGTATAATAAGTATATATTTACAAAAAAAAAGTATATAAGTATTCTATCAGTTATCTGGTTCTCATAGTACAAGCTTTGCTTAGTTTGGGGCTAGATGGCGCTGTGTGTAAAGTCCGCCAATATTTATTTTATATTTATTTTTTAATCAAAGTTTCCTATTTTGTCACTCACTCACTCACTGACTGACTGACTGACCGATCATCAAAACTTTAAGGCAATTCTAGCAGACATAGAAGCTTCAAATTAGGTAAATTAGGTAAAGGTTAGCTAATTACGTAATAACATAAGTCAGAACGACCCTTAAAGTAGGGACTGAATAAATTAACCGACTTGGTATTACATGGATCTCACAACTTTTTACGGTAGAAGAACTGAGTTGCGTTGCGAGACTTGGCTTATTTTACAAGTTATGTTTTTGATGGCATTAGTTATTTAGTTCCCGTAATACAAGCTTTGCTCAGTTTGGGGCTAGATGGCACTGTGCAAAATGTCACCAATGCGTATTTTTTATTTTTATTATTTCGCCCACTCTTGCTATTTTGTACACACTCAATTGGCTTATGCTTCTCTATCAACAAATAGTTTACGCCCACGTCCTCACGCGCGTGGTACCTGGATAAAGCCCATTTGCTATTCCAGTACAAAGGCTACATAGGCTACATAGGCCAAATTTTATCTAAGTTTGTATCGTCCTTCGCGCGTCATATCCAAATATCAACACAAACTTTCGGATTTTTAATATTAATAGGAAAGCTTGGCACACATTTCATAATAATTTTATCAGATGATATAAATTATTTTGATTTGTTGGCAAAAAAACTAAAGTAGGTAGCTTCTATTATTTTCCTAGCATCCTAGCATCCTACCAGGTACAGAATTCTCACTACTGCCAAATAGTAACATGTGCCAGTTGTACGCTGTGTACGTTTTTGAACGTGCCTCTGAGTGAGAGGTACCTGACTACCCTTTTTTAAGATGTCTATCTTTAGATCCGAAATCCCAATGATCTGAGTAAGTAGATGTCTAACGTACTTGGTGATTACAGTCGTGATCCTATTTTTTATAACCCAGCTCAAACATAACAATAAAGATAATAATGTTGCTGCATTATTAACTGCACTAATAATTTTATGAGGTCTCGACTGCACGTCGCTTCGCCAAAATGAAATAATTACGAACGGTGTTAGATTTTATTGCTAGTTTTATGGTTATCAAATCATAGACGACTGGAAAGTATCTACATGTTTAATGATAGCCTTACATTGTTGTAGGTTGTAGGTTCGATTCCCAGCCGGAACAAACATTTATGTGGATAATTTTAATACCGAGATATGGAACAAGCATCAATTTTTATAATACAAATTTATATCCTGGGTGGAAACCGAACCCATCATCTACAGCGCAGAAGGCTATGAAGCCAGTGAAACCAACCAATAGCAATATATAGTTTATTATTAGATGTCCGTCCCAACTGTACACGGGTTATTATGATTATAGACAATACTTTGATACCTTTGGACCTAAGATAAAATTTGGCTAACATAAGGCTTAGGTGCTTGCATATTTCGTGAGGATCTCTTATTTTTTTGAAAATAAAATATAGCCTATTTTACTTGCTTTTAATTTAGCTGTTGATAAATGAAAGAATTTTAGAAATTTGTTTAGTAGTTTGTTATTTTTCGGGAGAGACAATAATCCAAATTTAACCTCTTTATAATAAAAGTGTAGAAAACTTTATCGTAAGAATAAAATTGCGCGCTATCGCCTCACATCACATCATTTAACATAAGGTAGGTTTTAAATGTACTTACATACGTAGTTACTTAATTAATCGAGTTGTGGTTGTTTAGCTATTATACAAAGGTGACATATTCAATGTTGACTAAAATAATTGCCGCTTTAAATATATAAAGATAAAAAAAAAACATTTATTATAAACATTGTCATCGGATCTTGACATGTATGCAAAGTTTTTACTCAATTAAAGTATAAAAAATCCGTTGTGAGTGTATGTTGAACAGTTTCTGACTCCATCATCAGATCATATCGCTGTCACCATATTCTATTGTCACAAGAATTAAAGGTGTATACAAAATTTCAACAAATGATCGATAAATGGTTTGCAAATTTTGTAAGTTACAAACAAAAAAACATACGAACAGTGCAAGTTAATATAAAGCTTGTAAAAAGAACCTCCTAATTCACTAACCGAGTTGGGTATCCAACGTTTCAATTCCTCTCAATCCAACCTATTGGTATGCAGTACACGAACAAATGCGCTACTCATCGCTCCCCAACTAAAACAAGGGGAACAGTAAAGTGCCTCATTATAGGCTATTTTGTGTCGGCGACTGAGTTAACTGTAGTAAGTAGTTACATAACCATGATGTAATATACAGCCAAGACAATAGACTACTTGCTAGAAGTGAAATTCAAAATAAGGAATCACACGTATCACTGTAAAAAGTTTAAGAAACTAGATAAAGCTACGCATATTCACCGTGATAGCCGTATCAAATGAACAAGACTTTCAATACAAAGATCGTAGGTTAAATTTTTTAACCATCAATAGATTTTTCTATTATAAAAGTGTTTTATTGTAAAACGGTAATAACACGGTAATGAAAAACGGCAAAGGAAAACGTCGTGAGGAAACCAGTTAGTATTCTTATAAGCGGCGATAGGCTTGCAACAAATATCACGTATAGAATTCTTACTACTGCGATATGTGGGCATGTTCTACCCTTTAAGCAAATTCAAGGATCAGAGCGCGTAGAGATCTGAAAGGGTATCTACCTTAGTTGGGGATTACAGTCGTAATCCTATTTCATTGTTCATTAGTTCGTTCATTAGTTAATGCATTCCCAACGAGTTTTCATACAAACTTTGACGTCCCATTTTAACCCTATAAGGGTTGTTTTTCAGCAGTAAATAGTAAAATGCCTATCATATAATTTCCGAAAAGTTACGACCCCATTATATTACACTGTTTACAAAATCAGTGACTGTAAAAGCTGCATGTAGGCACTGTTTCATTGTTATGGTTTCTTGACCCCTCATTTTTGCGGTTTATTACCTGAAGGTATTCTCAGCGCTATTGAAAAGCGCTGGCCCCGAATATTGGATACGATAAGTTTTATTACAGACCTGGAACTGAACTTTGAGGAAAATTCCCATTAAAAGCCAGGGATTCCTGGAGATATGACAAGAATAATGTGTTATATTATAGCAGAAATTGTAATTAGTTTCCAGTGATGATGCGTATGGTTGCTTTATCTACATCTACATTAATATTAAGCGAAAAAAAATATGTATTATTGTTTCTAATGGATAATATATTCAAAACAAGCTGCCCGCCATAGCTTCGCAGGGGTGCACTAGTGAAAATTATAGGTACATTTTTGAAGACTATTGCAATTGATGTGAGAATTCCTATTTTTTTTTAAATAAAATCTAGCCCATATGTTACTTCCTGACAATGTAGCTTTTGATAAGAAAAATATTTTTTTAAAGTAAACATTACAAAACGATGCGTAACTACTTATTTTCACATAAAGTAATATATGAACCACACCCAACCATGGTCAATCCGCGCGGGAGGTGGTCAATGACTGAATCACTTAGAAAGTTTAGCTTACAAAAAGCATTAACAGTTCTTTGACACGTATTTTATTGCAGGATTTTAAAAGAACGTTCCGTATGCCAGAGCTTTGTTTAGACGAGTTAGAAATATTTAATTGCTGTACAACTTAAAATATAAATTTAATAAGTAATAAATAATTAATAATATTATTAAAGAAAACCGACGAAATAGTTCCCAGTTCCCACCAATCAAAAAAAAATATGGAACCAACTTCGAGGTATATCCTATACATAAAAAAAAATAATTATCAAAATTGCTCTACTCTCTAAAAATTTTGCACGTTTACGTAGATCTTTGCTACGATGGTGCTACGCCGTAGGCATGACGTAGGCTTACAAAAGTTACACCTACTATTTTAGTAATATTTATATTCTCTAGACCAATAATTTACAAGATTTGATGAATCGCAGTCCAAATTAATATTTTAAGCCACGGCTAGATTGACATAAACTTGAATAACTTCTCAAATAAAAAGCTATGTGAAAGTAAACAAACTGGGTTTTGTAAATTGATTTCAACAGTAAAATTTTCTTTCAAATCAAAATTTCATTAAAAAGGCATTTATTTCAATAAAATCACAAGAATCACTTTGAAATGTTTTGGGAGCAAGGTGAAACTACGCCTGTTCCTCGCGTCCAAGTCTTGAAGAATCAGGCTACAAACACAGCAGCTTTGAATCGAGATACATAACTGTATTAACAAACCCTACCTGCTTTAACTGGTATTATTTTAATTAATTGGAGATGGAATAATCCCCAAACATGATAGACATTCTCTCAGATCTAAAAACGCTAAGATCCTTGAAGATGTTAACAATCTGATTAGTAGATCGATTCGAGATCTTGTCAAACTGTAACCAAATAATTACGTTTCTAAAATTAAAAAGAAAACCCTCCTTACGTTTGTTAGTCTCATTTTCCTCACAAATATATTATTACTCAATTATAAGTACAATATTTTTTTTTTCCAACCATTTATTTTATTTTATATACCAACTTCAAACAAAAAAAAATATCCAACACATTTGCTCGTAAAGTGAGCTCTATTACATCGTTCTTAGGGCCATAAACCGAGCTATAACACACTCGTGCATAATAATATTACACACTATTGCATATTATAATTATGCCTACAAAGTTAAGTTATTACCTAACTGCAAATTATACTCTAATCTACACTAATATGGTCGGTTGTGGTCATGGAATAGTCATAGTATTATTTTACAAAATCTTGCTTGTCGTATCATTGGTCGTTTCTTGGTGTAGAAAAGTCTACTTCCTATGGTAGGTAGGTGCTTTGGGTTCGGAGTAAATAAAAACAATCGTATCCCGTGATATTAAAAGCCAATTTATTCAAAACGTAAGGAGAAAGTCACTGATACGTCAAAACGCATCGATAGCGCGATCTAGGATTTTACACTTTTTTGCAGCGACATCTAGTTCTGAATTTGGTAAACTTATTACAAAATGGACATACCGCCCACCAAGGACATAGTGAATGTCCTTAACAAATTACAAACCGCCCACCATGAGCATGGTGAGAGCATAAGATTAACATACATTTTTAACTTAACATTTTGGATAACAATTCTTCCTTCACTATGTGGACTGTATAACAAACAATAAAATCAGTAAACTCCTTCTTAATTGACTAAACATGAATACTTAAATGGAATAAAACTCTACTTAACATAAAATAAATCCTTCAATGTGGACTGAGATCAATGATAAACCTTCTTGACTTAAACTATAACTTAGGAACTATAGTATTTTCTTAATCAGACATAGGTAATATACATAATTTTGACACAGGTCGTTTCATTAACGAACCATTGCATTTGAGAGTAACCACGCGACAAATTTTGTCCAAACCAGGATGCTTTTCGGTGACCTTACCCAAAAGCCATCGGGCTGGAGGCAAATTGTCCTCCTTTACTAAAACGACATCACCGATTTTTGGCTCTGGAATGTGATTGGTCCATTTATATCGTTGCAGGTTGCAGTAAGTGCACTAAATATTCCTGCGACCATTTCCGCCAAAAATCCTGTAGCATACGCTGCGTTGCCTGCCAACGTTTCAAACTACCCATGTTAAAATCTTCAAAGTTACGATCAGGTACTGTTATCAATGATTCACCGATTAAAAAATGCCCTGGGGTTAGAGGTATTGGATCGTTTGGGCTGTCAGGCATCACTGACAACGGTCGAGAGTTAAGGCATGCTTCCACCTGAGACAAAACTGTGGATAACTCTTCGTAGGTAAGTGTTGAGGTACCGACTACTCGCTTCAAGTGGAACTTTGTGGATTTGATACCAGCCTCCCATAATCCACCGAAGTTAGGGGCATGAGGTGGAATGAAATGCCAGGTAACACTATTGTTGCCTAACCATTCTTGAATTTCAGTAGCTACTGACGACCTTTCCACTTCGACCAGATGACGGAGTTCCTTAGACGCACCGACGAAATTTGTGCCGTTGTCACTCCAGATGTCGGTAACACTTCCTCTTCGGGCAACGAATCTTTTAAAACCTGCTATAAAGCTTTGCGATGACAGGTCGCTGATAGCTTCTAAATGGATTGCCTTTGACACCATGCATATAAATAAGCAAATATACCCTTTGTATGATTGATGTCCGCGGCCCTTAGCAGTACGAATGCTTATTGGCCCTGCAAAATCAACACCGCTGTGTCGAAACGCTCTTGCTGGAGTCACCCTACTGGCTGGCAGCTGACCCATCAATTGGGTTTGAGTGGCTGCTGCGTATCTCTTGCATTTAACACATTTGCGTACATACATCTTCACGAGAGTTTTGGCCGATATGATCCAAAACTGGCCACGTAGGTGGTGTAACATTAATGTGGGACCCCCGTGCAGTGTTGTTTTATGGGCGTCAGCAATCAAAAGATGTGTGAAATGGTTGTTGTGTGGCATGATGACGGGATGTTTAATATTTTCGTCTAACTCAGCGTTTTGGAGTCGACCGCTTACACGCAAAATGCCATCATCATCGATTATTGGACAGAGGGGTTTCAATTTTCCTCTTATCTTTGCTGTTCCTGTTTTCCTGATCTCTTCAATTTCTTCACTAAACTCTTGCTTCTGGACTGTTTTTATGCAAATTTTCATTGCTTCTGCTATTTCTTCCTTTGTCAGATACACTTCATAACGCTTTGTACCATCCGCTCTAGGCTTCCATTTCAGAACTCTTCTGCAATATGCAACTACTCGCACCAACCTTTGCAATGACGAAAATCTTGTCCATAAGGGATCATCCTTTGATTCCTCAGTACCAACGTGCACCTTAATGTTTCTTTGCTCTACACTAGTGGCGATTGATTTTGGTCTCGTGTAACAGATGGTGTTGTTTTGCAGCCATGATGGTCCCTGTGCCCATAAATCGCTACAAACCAGTTCTTGTGGAGTCACTCCTCTGGAAGCTATATCTGCGGGATTATAAGCAGATTGGACATGAGCCCAGTGCGTGTTGTCTAATAAAGTGAGGATGGTAGATACTCTATTTCCGACAAAGGTAGACCAGCGACTTGGATGGCTGCTGAGCCAAGCCAAGACCACTGTTGAATCAGTCCAGGCATGAATGTGAACTTGTGGAATTTTCATTACTTCAGCGACTTCTGTTATCAACTCGGACAGCAACACTGCTCCCATTAACTCGAGTCTGGGAATTGACTGCTGTTTTACTGGAGAAACCCTTGTACGAGACGTGATGAGACTAGTCCTTATGTTTTCCTGTGAGTCTACCACCCTGATGTACACCACTGCAGCATATGCAGCTTCAGATGCGTCACTAAACCCATGTAGTTCAACTAACATATCATCTGCCCTTGTGTTGACCCATCTTGGTATGCTAAACTTACTCGTCTCTAAAAGGTTTTTCCTATATGTGTGCCATTCAGTTGATAATTCTGGCGTTAACTCTTCGTCCCATTCTAATCCAGACAACCACAGCTTTTGTATGAAGATTTTGGAAGTGACAACACAAGGTGCTGCCCAACCCAGCGGATCAAACAGACGGGAAATATCTGATATGACCCGTCTCTTCGTGATCGGAGTCTGCTGTGGTGGAAGTATGACAGAATATTTAAATTCATCACCTTCGCGATCCCATCTGATTCCTAATATTTTCATTATCTCATCCATCTTTATGTCCTTTCTTTCTTGTTCTTCGCCACTCTTCGTTTCCACGTTATCAACCCTATCAGAAATCACTCTATCTAACTCCTTGCAACTACTCACCCATTTCTGCAGTTGAAAACCTCCCTTGGTAAGTACATTTTCCATATTTTTATACAATGTTAGCCCTTCCTCAACTGTCTGACACCCCGTCATCAAGTCATCTACATAAAATGAGTTTTTTATGTTTTCAGCTACTTCAGGATACTGCGCACCTTCGTCAACTGCGATCTGCTGCAAGGACTTCACTGCGAGGTAAGGAGCTGATGCCGTACCAAACGTGACTCTTAGTAATCTATACTCTTCTATTTCAGATCCGGGTTCATCGCGCCACACCACTCTCTGGAAGTTGACGTGCGCCGAAGAAACTTTCACCTGTCTGTACATCTTCACTACGTCGGCACAAAGACTGATAGGATGCAATCTCCACCGCATGATGATGTGACGCAGTGGTGGTTGTAATGTGGGACCTACCATAAGATCATCGTTTAATGATACTCCGTCTGTACCCTTCATTGATGCGTCAAATACTATCCGGACCTTGGTCGTTGTTTTGTCGTTGCGAATGACAGCGTGATGTGGCAGGTAAACTGCGGATGGTTCATCCAACTCGTCTGCCGGTACGCGCTCCATATGACCTAGGTTCAAATAGTCATGAAACACTTCGGAGTACTGCTTCTTGATTTCAGGTTCCCTTTCAAACTTCCTCTCAAGATGCTGAAATCTTTTCTTCGCAAGATCTTTGGATCTTCCATTTTGGCATGTAGGATTGTCAGTTTTGAATGGAAGATTGACAATGTACCGACCATCTTCATCTCTGACTGTGGTTTTAGTGTAAGTTTCTTCACAGCGCTGCTCTTCTGACGTAAGGATCTTGCCCTCGGGGGCTATAGATTCGATCTCCCAAAATCTTTTCAGAAGTGTGTTGTCATCAATCGTGGGACTCTCAATAATACTGTGATGACACTGAGGAGAAGGATTGATCTGATTCTCATCTGATTGATGTGTTGGACCGGAAATGATCCATCCCAAAGCTGTACATTGCGCAGTCGGCATACCTTTGGGACCCTTAATCAGACCTTCTCTCATCAACTGGCCGTACACATCTGCTCCTAGCAAAATGTCTATTTTGCTCGGTGTGTGGAACTGAGGATCGGCGAGAGTGATCTCGGCAAATTCCGGCCATTCCGCATGACTTATCTTCTCTGATGGCAGAAGGCTCGTTATAGCACCGAGGACATGCGCACGCACTTGGATTTGAAAATCGGGATCATGGCGCGATTGGATTTTTATCATAATGACGTACTTCGAAGCTACTGTGCCTTTGTCACCGCCTAATCCCGAGATGCTACTTCTGCTAGGTATCTTCTTCAAGCCAAGTAGCTGTGCAGCAGACTCTGTAACGAAGGACGCCTCAGAACCTTGATCCAACAATGCTCGAAGAGTGTACGCGCTTCCGTCTCTTGCTTCAGCCTCAACAAGAGCAGTGGCCAGCAGAATTGGTCTCGATGAAGTTTTCTTTGAGAAATGTGCTGTAAGCTTTGATGTTGGCTCATCGTTTTCTAATGATGCCTTAACTTTCGAAACCGTTTCAGTGACCTCCACCTCTAAACCTGACTTAGCCGACTCTGTCGTACTAGAATCTGATGGTTTCGGATGAAGCAATGAGTGATGTTTTCGCCGACAAATACGACATCTAACTACTGATCGACAGATGTTGGCGGAATGGTTGCTGCCTAAACAATTGAAGCAAAGCCTGCTGGTTTGGACATAATCATGTCGCTTATCATAATCTACACTCGAAAATTGTTTACAGTTTGACAATTTGTGTTCACCCTTACAATAAGTACATTTGACTTGAACGTTGGAACCCGTTGCAACTGCGTGCAATACATGTTTCTTTTGGGTTGGAACATTTGGCTTAGAAACCTTTTTCGTATCTACGAATTCGAGGGATCGGAATCGAGTTTCCAAGAATTCCTTTAGTTGTTTCAAAGTTGGTAGCTCATCTGACGATCCGATTTTTGATTCCCAAAGTTTACGCGTTTCTGCATCCAACTTTGAAGTAACTAGATAAATTACTATTGTATCCCAGGAACTCACATCTATGTCCAAATTTTTCAACCCGCTTAATGTGTCATTAGTGACATCTAATAAGTTTTTAAGCGCACTACTTGACTCGGTTCCAAGGTTCGGTTGGTTCACAAAACGCTTCAGCAAACAATTGGCAAGAAACTTTTTATTATTATACCTATTGTTGAGCGTTGACCATGATTCCTGATAATTAGCAGCTGAGATAGGAACATGTCTCAACAGCTGTTCGGCCTCTCCCGATAGATGACCCTTCAAATAATGCATTTTTTGAACATCGTCTATTGAAGAGTTGTTGTGAACCAACGATTCATACAAATCTTTGAATGTAGTCCATTCTGCATATGACCCATTGAATGTGGGGATAGATATCTTTGGCAACTTTACATTACAATGTTCGACTTTTAAGGGAGATACCGAAGTTGAGCTATTTGTTGGTTTACTCGACTTTACTTTTGACAAACATTCCCTAATTTCGGCCTTGAAATCTATGTACACTTCTTCAACACACTCATACATGTTTTCAGTAATGTACTGAGATTCTGCTAACTCCTCAGTAGAAATTTCAGTTATTAGTTTCATATGAGTATCTGAGAAAACTCTCCATTTTTCTTCTAAGGACTCTATTCTAGTAACTAAATGCGACTCCTTGAGTAGCCTTTCCTTAGGAGATTTTCTAAAATTCCCATAAGCTCTTTCTATCATAGACTTGTAGCCTAATTGAGCCTTTAACAATATGGCTAAAGACATTTTGATAAATTCTTAACCTAGTTTCAACCAATATTTTTACTATGTAAAGTTCCAAACACAAGTGAACTAAAGTTAAATTAGGTACTCTAAATTTTCTAAGACCAAAATAATATTTATTGAAAATTTTACAAGTGTTTGAAACCTTGTACAATCGAACCAAAATCGGGCATAGGTTCCCCGTCGGTTCGCTTTTATTGAAACTATTCTAAGTCTATAATTAAACTAACTATAGCATAAAATTTTACAAGTCTTTAATTGTCTTGAAATCACTAGTTATGATAACTGAACTTCACTGAACTGAACACAAATAAATATCAATGTACTCACGATTTTACTTGTATACCACTTGCCGTAGGCCGTAGTAGATTCCACTTTCGAAGAATGCCGTATCCTCCCACGTCACGGTTGTGACGTCGGTAGCGCGGTGTGTAATCACACTGTCGCGCTTGCTCGCAATCTCCAAAACGTAGGTACTCGTGCGCGCAAGCAACAGCTGCTAGCGCGGGCTTCCACTGGTTCTTTCCTTGGCTGGATTGGTTGTAGATGCGCACTCACACACAAACACTTCACTTCACTGCACTGCAATCCAACCATCCGTGACAGGTCTCCAAGCCAAGCTAGGCTGAAACACTGCCCGGTGCGCACTGAGTGGCGATCCACCACTTTCTCTAGTGCGTTGATGCAAAAAAAAAAACCGAGGTATATATCCACGGGATAAATTCACTATCACTACTACACAACCGGCTCGTAGGACCATGTAGAAAAGTCTACTTCCTATGGTAGGTAGGTGCTTTGGGTTCGGAGTAATTAAAAACAATCGTATCCCGTGATATTAAAAGCCAATTTATTCAAAACGTAAGGAGAAAGTCACTGATACGTCAAAACGCATCGATAGCGCGATCTAGGATTTTACACTTTTTTGCAGCGACATCTAGTTCTGAATTTGGTAAACTTATTACAAAATGGACACTTGGACACCCTGGTCAAAAGGACAATGACCAGGTTGGCTAAGTAATTATTTGTTAAACTTCGAAGACACAAGAAATATTAATTTATACGATTTGAATAATAATAGACTGTCAAGGTACTGATAATAAAATTGGAAGATATATAATAAGCGCCTACAACTATTTACCCTCTTATTCTTAAAATTACGTTTATAAAACTAAAAAGAAAATGTTTCAACCAATCGACAAGTCAAAGGACGATATTCGTCTTTTAAGTTTTATGAAGGAACTATTAGTCCTACTTAAATATAATTTAAATGGGACCAACTTGGGACTATTTTCTTTACAATAGCAATCAATCATCAAAATCGGATCACCAGGTAAAAATATAGGCGCGGTTAAACACAAAAAAAAGCAACAAAAAATATATATTTTGAACTGAGAACCTTCTCAAACTATCGTGATTAGTAGACATAACTATAGATTTTGACACGGGTCTTTATCACGTAATTACCTTTAATTTACTTTCCCGACGTTTCGGCTATGTTACAATAACCATGGTCGCGGGCAGACTGAAAGTCGGGAAAGTAAATTAAAGGTAATTACGTGATAAAGACCCGTGTCAAAATCTATAGTTATGAGAATCTTCTCTTTTTTCTTCGCTTGAAAATATGAAGATACAATAATAAATGTCGCCAACTAAATACCCCTTATTATTAAAAGGTCAAAATACAAACGAAAACTCGAGTAAGATAATATTCTTGAATAAAGAAATTGGAAAATATCTCTATACGCTTTGTATTTTTACGTTAAGGGGAACAATTGGTGACGCATACTTACCCTATGCTGGTTTGAAAATTTCGCTGAAATAGCTGAACAGGTTTCAGGTAACAGATTTGGATGATATTGGGATATTTTTCTAGGTATTTTTCGTTGGATCAGCCGTCTACTCGTACCAATTCACAATAGCTTTTTTGACAAAGCTTACGCTTCCGTACTACTCGTAATCGGGTATCAACTGAACTTTTTGTAAAACTCGTTAGAGCAGTTCGAAATGTTTTAAAAGTTTGTTCATGACTCAGTTGTGCATAGTAGTGCCCTGAGCACGAATCTTTATCGTATCGTCATCGTATCGTTCAGATCAGTATCAGTTCAAAAATACGTAGTAATAGCGAGGTTGGACTACGTTGACCTACGTTTTGTGATGCTCGATAATAAGTATTACCTATTCAAAATATTCAATCTCATTATAATGAGACATTTATTAACTTAGATCTATTTTTTCCGGGAAAATTTCGAGTATTGAGGTAGAGGAAATAATTAATAATAATTGACAGTTTCGGTCGGTACATCGTGAATTTTTTTATATATTTTTATTTTATTAATTTAATAATTTGGTTGTAAGAATAAGAAAAGAAAATTAAACCAGTCTTTGCCATTATAAATAAGGAAAATAGGTGAATACGTACGTTTGTACGTTAATTGCATAAGTTTACCTGTTCACAGCCTCAACCATCTATCACAAAAGTTGGTAAATCAGCGTTGCGAATGTCATAATTCGTGCGTCGGGGTCAACGACCAGCTGGGGGTGATTTATCACCACCCCTATCGCCTTCGAGACACTAAACGTTGAGAAGTAAAGAGATAGACTTAGAGAAAAGAGCCGATACGCTGAAAAGTAACGGAACCTGAAATCTTGCAATGGTTACGTCTTCCTGCGTTCAACATTACAATAATATGATCTTGACAAAACCATTTGGGTAGTTACTAGTCTTTTAACTAATTTCAATATGAAAAGAACTACCTCTACAGCCATCGATTTGATAACTATACTCGTAGGTACCTACCATCGAATCGATACCTGTTTACTAGGCTTATGTAGGTATAGCTTCTTTGATTTATATTAATAGTACAATGAAAGATAGAAATATATCAATATATAAATCAATAGTTATGTCTACTAATTACTTGATAGTTAGAAAAATAATATAATAATATGGTATGATATTTACCTTTTGTGTTAGAGAGCATAAACCACTAACTTGATACATATCGATATGAACACATTTAATGGTAGGTCTACCATTAAATGTGATAAATCACCATATTATTATTATTATTTTTCTAACTATCAAGTAATTAGTAGACATAACTATTGATTTATATATTGATATATTTCTATCTTTCATTGTACTATTAATATAAATCAAAAAAGCTATACCTACATAAGCCTAGTAATTGGTTGCCTGATAAAAAAAGAAGATTATTGTAGACTAGCTGACCCGTGCCCGCTTCGCTGTGCGTAAGATATTCCTAATACCATCGCGGACTTTATTGTAGAAAAAAAAATGTGTTTATTTACGACATCACATTAGAAACCTCTAAAATTATCAGTGTTTCTCTACTATATTGTGCATGTATTATACATATAAACCTTCCTCTTGAATCACTCTATCTATTAAAAAACCGCATCAAAATCCGTTGTGTAGTTTTAAAGATATAAGCAAACATACATACATACATACGCGGGAAGCGGAAAGCGACTTTGCTTTATACTATGTAGTGATATGGATAAGAAGCTCGTCTAGCTCCTGTTCTATAAAGTGTAGCTTTATACCTTGCCTTTCCGTGCGTGGGCACCTCCGAATCAGTATAGGAGACACCGCCATAAACTCGTTTTATTCACGCTCACGAGATTTGATCAGCGTTGTCAGACTGAATGATTTCTTACAAGATTAAACTGTCTAGTTAGTAATCCTACAATTATTACAAGGTTTGAGTGTGTTTAAATCTTTCTTTGTTACTCAATCACACTAAACAACAAACATTACAGAAACATAGCGATATGTAAGGCCTTTTTACAACTTTTTCAGATGATATATATATCATTAGTTTGCTCTGTATGTACCTATAATCTGGACAAGGTCTATAGGGAAAATAATTGAAAAGTTGCATAAAAAATTGTAAAATTCGAACAAATTTAATGTGATTTTCTTATGCGATTATGGAAAGTAGGAAAGGACGTCTGTCGTGGGTCATCTAGTGTTGGTACTATAATTATATTATTGTACTAGCGACCCGCCCGGGCTTCGCACTGGTGCAATGCTGATACTAAATATACTACAGAATGTCTTTATATAAAACGTTTTTTTTTCACAGCTTTTTTTGACCCCTTCTAGTACAATTGCTGATTTTTGGAGTACAATTCGTACAATTCCATAGATTTGTAACTGCATTAAAATTAACCCTTATCCACGGTGGGTCCGGCTGCGTAGTATCACACGATTTCTATGATTCTTTCTTTATGGAATAGTTAATAATGTTAACTTTTTTAATGAGGGATGACTGAGAGTGTTATAAACGTAAGAGTAGACACATATAATCAGAAAGCTTCGAACTGCTAAGCTATCGGGAGTTACACGTGTTATTGTAAGTCAACCATAAAAGATAGACATATGCCGTCGTGGGATATTTTTTATATAATTTTAAGGAGAACATTTCCGTCATACATGATTTTTGTGTAGCTTTAACCATTAAAGTTGCACACGCGACGGAAGCTTAAAAAATGGAGTAACTTCTCCCGTTTTCCCTACATTTCCCTTCACTGCTCTGCTACTATTGATTGTAGCGTGATGAAAAGTATACTATAACCAGCTCAGGAGTATGAAAAATAATTGTACCAAGTTTCGTTAAAATCCGTCGAGTAGTTTTTGTTTCTATAACGGTTATACAGACAGACAGACAGACAGACAGACAGACAGACAGACAGACAGACAAAAATTTTACTGATTGCATTTTTGGCATCAGTATCGATCCATAATCACCCCCTGATAGTTATTATTTTGGAAATATATTTCATGTACAGAATTGACCTCTTTACAGATTTATTATAAGTATATAGATTTACAAAAAAAATAAATATTGTAAGTTATGCTACCAGTAATCTGGTTCCCATAGTACCTACAAGCTTTACTTAGATTGGAGCTAGATGGCGCTGTGTAAGGTTCCACCAATATTTATTTATTTATACAGCATTAGGTGGAACTATGTACTCGCTTACGAGACGCTGTAGTGCTCGGGACATGCTTGTACAGAACAGTTGAAGAACTATAACATAAATTATTATACATCATCGGTGCCCAAACTAGAAAAGCCTGAATTATGATGGCATAGTAATACCCTTCAATAAGCAACTTATATTTTTGTATGAGTACTATCAGAAGAGCTGATATGGCATGGAGAAGATTCGGATAATGGAATGAAGTCATAGAAATGAACATAAAATAGTACACAGAGGTCTTTTGTCCCAATTATCACAGCCATATTTTTATTGCTTCTAAACTACGTAGGTACCTCAGAGTTTTAACAACATAACAAATGAATAAAATTATCTTTTATTTTCAGTGGCTTTCTTTACTTTTACGTGTAGTAGGTAGATACATAGTCTAGCAAAAAAATACTTGGCTACGACTGGTAACTTGCAGACCGCAAAAAAAGTGGATAATAATAAATTACTATCAAAACTTACTTATATGAAAGCAGAGCAAGGTCAAAACCTAGATAACAACAAGAACTTTGTTGTGTCCACTCTATTGTCACAAAACTGTGGGTCTACTCACGAACAGAAAACGATATAACGTTACAATAATCATGCCAAAGTTACATATCGTTTTGACTATAGTTTGAACGATGGAACGACCGTGATGTTCGTAACCCTACTTAGTAATCATCACTACATAGTATAAAGCAAAGTCGCTTTCCGCTTCCCGCGTATGTATGTATGTATGTTTGCTTATATCTTTAAAACTACACAACGGATTTTGATGCGGTTTTTTTTAATAGATAGAGTGGTTCAGGAGGAAGGTTTATATGTATAATAACATGCTACCCGTGCGAAGCTGGGGCGGGTCGCTAGTTGTAAAACAATACGAGAATTTGAACTTGACAACAAAACAAATGTAACGATATATTGTTAGGGTTCCGTACCCAAATTGTAAAAACGGGACCCTTTTACTAAGACTTCGCTGTCCGTCTGTCCGTCTGTCTGTCTTGAAATTTTCACAGATGATGTATTTATGTTGCTAATAAAACAACAAATAACTATAGATTTTGACACGGGTCTTTATCAAAATTTTTTTTTTTAAATAATAAAACAACAAATACTAAAAACAGAATAAAATAAATATTTAAGTGGGGCTCTCATACAACAAACGTGTGTTCTTCCGCAATTTTTTATAAATAATGGTACGGAACCCTTCGTGCGCTAGTCCGACTCGCGCTTGGCCGGTTTTTTTTGGTTTGCGAAGTAGACTAGAGATAGACACCCTGGTTATACGCCTACTCTTACAACAATTCGAGCACTAAAACTTATTTCCGCGCAAGGTCACAAACCCTTTATAAATACTGAGGCACCTTTTCCACGCGTCGTGAATTATTCCCACGGATTGTAAGCCGGCCCTTGTGAATAAACTAATATTTCGGATCCGGCGCAGATTAACTAATAGCTCCTCGGTGCAGAGTACCCTGGACTGCTATGGAGTAGGGCTGGTGGTGAAGATTGATATTTGCAACTAAGTTTGTCTTTAAACACTTCACGGAAACTTCTGAATTTGTGACGTGTTAGGAAGTTACTGACCTAAGAAGAGATAAATGGACTGTGTGAAAGATGATAATGAATAAGAAAGGTGTAAATACTGCAAAGACGAGCGACGATTTGGGAGTGTGAAAGAGATAACATGGAGTGGGATAAGGGCAGGCAGATGATGATAGTGATAGATTACTGCCCATAACTTATTGTTTCTGTAACCCACGATAAAGGAACTAAATAGCGTGTGGTCAGGACTTTTTCGAATTTCCTATGTCACTGTCGGTTGGTAGTTTATTCAGATAAATAAATACGGTATGAGACCGGCAGCTACAAGATTAATATATTTCCCTCTTTTGCTATATTGGGAGTCATCTGTAGTGTGTACCTACTCCTGAAAGACAACAACGTTGGACATCACCTGGCCTAGTTCTCACCGATATACGTAAATGTTTCCAGATCTCTTAGGTATCTTTATTCTGAAAGCGTTTCATTGTCGAACAAAGGTAGGTAAAGCTAATTAGTATCGTTGTAATAATAGCGCTTAAGATTTTCTCTCTCAAAGATATTTCAAGTGTACCTAAGGGTGTTTCCATCTACGCCGACTGCGCTCGACATTTATTTACAAACTCGAATATTTGACCGCTGTCATTGGTCGGATAGCTCCGCGTAGGTCGAAACTCACCCTTTTCAAACATGCTACGATTGCTAAGTACTCGAACTACCTACATAAAATACTATGGAATATGGCTACGAGCCGAAAGTAAGTCTCGAGTCTGTAATAGGTACCATAAATGAATTATGATTCTGTATGTGGCCAGCCCTGATGTAAACGCGGTCATTAAATCTTTACGTACGACCTTGGCCCAGTTGTGAGTTGGTAAGAGTTTGGACTTTACGGAAATCCCCGTCTTGTGGAATTTTGGACGTGTAATACGGCTTAGGAGCACGGAAATGGGCAGGGAAAGTTGTTTAGCTGGGGGAGAGTATTGAATTAAATGCAAACAGTACTTACCTATAGAACAATTTGGGTAAAAAACGCTGAGTAAAAATTTTATCCAGATTATTTTTTGTCACAAATGACAAGAGTGGTTCAGCTGTTTCTACTTTTAATTAGAACTAGGTAGGTAGGTAGTTGTCTAAAGACGATCCTTACGATTTTATTAAACTTTTAGAATTTGAATAAAATGCTCAGGGAAGCTCTCGAGACATTTTTAAAAGCATTCTGAGCAAAGCTTTTACTGACGATTGTGTGAAATAAACCCCTAACACGTTTTAGGGCAAGGTGCCTTATCTTGCCCTTAAGATGTGGGTAGACAAATTAAATTATTAAAAAAAATATCTAGAAAATATTAATTTAAGTAATGGGCAGGTTAAACCTACTTACGATAGTAGAAATCGAATTTTAACTTACATTTTCATCCTGACCAAGCCTAATAAGCAATTAACACGGATTGGTGCCAATAAATGTTTTAGATAGGTACTTAGGTAGGTATAATCCTTTTCAAAATATATAGGATAGTGTGTGATGCTGATCGAACAAGGCTGTGTCTCAGAAAATAAAAAAAGATAAAGGAAAAGATACGGATAAAGCTTTAGCAATAGTACCTACATAAGTAGGTACAACATCAAACATTGTGCCAAACTTACCCTCGTATTCAATAACGACACTATGAGAACACGCACCCACAGTGGATGAAATCTTTTTTCATAAAAATCACTTTATGTGTTGTGCGACACTGCATAGTGTGACTAGAGGCACATTGTCGTGTGCCTCTAGCCAAAGTTGAGCTCTAAATTCACACGGTAGCGTGCGCCATAGTGCCGCTCAACACAAATAAAGTGATGTTTATGAAAAAATATTTCGTCCACTGTGGGTGCGTGTTCTCATAGTGTCGTTCTTGAATACGAGGGTAAGTCTTCTACCATCAGCATTCCGCACACATTCCATTAGAAATAAGATGAACATCTTTTATAGGTGGTAGGTACCTACCTACACTCGCAAACGTCACAATTATGCGATGGTATTTTTTTCATTAAAAAGCAAAATTGGATGAAATGTGTCCATTTCGAAGCATAAGGGCATTTAGTAAAACACTACACTTATGAATAGATTCAGCTATCCAAGGTACATATACCTACCTACCTAGGTATTTACTTTTACTTTTACCTGCTTTCAGGTACACATATTCCTAAAATAAGGCGACTTTTTCGGACACGATCATAACATTCAAGGACAAGGCAATAGGAATAAAAACTGCCAGTTCAATAAAACCCATCACTTCGAAAGCAAGATGTAGATAGGTAATTGCTAGCCCTAGTTTTTCATTGCGGTTTTATGACTACCTTTAGGAGCGATCTTGAAGTAATAATCCGTGCTTGAACAATTTCATGATGTAGGTATCTAAGTACCTACAAGTAGGTAGGAATTTAATATATATCGTCTAAGTACCTAATTAGGTAGGTAGTTAGATACCTTCGTACCAGAATGTACTTAACTAGTTACCTAGGGTAGAACAATAAGTATTATAGTTATTAATAATAATAACGTTACTTAAATAATTATTGTATTGGGCATTACCTACTTGGGCATATTTTCAGCTATGTTAATTACCTAATTGTTCCGATATCTCACTTTTAAAAGTATTAAAAAAAACAAAAGTTTTTTTGCTGGACCACAATTTGACTCTGACTTTGACAATCAGTGACATACGACATTAGTTTGACACGTGACAAACACGCAATACGACATGCTCATGCGTACGAACTTCACTTCGTTCGTTCAATCATTACGTACGAGTACGACCTCCATTCATCCTTCGCCGTTGTAAACTAGCGATTTTAACATCATTTTCAACGAAATTGACTAAAAGCACTCTGAAATATACCTCTTTAGGGGTTACAAAGTGTTATAGCTTTATTTAGGAAGTGCAGTGACTTGAAAATGGCGTTGAAATCGTCACCGGTCGTTTTAGGAGTGCTCGCGCGGATAACCCGTAGTTTCTCGACGGGTAGGGCTTTGGCGTCGAAGCCTGTTACAGTCCGTGATGCCTTGAACCAGGCTATCGATGAGGAGATGGAGCGAGATGAGAAAGTCTTCGTTTTGGGCGAGGAGGTAGCTCAATACGATGGCGCTTACAAAGTTACCAGGTACACATTGGAACGTCTATTCTAACCTGGACGATACGTTTAGATCTATCAATTGCGAATTATAGTTCTACGACTGTTCCATCAGTTATTCTTCGGGTTTTTGAGGATTTCTCTCATATAAATGGCCTTTATTTTGCTAAAAATGGTTACATAACCAAGGAGTTTGTTGACAGAACCCAAGTTTGGTTTTTTGCTGAGGTAGATAGAAGTGCCAGGTGGACTGTCCAACAAACACATGGTTGACATTGAACTTTCATTAGTTACAATGTTTATTTATTTTGGTACTATTATTTTAATCAGAAACTTGTTGATAAGCATATTGAATTTTATAATAGAATCATAAAAATTTATTATCAAAAACATACTACTTTCCTTATTTTGTTTTAGTCAAATACATATAAAATTATTTTAAAATTATTAAGTATGCAATGCAGGTAAATTGGTGTTTATTAAAAATATGCTGTCTCTTTTATATTTTACTCAAAATAGAAAGAGAAAGAGATGAATGCTATTATGTAATTTTGTCTGACACCAACTTAAAAACACTGTTAAATAGATTGTGTATTATCTAAATACAAGAAAAAACATGGTAATTAACCATATTTCTATTTAAAATTACTTAAATTTGTTCAAATTAATTAATATTCATAAAAAATAACCTTACCAGCTAGTTTGCCAAAGAATTTTCACTACAAAATGAATATTAAAATTCCAGAGGCCTATGGAAGAAGTACGGAGACAAGCGAGTGATCGACACACCCATCACAGAATCAGGGTTTGCTGGCATTGCTGTTGGCGCTGCCTTTGCCGGCCTTAAGCCTATTTGCGAGTTCATGACCTTCAACTTCTCTATGCAAGCTATTGATCATGTAAGTCATCTTTAGTGCTAAAAAAATAATGGGCCCACAAATCTGTATCATACATACAGATACAGATTTGTGGGCCCATAATTTTTTTGAACATATTGAATATTTTCAGAAATAAATTCATGGAAATAAAACAAACTTTGTAAAAGAAAAGTGACAAATAAACAGTCCTGATATACAAGGTGTCTCAAAAGAAAGTTCACATTTAAATCTTTTTTTAAAAGAAAAGTCTTAGCTTTATTGAAAAAATGTTTATTATATATGTTTATTATATGTTGTATCGTCCAAATGTAAACCGTTGCGCTCTCAGCATTCATTTAGTCGGGCACTAAAATTGCCTATGACAGCTCGGCAGGTAGTCTCCGTGATGGCTGCCATTTCATGACGGATATTTTCTTTTAATTGTGCCAGGGAAGTCAGTTTATTAGCGTAAACTTTTGATTTGACATAACCCCACAGGAAAAATTCCATAGGTGTTAAATCGGGACTCCGTGGAGGCCAATTTATGTCACCTCGCCTGGAGATTAATTTGTTCGGAAAAATTTCTCGAACTCGAGGCAGAGATCTGTTGGACGTGTGTGAAGTTGCTCCATCCTGCTGGAACCATGTTCTTTGGTTGTAACCAGGAAAGTTTTGCAGTTGGGGCACGAAAAACTCGTCTAACATCTCCACATAACGCTCTGAATTCACTGTGAGCGTGCGTCCCCTTCCATCTTCAAAAAAGTAAGGGCCGATAATTCCTCGCGCCGACATCGCTGCCCATACGGTGACTTTGGGTGAATGTAGCGGTTTCTGATGTTTTTGTTTTGGATTGGTTGCACTCCAGTAACGACAATTTTGCTTGTTTACATGCCCATTCAGGTGAAAATGGGCTTCATCGGAAAACAAGATGTTGGTGAACGTTGGAAAGCGCTCAATCATCTGATTTACAAAGTCAAGCCTCTGACCAGCATCTTGAGGCTTCAGTTCTTGCACCAACTGAATTTTGTACGGGTGCAGCTTTAAATCTTTGCGTAAAATGCGGCATAATGAAGATCTGTGCACATTTAAAGCAACAGCACGCTTCCGAATCGAGAGGTTTGGATCATCTCGAATAGACTGAGTAACACTGTCCACGTTTTCGGCTGTTCTTGATGTTCTTGGCCGCCCAGATTTTGGTTTCTCCAGAGTTGACCCAGTCTCTTCAAACTTCTCAACCCATTTTGCAATGAGTCGAGTGCTAGGCGCATCATTTAAGTGACGAATATGTCGAATACTGCAGAATTTTCTACGCGCTACAGTCGCCGAATTACCGTTTTTGTAAAACTCACGTACGCACAACGCACGGTCCGCACCAGAGAAACGCTCCATAGCGACTAAATTCCCAAGAGCCAGACTACCGACTGACATACCCCCCGCGCCCCTCAGAATAGTTGCTTTCGCGTAATAAGATAAGCAAATGTGAACTTACTTTTGAGACACCTTGTACAAAGTCCTGACCTGGGTTAGTCTGTCCCAAACTGGGATACCCTGTGTTGTGGGTTATTCAAAGGTAACCATGGTACTAAAACAAATATGTATTTGCAAATCATATAACTATTGAAACAAATGGTATACCATGGGGATTGAAGAATATGCTAAGAAGTATATTATACCTAACTTATCATGAGGGACGCTCAGTTATTTTATTGCTTAACAGACAGAAGTTGTTTTTAGGGTTCCGTACCCAAAGGGTAAAAACGGGACCCTATTACTAAGACTTCGCTGTCCGTCTGTCCCTCTGTCTGTCACAGGGCTAAATCTCAAGAACCATGATAGCTAGACAGTTGAAATTTTCACAGATTATGTATTTCTGTTGCTGCTATAACAACAAATACTAAAAACAGAATAAAATAAATATATAAGAGAGGCTCCCATACAACAAACGTGATTTTTGCATTTTTAGCGCCATCTAGTTTAATTTGATGTTACTACGTTACTACATTACTTTTGGTTTAAAAACCATATTAATATTTTAGTGAGGCTCTCGTACCTACAATAAACGCGATTTTTTGCCGTTTTGAATAGTACGGAACCCTTCATGCGCGAGTCCGACTCGCAATTGGCCGGTTTTTAGGGTTCCGTACCCAAAGGGTAAAATCGGAACCCTATTACTAAGACTTCGCTGTCCGTCTGTCCGTCTGTCTGTCACGACTTTGTCTAGATTTCATTACTTTTTAAAGATAAACAAGCAGCTCCATCGTGACTTGGCTAGTCAAATCTTCATAAGCTCCTTGAAGATGTCTGGAGAGAGTCATCAAAGACACTTCCAAACATTACATTTTGCAGTAGTGAGAATACTATATGTAACAAGTTGTAAACCCATTGCTGTTAAATAAGTTTCCTAACTATGTTTGCCTTCACTGTAATGAGAAAGTGAAATACTAATATGAAACTGCTTGAACCCACAACCTTTGTATTCAAAGCCGAGGTACTCACAGCCAATACAACTTTAAGGTGTAATAATGATGTATTCAACTAGCCGACAGCTCAGTTGGTATTGAATCTGCCTTCTGTGCTGTAGGATGTGGGTTAATCCACGAAGGACAGATATTTGTTTGTTGAATATAGATGTTTGTTTAGTATCTGGATGTTATGTATTTAAAAGAATAATATACAAGTATTCTATCAGTAATTTGGTTCCAATAGTACAAGCTTTCTTTGGGGCTAGATGGCGCTGTGTGAAATACCAATATTTACTTATTTATTTAATTCCAGGTAATAAACTCGGCAGCAAAAACCTTCTACATGTCTGCTGGCAACGTTCCCGTGTCCATAGTGTTCCGTGGCCCCAATGGCGCAGCTTCAGGTGTGGGCGCTCAGCACTCTCAATGCTTCGCAGCTTGGTTCAGCCACTGTCCTGGCTTGAAGGTGGTTATGCCTTACTCCTCGGAAGATGCTAAAGGTAATATCTCAACACGCTGTTCCATACTTATCTATAGCAAGTAACTGTCTGTATATCTGTCTTTGATGTTATCACGGCCAAACCGCTGCTGGGCTGATTGTGATGAAATTTCAGTCTAAAGTCTTGGGGCGAATATAGGACATACAATTTCAATGTTTTACGAAAAAGTCGTCAGAAATTGAATTCCTGAATCTACGCGGACGAAGTTGTAGAAGATGCTTGTAATGCCTAAATGGGTAGTCAGAGGCAATATAAACATTACATATATGGCACATGCCTACATATTTCAATAGTTAGCATTTCATGCGTGACAGGTTTTTGTAAGCCAGGCGCCGCTTTCAAGTTTACATTTTGCAGTAGAATAGAAAAATTAATGCATGATCAGGATTCAAACCCGTGACCTTCGGATTAAAATTCGAAGTACTCAAATATACCATTGTTGTTTCCAGGTCTTATGAAAGCGGCCATCCGCGACTCTGACCCCGTAGTGGTGTTGGAAGATGAAATAATGTATGGCATTCCATTCCCCATGTCCGATGAGGCGCTGTCCAGTGACTTTGTTGTACCCATCGGTAAGTTCATCCTACTAATATTATAAATCCGAATGTTTGTATATTTGTGGCTCAAAGGCTTTTAATTTGATTCCCGATAAACCTTTTCCTGATAGAATAAATTAAGAATACCGACCTTTATAGGTTAAACATTTTTGGTAGAATGCGTATCATTCAATCGTCAAAAGTGATGTCAGATTTTTTTCACATCAGTGCCATCTATACCTAAATTGTGACCCCTGCGAACTTTGTACCGCTTTAGAAATGTTGTATCCAAAAATGCACTATCGTACCTACCGTCACCGTTACCTTTAGAGTTACCGTAACCGTTGTATTAAACTGAACTCACAACAAAATCTGAATCTGTTATCTTCTTTATTCCATCTCTTTTTGTTTTCAGGCAAAGCTAAGATAGAAAGAGAAGGCTCGCACATCACCCTTGTGTGTGCAGGAAGAGCTGTAGAGACAGCGCTTAATGCCGCCAACGAACTCGCTGGAAAAGGTAATGCCATCAAAAACATAACTTGTAAAAAAAGCCAAGTCTCGCAACGCAACTCAGTTCTTCTACCGTAAAAAGTTGTGAGATCCATGTAATACCAAGTCGGTTAATTTATTCAGTCCCTACTTTAAGGGTCTTAAGTTATTACGTAAAGGTTAGCTAATTACGTAATAACATTTTTGACTTTTTTGACAAGTTATGTTTTTGATGGCATCTCATTTATTTTTGTAGATAGCCCTACTTTTTAGGGTTCCGTACCTAAGGCACCGATGGCTAGACAGTTGAAATTTTCACAGATGATGTATTTCTGTTGCCGCTTTAACAACAAATACTAAAAACAGAGTAAAATAAATATTTAAGTGGGGCTCCCATACAACAAACGTGATTTATAGATAATGGTACGGAACTCGACATGCACGAGTCCGACTCGCACTTGGCAGGTTTTTTTTAGCATTTTTACACTAAACACTAATTGTGTTTCAAATTTGAAACTTCTATGTCTGCTAGAAATGCCTTAAACTTTTGATGATCGGTCAGTCAGTCAGTCAGTGAGTGAGTGACAAAATAGGAAACTTTGACTAGTTATAATTCTTAATCTACTGGTTCAAATTGAATGAAATTTGAAATATATCAATTATTGCGGTCCTATTTAATTTAATTTTTCAGTATTTATGAATGCATGTTTATTTTTGTTATCATCATCATTTTCTTCTCATTGTCCCACTTAAAGTGTAGTGCGGTCGTCACAACATGTTGCAAAGAGGATTTGGCTTATGTTTTACAACCGGCCACCTGGCCTCAACCTCAACCCTCTTTGGGAATGTTTATTTTTTTGTAATATTGTATTAAAATTGTAATTTTTATTTCCAGGCATTGAATGCGAGATAATAAACCTAAGGTCAATTCGTCCGCTCGACTTCGACGCCATCGCTCGCTCAATCTCCAAAACTCACCACTTGGTTACCATCGAACAGGGTTGGCCACAGTCGGGTAACTTATTTTATTCATATTTTTGTTTGACTGGCCTAACATATCTGATGTTAGAAGTAGCCTTGTCTTCTGCGCTGTTTGTTGTGGGTTCGATTCCCAACCAGGCATAACATTGTGTGTGATGAACATAGATCTTTGTTCTGTGGCTGAGTGTTATCTATACTTCTATTTTCTACTTCACTTACAGGCATAGGCGCAGAGATCTGCGCGCGAGTGATGGAATCTCCCGCCTTCTTCGAGCTAGACGCGCCTGCATGGAGAGTGAGTGGCGCAGATGTGCCGATGCCTTATGCGCAGAGTTTGGAAGTGTTGGCCATCCCGCGGCCGCCAGATGTGGTCGCCGCGGTCACTGCCGTGCTTGGAAACAAGTGAGTCTGATCGATACTTTCACTTTAAGACGAGCAAAGGTTGGCATTAACTCGTTAATCGTTAATTAACGAAGTTAACTATCTGCTGAACGGATTAACTTTTAAGTTAACTTGTTAAAATGTTAAAATGTTAACGCTCTTGTTAACTTCCGTTAATTTTAGCCCGTTACACTAGTCGTTTGCTGACATACTGTCATTTTGTTTGTTTACGCGCCACGCAACTGTCGGCGACACGGCGAGTCGAATGGTGAACGTTATGAATGTTATAAGCGAAGTACGTGGTGTTTGAAGAGTCAGTGCTACTGTCAGTTAAAACACAAACAAAATATAACCTAACTTTTTTGTAAGTTGCTAGTGTATTTTTTTTTGTTTGTATTTGGTTAACGATTAACTTGCGTAAAATTTTCGGGAATTTTACTCTACCTGCTATCGAAGTTAGCTTTTTAAGTAACGAATTAACGAAGTTAACTTTTGGATTAACTGTGCCCACCTATGAAGACTAGGTAAACATTTTTTTGATGAATATAGAATAGTTATTTCTCAATAACCGCAAAACATTCAATTTTGTTTTTTATGACAAAGATAAGGATTTAATCTAGATAAATGAAGAACAGAAACATGATTGATGAAACTTTTCTTGATAAATTTACTTTCCAAAGTTACTTACTTTTTTACTCAAAATTATGAATAGCAGAACAGTTCATTAGATAATCATACTAGCTACCTAAATTTAAGACAGTTTCTTGATAAGTTTGATGGTTTTCAATATAATGCGCTCATACAAAAAAACACAAATCTGTATCACCTTAATCATTTTTGTCTTAAAACGATTTATATAAAGTGTTTTTTTTTATCTTTTCAGAATCAGCGGAACGATTAGCCAGTAATATAGGAATCTCTAGAAATATAGCGTCGCACAACGCCAAAGTTGAAATTATCATGTAAATAATTATATTTATTTTTACACCGGTTTATCCGCCAGTGCTTTGCAATTGTGATGTATGGATGATAGTATAAAATGTTATATAATAAAACTGTTAAAGTTATTTAGTGTTTTATTAACCCTTTAAAAATTAACTTGAAATTATACAAATTTCTTAAAAAAACGGAAATTTTAGATAACTTTAGAACCCAAACCTTGTCGTTGCTACCTACCTACATGTATGCTAGGTACTACAGGGTCCCGTAAGTTTGTAGGAAGTTCACCTACCTGCAGGGCGATTTTGTAAAAACATGAATATCATGACTGACTTAGTATAAATAATCTAGAGAAGATGTAAAAAATTACTTACTATTGGGTTTGCATAATATAGTTCATTCATCTGGGTACCAAGCGAACAAACAACATTGGTTAACAAAGAGGCATTATAATCTTCAACGGTCAATGACCTATAGGCCTATAGCTGCAATCTGCATGCATGAACATGATAGAAAGAATTGAATGAAATGCAACGAAAGTAGACACTCGTATAACAACGCCATCTAGATGAAAATAATGAAAGTTATTTCATTTAGACAACTTCGCGGTTTGCAACCCGTCAAAGGTTTCCTCACAATAATTTCAACAATAGGTAACTATTACGTTGCTCGATAGATGGCATTACTATAATAAATTAACTGAAAAGCTATACTCTATTTCATGGCGGCAATATAGGATTTGTCCGATATAATTTTGACTTTATTTGGAACAAAGTAAGAACATTCCTATTAGATAATATCGTAATTTTTTCCTTTCTCCTTGAGTATTACTCCTCCTAGGGTACTCCTACCTACTTTCCCTTTAGAGCTTTAGCATGGGCCAAAACAGGCTCTAGGTGTAGAAAGCAGTATATCCGTAAAAGCGCAGTAGGTACAGTTTTTATCCGTGTACCAAATCTATAGGTATAATAATAAAAATAAAAAGTTCATTCATAATTGCCGTTGTAGTCATAGATGCCTCAATCCTGCCGGACCCCAACCTTATTCCCCAAAGAAATGGCGTAAACAATGCTGGTACATCGTCCGCCGGTGACAGAGTGATGGATCGCTCGGTACTGGGGATTTTATGTTTGGGACACGGGACGTGCTTGCCAAGTGCCATGGCGTACCTACCTAACCTTTAGACCGTATCCTAAAACCATTTTTTGCTAAAAAACGACGAACTTGATGACGTGATGGGCTAGGTTCTAGATAAGTAGGTATACAAAGTAGGTAGGTACCTATTCTGTGCTGGAGGTATACCTCTGGGTTGGGGGGACAACCGTCCCATCGTTTCAGACGATCGACCACACAGCCTAGAAGAAGAAAGAAATGAAGTATTAGGGGTCTATTGGGCTGTGTGGTCGATGTTTCCGACAATATTTTAAAAGGATGGAATGACCGACATTACTTTTGAAAGTTCACATCATACATTCTACTACTGCAGATGACGATTTCTAGGTTTGACCGAATCTATCAGAGCACCTGTCAGTCGTCGATAATGTTGAAATCGTTTTGCAGAGTAGGTAAGGGCCGGCCGATACCTAGAGAAAGACACCTTTGCTGGGACAAAAATGATTCAAGATTCGCGTATATTTTATTTTATTTTATTGATAAGACCAGCATCTTATAATAGAAAAACAGAGTTACATATTCAAATACTATTATCTAGCCAATAACATCAGGTCTCTCTAAATAGGTAGGTATAGGTAAATACAAATTAATCCTACAAAAAAAATATAATAGTACGAGTACCTAGGTAGTAAAATAGTAAGAAGTAACTGAAAATATTAAAAAGGCAATATTTCTAAGATAGATAGTTTGGAGGAGTGGGGGAGGGGGGAGAGAGGGTATAGGGATGCTCTACCTTCTGTAGGTATTTGCACTTAAAACTATTTTCTGGAACATTCTGTACTGTACATGTACAGCTCCATTTGCGATCTATTTCAGGCTTTGTTAAAAAATATTCAGAGAAACGTCAAAAGTGACATTTCTATAGAAATGACGTAAACAATACTTGTAGATTGTACGGGCGAGTGAGCGGCGACAGCATGATGGATCGCTACAACGGACCTACACTCTCTACTCCGAGCATATTTTACTAATGTCAACGTAGAGATGTCAATTGTAGGGAGGTGTCAATATCTAGAACTTTTTGTTCAGGTATTTGGACCTAGCAGGAAGAACAAGCAAAGCTATGCTTTGAAAGCTTTGATACTTTGATAGGCATTTGTCAAATGTTTTAAAAACTTTGAACGTGCCTCGGACTGCACGACGCTTTAGACATCTTCGCAAGAATCTGAGCGTCCAGAGATCTGATCTGAGAGGTTGTCTACATACATCATTTTATACATACCTACAGGAACAATTTACTATGCGTATAATTACGTTACCTGGGTAACAGTAACTACTCAAACTGGTGAAGGAAAACATCGCGAGGAAACAAACTAGAATACAATTATTTATAGTAGCAATAGGCATTATCTTGTAACTTGTGTGTAGGTAATATTATTAAGGTTTGCAAAAAGTATGTGCCAAGTTTAATAACCGGACGTGACTTTGGCTTAACTCTCTTAGTCATAGACATTTTCAAGAATCTCTGAACGATCTTATTAGAAGTCTACTGCGAGTAGGTAGGTATGCTTGGTTATTGCAGTCGGCATCCAATTTTTTCCTTGCCTGCCAATTTTAATAGAACCTCCCAAATCTTAATTTCATATCCGCTGACATTATTTACGAAAAAAAAATTGGTAACAAAAATGTCAATCTGCCAGCTCCCTACAATGTGGGTAATTCCGTAGGCGATCCATCACCCGAGGACACGCTCGGACAGATTTTTGAGAATAACGCACGTGGTGAATAAAAGTGGATTTATGAAGGCGAAATCCGGAATTAGGTATTGGAGAATCAGATGTTCCTCAGAAGAATTTATTATTAGATTCACATGCTAAAAAAATCTCGTTGACGGATTATGTAGGTAGGTACGTAATCCCCAAGTACGGTAGGCATTTAGATCTTTGATGATGAAATAGGGTAGTCATTGGTAGGTACGTCCAAACATTATAATTGGCACATGCCCACATTTTATAGCTTCCGTCAACGACTTCGGTCGAGAGGTACCTGTACCTACCCATCTGAAAAAAAACATCAGGGTCATAGGTATATAGATATAGATAAGTAGGTATATATACCTACCTATGTATTTCCAGATGAGAAAATTAGGGATTACAGTTGTGATCATATTTATATATAGGTAGTTCTTCGTATCTTATTATATGCTAGAGTCCCAATAAAATTCCTAAACCGACCCTAAACCCAATATCCCCTGACAAGTGGATGCGTAATAAAATCTCCGTACCCCAGGACATCCCTTGACTTTGAAATGTTTAAACACCTAATTTGATGGGGTGTGGTTTCAATAAGGGTGGTTTAGATAGAGTCCGCAGATTTGAACATTTGAACCGGTAATGCAAAGGATCAAAGTAATGATCCCTCAAATTTAAAGTTAGGGGAATTATAAAGAACTGGAATGAATAATTAAATTCGTTTTGTCTACAGAAGAGTAGAGATATAATTATTGTTTTGTGTCGAACGCAATAAAAACCTACCTACACTTTCTTTGACTTAAAGTTCATAGCGGTAGGACCATTATAATTATTATTTACCTTCATCCAAATTTAGGTTGTTTTTGTCTACTCTTCCTAGATAAATCTTTTTTTCGGATGCTCAAAATGTCATCCTACTTGTAAGTAAATTTTACTAAGCTACATTTTGGTAAGAATCTTTTTAGAGAGAACGAAATTTCTCATATTTATAGTAGTAAGTACCTACTACATAAATACCTAAATATAGCAATTTAACATTTTTCATAAGTTATAATGAGCTTATGAAAAAAAAATCTTACCATAAAAATATCTTTACTTGTACCTATTTTTCCTATTTAAATAAAACTAGGTATATTTAGTAGGGAGGTATACTTAGATAGGTACCTACCGGCTATAGGGGCAGTTATGTCTGTTTGTCTGTGTAAGCTCGGCTGGAGATATTTGCTGTTTACACGTTTATTTGTGAGAAAATGGTTGAGGTACGGAGGGGAAGAAAGTCCCACAATTTAAATGACCTCAATATTTCGTAATTTCGTAACGTTGATACCAAACAGGAGTCCAACATTTATCTCTTGCGACATAAAACAAAAAAATAAAAAGTAATCTATAAAGTTCGTTACTAAAGAGCAAGTCCAATTTAATATGTTGTCCGACTGCCTAATCAGGTAATCTGGGTTATTGACTTCCCAAACTTGCATAATCGTGATCTAGATTATAAACATAACATTTGTTTTCAAGCCTTGATATTTAGTACCTACCCAAATCTAGGATGCCAATTTAATTTTATTGCAAACACTCAAAATGGTTTTAGGCGCATGCATTAAAAAGCAAAATTTAAATGTCAAAATTAAATTTTGTATTTCTGACGCTTAAATCACTTTATAGTGACATCTTCAACATACACCTACTATACATAAAGATGACTAGCTTTTGCCCTTTTGTAGAATCAGAAAAACGATTTTATCGACTTTATCATAAAATAATGAAATTACTAAAAATATAAATATTTTTTGGAAAAAAAATGTAGCATAAGTTCATTCCAAGACTTTAAAGTATCTCTTCTCTATATTGAATTTAAGCAATCGGCCCAGTGGTTTGTCTGTGATATTACAGACAGACAGACAGAGTTACTTTCGCGTTTAAATTATTAGTATTGATTTACTACTATTAATATAGATGGTGTAAATCTCTGTAAGTATTTTATCAGTAATCTAGCTCCCATAGTTAAAGCTTTACTTAGTTTGGATCTAAATGATGCTGTGTGAAATGTCTATCTCATTTATATATTCGCAATCTCATCTCACCAAATATCTAAAGTTATAGACAGAAAACCTTGTTTACTTATAAGGTACGCAGATTTCTCAAGCCTGGAAAATAGAAATGACACGTTACAACATTTACAACTGGCTTTGCGACCATTTGCATATCGAATGACTGATATTACTTCTAGTTATTACTACATTCTTGGATAATTAGGGCAAATTACCTTCTAGGCCTTTATTTTACTCAGGGTGAGAAATGTAGTGATGTATAATTTGAATATTTAAATCTGGAACAAGGTTCTCAAGATAAAATGTAATAGGATTACGACTGTAATCTTCAAGTACACATCCAAGATCCAAGTAAATATCCTCTCAGATTTCCAGGCGATCAGATCTTTGAAGATGTCTAAAGGGATTAGACAGAGGCACGTCCAAACATTGTTTTCAAGATAGGATAATACGATTAATATTTACTTTGACAAGCAAAATGTGCGGTTTTTTTTTTTGGTTAAAAAGTGATTTATTATGCTATAACAAATGTTTATCCTGCATGGAAATCGAACCTGCAACATAACCTACAGCGCAGAAAGCTGAGCTACTACCAACTGAACTGAAGGTTTATTGCGTAATCTTCATCCGCTAATTTTTATCGCCACGGCTTTTGAATTCAGAGAAAACCAATGTAATAATAACTAAAAATAAAAATAATTCCAAGATTCTAGGTCCTTAAAGTTAGTAGGGCCATCTCCCCCGGAATTACCCTAAATAGTCACTATGAATAAAAATTCGATCGATGTTTAGAGCTCTGGCAATGAAAATCAGCTCGCCTGCTGGTATTATGGTATGGTATGTGTAAATAAGTTGTTCGAACAGTTCCTTCCTCCCGTGCGGCATAGGCCTCACTAATGGCATGTGACAAGGCGCGTGATGGATCGCCCCTGCCCCCCTTACCCCCGCCACCCCTCATCCCGTAGAGGGTGGAATTAGACGATTTTTTCCACATCACCCTATTAAGCTTCTTATTTCTTAGCGACAATATTTTATTTTCTGAATTATATTCACCAACAATATAATAAATTCATTCGTAATTGATTTGCAACTGCACAACTTTAGCACCAGATAACGGAACTCTCGAATCTGGCAAGTTATTTGTCTATGGAAGAATAGACAATAAAGAAATATTAGATGTAGAGTATAGCGCGTGGAGTAAAGTACAAAAAGAGGGACGTACCTATAGAATCTTCTCATTTTATTTATTCTTGCAATTACCATGATCAAACATCAGAAGAAAACCGACGAAAATGGTTAACCAATTGAAAAGTTAAGGGTAGATATTCGTTTTTGAAGTTTTATGACAGAACTATTAGTCGTACAAGAATCAAATTTAAATGGGTCCAACTTGGGACTATTCTATATACAATAGAAAAAATCATCGAAATAGAATCACTGGGTCATACATAAAAAAAGAACAACAAAAAAAATATACTACAATGTCGTATGAAAACCTCCTCTTTTTCGTCGGTTAAAAATTAATACATAGTTATGAATAGCACCTTGATTCCACCAATTATTCAACGATTGGTTGTTTTAACGTTTAGTTCCTTAATCGATGACCATGTAGGTATCATATTTCATAGGCGGAAACATAACCATGAAAAAACCCTGATAGGCACCTACGTCACAGTATGGCGGATGCGATGATACGGTTGTAAATATAATGTATAATTATTAACACATGACTTATCTATATAATTTGACTGACCTCACCATTTCAGTTGGAGGTAGCTCTGTTCTTCCTTCTGCGCTGTATTCTAGGCTGTAGTCAGTCTCAAGGTATTCATTTTAATAAACTTACAAACGTGAAGCTACGCCTGTTCCTTGCCACCAAGTCTAGAAGAGTCTAGGCAACAAACAGGTTGTTTATGATTGTATTCGATGATCCTTTCCGTAATTACGCTTCGTACCTAGAGCTCCAATGTGGGTTAGGGTGTTCAGTGTTCAGTTAGGTTGTGGGTTCAAGCAGGACAAACATTTGTGTGATGTATTATTACAAGCCTAATTTGCCTAATTTGAGTCTAGATGGCGCTGTGAGATGTGCCCAATATTTATAACATTTAATGGCCATGATATGAAATTGCAAAAGTGTTAATCTTTTAGAAATATGAAGGTCTTTAAAACAGAGTATTCGGAATTTGGTTCCGTCTAATTAATATATTTTTAGCATTCATAACCACCAATATTTATTTATTTATTTATTATATGAAATAGGATCACGACTGTAATCCCCAAGTACTGTTTCCGATCTCCAGGGCTCAGATATTTGGCACGTCAAATTCATACATGCCCACATTTAGCAGCATGCCATACGTGATAAGTTGCAAGCCCATCGCCGCTTATAAGAATACTAACTAGTTTTCTCAAAATATTTCATTCACCGTTGTGAGCATGTGTCAAAATAAGAAAAAAATAGTTTTTTAATTATTTTCATAATAACTAACCCACCAATCGGGGGGCACGGCAGTGCCCCCGCCAAGTCGAGCGCGAAGCAAACACTGCCGTACCATCCTTTACAGGAACCATTTCGCCGCATTTTCAGGGACCTATTTGAGAACCTCTGGATAATACCAGAACGCAGAAATTTTCGTCATCCAGTAAGCTATAATCACATACTAAAAATCCAAAATTTCAAGTCTGTAGGTCATTTAGTTCCGAAGTTAAGCGAAAGCAAAGTTTCGCATTTTAGACACTCACTTACTCATGATCATCAGAATAGAACTAGTACTTCCCATAAACTCAGAGAGCTGAAATTTGGTACAGTGTTAGGGTTTAATGGCCACATAAAGGGAAAACTATAAAAACTAGGATAATCGAAGATCTAAAGTACCTGGTGACCCTGATTAGAAAACACAAGAGCCTAACCAAACTATTAGAGTTCGACATACCGCCTTTACAAAAAATATTCAACTTGATGGGCCGCTTCATTTGATGTCAAAAATCGAAGGTCCTAAAGTATCTGATGAAGAACCCTCAGCTGGTCTCAGCTGTATTACCCCCTTCTACTATTGGTACATAAAAAAATCGACTGTCATTGCAAAAAACTGTGTCAAATAAGAAAATCTAATAAAATAAATCAATAAGCCCACGTTTCTACAAAAAGAAGTGAAATCCTACCAAAAACATTCTGTAAAAAACTAGCCAAGTCTCGATGGAGCTGCTTGTTTATCTCTAAAAAGTAATTAAATCTAGACAAAGTCGTACCAAGTCTGAGGTTCCTTACTGCGATTTCTTTGTGACTATAATAATAAAGAAATCGCAGTAAGGAACCTCAGACTTGGTACGACTTTGTCTAGATTTAATTACTTTTTAGAGATAAACAAGCAGCTCCATCGAGACTTGGCTAGTTTTTTACAGAATGTTTTTGGTAGGATTGTAGGTTACTAGGTACATTTAGCCTTCACTCAAAATTTTGATAGCACTTCGTCCTAAACTGTGTCTTCGAAACGAAACGATGAAGGCCAGTCGTGACCCACGTGCCCCTACCTCCCTTAAGGACAGTTAGTATCAAAAGTCAATTATTATCAAATTAAAATACATACCTACATAAACATATTATAAAAAAAAGTATACTAAACATCTAATCAGATCTCAAGGCGCTTAGATTCTGGAAGATGTCCTAATGAGAGTCAGAAGCACGTCCAAACATTAGGTACATTTGGCACATGCCTACATTCTGTAGCAGTTAGTATTCCATACGTGACAGGTTGCAAGCCCTTCGCCACTTTTAAGAAGTTTTTTTTAATCATTTTATTCATGTACGAGTATCACATAATAATACACGTATCTAATAATATACGTATTTAATAATCATAATAATACCTAGGTATTAAATTTTGCTGTTGACTGTGACTGTACCTAGCCATAATAATGATAAATTTTATTCTAATCGTACGGTTGCGCCCACGCAAGATACATCGACTGCAGCTCTACATGATCAATACCTATAATTAATAGTGACCTAGGTATCTTATTATCGTTGAATCTAATCCTGGGTCTGGAGTCTGGAGTTCGAAACTATGGCGGTTTTACTGATACTTAGTAAACATATTTGGAAAAAAATTGCTACTACAAAACGTGGGCATGCCCTGATCTGAGAGGATATCTACCGTATCTACTTGGATTACAGTTGTGATATTTTTTTGTAAATTTAATCGGTGCTGCTGACGATAACTTAGGATAATTAGTATTATACAAGTAGGTATGCATAACTTTTAATAATTCATTACTAAATTAATTATTGTAATCCTACAGCAGGATGCAGCATTTTAGCATCAATTTATTATACAAAAGATTATTTACCAATTAGTTATCTTAATTAACTTAGATCTAAATAACTAATATTTATTTAAAGCACTAATTCCTTCAATTTAAAACATTGTTGCACATAATAGGTAATTCAAATATCAGGTATTTAAAAACATTGCGTGTAGGAACCTCCTATTGTATTAGGTATACAATTAATTATAATTATTGTTTAGCTGGTATTTTCTATTCCGTACAAAAAAAATTCAATGCTTACAGGTATGTTTTTTTTTTTTTTTTTTTTTTTTTAATTTATTAAACGTAAGAAAAAAAAGGGCTTTGTCACACCGCCCAATCGGTACAACTTAACTAGGTTAACAAAAAAAAGAAAGAACGAAAAGAGAGAAAAAAAAAAATTAGGATTCTTTCCTGTCTAAGCACTTATTAGCTAGGAAATACATTTTTTTGGCTTCATCAGACATCGGTGAAGCCAATATACTGTTACATCGGCCAACATCAAACATTGAACCAAACATAATTCTTCTATCTTCAGCATTCCGCACGCATTCCATCAGAATATGTTGAACATCTTCTATACACTCGCAAACGTTACAATTAGGCGATGGTACTTTTTTCATTAGAAAGGCAAATTATAAGCTTTTGTAAAATCATTCAAACCATCGAACACCAGCGCTTACAATCTGTCACAACATAATTATTAGGTACCTACCTACATTGTCATTGAAACTTGACAAGAATGCAAAGGTTATACTCAATCGAAGTATTTACTAAGGAGTTCCGTTGTGAGTGTCAGTTGAACAGCTCCTGACTCCATCATCAGATCAGCTCGCTGTCACCATATTATTGTATTGTCACCGAAGTTACAAAATTATGTAAAATTTCAGCTCAATCGGTCGGGGATAACTGCTTCAAAATTGAGTTGCAAGATTCCACCCGAACAAACATAGTTACATTCATACACAGGTACATACATTGTAAGTTAAATAAAAGCTTGTAAAAAAATGACCTTTGATAAACCATGCAATCAAGTAGAAAAAATCTATTACTAAATCACAAACTTCTCTACTAATTATCTTCTACTACTTCTAGTTATATAACCTACATTTTTCTAAACCGCAACAGGAATTTCCGTTTCGACGAACAATACTTTCATTAGACATAACTAAGTCGTAAAAATAATTAATCTGCACCCGGTACTTAGTGGCCTTCAATATTAGATAATTGCGTGAACGTACCAACCTCTAGACTCTATTATGTTATATATGTTATATATGTTATTATGTCTCTATAAGGGCAATGGTTGAAATAATCTTCCGTCTGGATTTCATACTTTGACGTAAAATTCAATTCCATATAGAATGTATCTTTGAGATGAAAAAATTACCTCGGGAAAAAAAATATCTTTCTATTTAATTAGATTATTATTATTACTATCTTTATTTAGGTACCAATTTAATTGAAATCAGCTCAGTCGTTACGTGCCGTGGTTAAGTAACAAACAAACATTCAAACTTGCGCATTTAATTAGTGTGAAGTGTGTTAGTGTGCGGTAACCCATCCATTTAATAACTACTGCAGTTATATCGTTTCATAATATTTTTTGTACATCTTTTTTGTTAAAAATTGAAGACATTTTGATTTATGCGTACGGCCTGAAAAAGCGTCCAGCAGAGCAGTTAGCGGAGCGTTGAGCGGAGCGGGCACTCAGGAAATTTATTTATATTTACCTAGATACTTATTTGTATTTGTTTAGGGTGGGTTTCCACTGATGCGGAGCAGTGCGGAGCAGTGCGGAGCAGTGCGGAGCAGCGGGCACTTGATACTAGCCAATCAATTCGATGCCACAAGCGATGCTAAGAGTCCAGTAATTAGATAGTTTGTGGTTGTTACTAAGTAAAGTAGTATTTTCGACATCCGTAAAGGCGGGGCCGATTTAATATAATATCTACTAATAACAGAGCACGTGTTATTAATCATTTAGCCTTTGTAGTTTTGAATGTATGCCTATTTTAATAGACAATAGGACCTTCGAGTAATGGTGGGTAGTAATGATTTCGCAGTGTCTTCAAGATCACCAAACTAGTAAGTAATTTTAGCCATGTTGGTCAAGTGAAAGGTGCCTACATTATTTTATTACCTACATTTAAAATCAGTGCATAATTATTCGTTTTAATCCTACTTATATTATAAATGCCAATAGTTTATGAGTGTTTGTGTGTTTGTTACTCTTTCACGCAAAAACAATAGAACGGATTAAAATGAAACTTTACAGTAATAGGTATAGCTTAAACATCAGAATAACACATACTTTTATCCAGGTACCACCTCTCTCAACCTTCAATCCGAAGGTCGTGGGTTCGAATCCTCGCATAAATGGATTTTTCAAATCGAAAAATGTATACATATACGCATTAAGGTGACCCAGTCGACGATTGTTTTTGTTCGAAACGAAAAAAGAAATACTTGTGAATAAGCCACATCTCCTATTTTATAATGTATAGTATATGTGAATAAAGATGTACCCATCTTTAATCACTTCGATAAATAATCATACCGACCGCTGCAATGACGACAAACACACGACGGCGCGTGGTCCGCATTAGCTTTTCGAATAAATTAATGATATAAATTATGTATAATTACTTATCAAAAATCTATTCTAATAGAAATCTAGATCTACATATTACCTATCTTTAACAATAAATCACAAGTTGATTTGAATAGTAGGTATATAAAATATTTCGATCATAAGTTCTAAAACGTATCATTTTGAAATAACATCTTTATCGTGAAAAGTTTCTGCTATTATGTTTTCAGCTTAATAGAAATCTAGATAGGAACCTGAAGTAATATACTTATAAAAATAGGAGATGTGACTTGTTCAGAAGTATTTATTTTTTCGTTTCGAAAAAGAGCAATCAGCCCCTTAACAAGTGCTTCAACTTCAAACGTAAAGGAAAATATCGTGAGGAAACCAGTTCTTGTAAGCGGAGACGGGCATGCAACTTGTCACATATGGAATGCTACTGCAAAATGTCGGCATGTGCCAAATGATTGATGATATAATTCCATATGTGACAGGTTGCAAGCCCATTACCGCTACTAATAATAAAATCTACACGATACTTTAGTCAAAAACTCGCTTAAAACACACAAAATTCAAATGATATTACCTATACAAGTATACATACAAAAATAGAAGCTTTGTTTCACAATATGTACTAACGAGAAAGGAATATTTATATGTAAGTTGAACCACTGTGACTGGAGTGTTAGGAAATGTGACATCCAGAGCGGAAACATAGCCAAGTGCGAGTAGTCACTATACTGAAGAGTTCTGTAGGTACCTACTGTAGATCAGAGCTTGTGACTAGTCAATGCTACTTAAATATGGGATTACTTTGACCTGAACCATCCTCTACAAGAAAGCCAAAAAATCTATGTATCTAATCATACCGAAAATCATTAATCGGAGTAGTTATCCTACTTTTTTTGAAGTCGGTTAGAAACCTCCGGAAAATTTCTTGCAGACTACCGAAAATCAAATATACATTAAACGCCTAGCATCATTTTTAAAAAATAAACTAAAATAATTAGGGTCACGACTGTACGGTAGACATCCTCTCAAATCTCCAGGCGCTTAGATCCTTTGAAGATGTCTAGTGATCCTTTGAAGGGGTCAGAGGCACTTCCAAACATTATATTTGGCACATGCCCACATTTTGCAGTAGTTAGCATTCCATACGTGACAGGTTGCAAGCCCATCGCTTAAATACTAACTGTTTTCCTCACGATGTTTTCCTTCAACGTTTTGACCACGTGTTTTGATGCGAAAATAATTTATGGAACAGAAAAATCCATTTTTCCCCCCCCCCCATAAAACACGACCTTCGAAATGAAAGTCGAGGTACCACCCACTCGGCCAACACGGCTTTTCGACTTGAAAGTCGACTAAGTCGACTAAAAAGATCACTTTTGTAAATGCTCATAATTTTGAAGAAATAATGGAATGCATTATTTAGATGTAACCACGCATTATGCGTAAGACCACCCACCAGAAAGTTATGAAATACTAGCTGTTGTCAGCGGCTTTGCTCGCGTGATCGGAACCTTAAGATTATGCCAATAGGTATGCTATTCAGGTATATTCCAAGTACCATTCAAATCCCTTCAGTCGGTTGGGCGATATTTATCCACAAACATACAAACATTCTCACAGACTTTCAGATTTATGTTGTTAGTAGGTAGGATTACATCACATGAAAAGTATTTTTTTCTACTTTCGCAATGACTTCCCGAACGACCAAAATATTCATATAAACATCATTGCGACATTATTACTTTGGGAAATAATAGTGTAGGCAACACAGGTACGCACTTCCTAATCTTGATTGATGGTCGAAATTTGAGTATCCACAGGCAGTGTAGAAGTCATTGGTATAAGCGTAGCGATAAGCGTTGCGGGTAGCGTCAAAGGCCGCAGCAAATTATGCGTTTTTCAGTTCAAAGTTTAAAGTTTACGTTCACAGTTCAAAGGTGAGTGATGTCTTGATACCAGCCTGACTACTTCGGAGTTTATTATCAAATTGGCTGGTTAACATAATCAGTTTCAGCTACTAGATTCCAGTTACACAACAAAACAAAGTTACAAATAAAAAAATGTTTTTTTGTTAGATTATGATACAAAAATACCTGGATGGAGTTTTCAAACACTTTCATACAAACTTTATACTGAGAATTACGAACACAAAAATGAGCGATATGTTCTACATGCGGCAATTAATTTTTATTTATAATTAAAGAAAAGGGTCAGGTTGAGATATAAATTTAAATAAGGGAAGTACTAATTTTTTATCGAGTAAGTAGGTTCCTAGTTAATAAATTGTCATTATCCGCTTATCGCTCCGCTCTTGCTTGTATCGCGGCCTGCCACGTGGTGGTCACTTGCATAAAAAGTTTCGGATTCTTCGCGTGCTTGCGTATTGACGTCCATTCTTCGGCGCGCGGCAGTGTCGATTGCTCGCGTTCCAAATTTGAATAACTTAAAATTTGTGGTATTATCGATATCGATGGTTTTATGAATGAAGTGCACATTCCTAGTTCTGTGTTAGTGAAGTGATAATTAGTTGTACAAAATGTTGGGTTTTATGGTAAGTTGAGTTGGTGTATTCAGAATGGTTTGACTATTAATTCGGGTTGAAAAACTGGCAGTTTGTGGAGTGCGGTTGCATTTTGATAGGAAAAATGTTATCTGTACTAATATTATAGAGAAAACATTTGTTTTTTTGTATATTTGTAACGAATAAACTACTGAACTGATTTTAAAAGTTCTTTCACCATTAAAATGCTACATTATCACTGAGTAACATAAGCTATATTTATTACGAGAAAAAAATAGGGATCTCTACTAAAACTTCAATAAAGTAAGCAAAGGTGTAAAAATTAGCCATAAAAACATTTTTAAACCCGTGCGATGAAGGGGCGGACTACTAAAAAAAAATAGACATACTCTCAGATCTCAAGGCGAACCTCGATGATGTAAAAGGGGTAGTTGGAAGCACGTCCATAAAATATATTTGGCACAATACCCACATTTTGCAGTAGTTAGCATTAAATACGTGACAGGTTGCAAGCCCATCGCCGCTATATTCGCGCACTGCCAGTGTTTACTTAAATGCGATTATGCTTGATTAAAGTCTGTAGGTAGATTAAAATTGCATAAAAACCGGTTGAACATGACAAAAAGCCACTCTCACTTCTCATCTGCGATCAGTTTTCGTAATTTATAGGTAAGATAATTTTATGTAACTACTCCTCAATAACCAATACCCACACACTAGTACAAAATTTTATTTAAAAAAAATTACTTCTCATCCTTATTTTTTTGCGGAAAAACTACTCGTATAATATTTCGATTTGTAAACAGCCTATCTGTCTGTTTATATAACCGCGGTTTATTTGAAAACTGTTGAACAGATTTTGATGAGAACTATAACATCTAATAGCTTAGGGTGCAACGAGTGACCGGAAGTTATTAATATATTTCTAGGTTGTCTCGAAATTAAGTTATGAAAGAAAACGCGAACGAAGTCGCGCACCACAACAACACAACAAATAATATTATTTTTAGACATAACAGAACAAGGGCGATAATTGAACCTTGACCGAAATGCGAAATTATCAGATTCCACACATGGACCAAAACAATCAAATTGGATGCCATCACTAAGGCCACTTATTCGGCTATAGAATTACATCTTTAATCAGTAATTGATAAGTACCATGAAAATAAATGAACTCACGACTGTAAGTTATGACTAAGCATGGTAGACATTACTTCGAAATAATTACTGAAGCTTCAAAATGGTGAAGGAAAATATCGCAAGGAAACCAGGGGTTTTCCAGCCTGTGTCTGTTGCCTGATTCTGCCAGGCATGGTCGCGAGAAACAGGCGTAGCTTCACCTAGTTCCTAAGACGTTTCAAAGTGATTCCTGTAATTTTATTGAAATAAGCTTTTGTAAAATCAACCTTCGAGCAACAGCGCGCTATCGCCTGTCACATCATATAACATTTGTCATCGGAACTTGAGAAGAATGCAAAGTTTTTACTCAATCGAAGTATTTACTAAGTTCCGTTATGAGTGACTGTTGAACAGCTCCTGACTCCATCATCAGATCAGCTCGCTGTCACCATATTATTGCATTGCCACCGAAGTTACATAAGTATGCCAAATTTCAGCTCAATCGGTTGAAGATAACTGCTTTAAAATTGAGTTACAAGATTCCACCTTAACAAATATAGTTACATAGTTACATACATACATACAAGTTAAATAAAAACTTGTAATAAATACCTTTTGACTTTGACTTTGTTTACTCTGTTAAGGGGCTCCCAGTCGCTGATTGCTCTTTTTCGAAACGAAAAAAGAAATACTTCTGAACAAGCCACATCTCCTATTTTTATAAGTTATTACTTCAGGTTCCTACCTAGATTTCTATTAAGCTGGAAACATGATAGCAGAAACTTTTCACGATAAAGATATTATTTCAAAATGATACGTTTTAGAATTTATGTTCGAAATATTTTATATACCTACTATTAAAATCAACTTGTGATTTATTGTTAAAGATAGGTAATAATGTAGATCTAGAATTATATTAGAATAGATTTTTGATAAGTAATTATACATAATTTATATCATTAATTTATTCGAAAAGCTAAGGCGGACCACGCGCCGACGTGTGTTTGTCGTCATTGCAGCGGTCGGTAGGATTATTTATCGAAGTGATTAAAGATGGGTACATCTTTATTCACATATACTATACATTATAAAATAGGAGCTTGTTCACAAGTATTTATTTTTTCGTTTCGAACAAAAACAATCGTTGACTGGGAGCGCCTTAAGAGGCTGCCAGTCGCTGATTGCTCTTTTTCGAAACGAAAAAAGAAATACTTCTGAACAAGCCACATCTCCAATTTTTATAAGTATATTACTTCAGGTTCCTACCTAGATTTCTATTAAGCTGAAAACATAATAGCAGAAACTTTTCACGATAAAAATATTATTTCAAAATGATACGTTTTAGAATTTATGATCGAAATATTTTATATACCTACTATTAAAATCAACTTGTGATTTATTGTTAAAGATAGGTAATATGTAGATCTACAATTCTATTAGGATAGATTTTTGATAAGTAATTATACATAATTTATATCACTAATTTATTCGAAAAGCTAAGGCTGACCACGCGCGGACGTGTGTTTGTCATCATTGCAGCGGTCGGTAGGATTATTTATCGAAGTGATTAAAGATGGGTATATCTTTATTCACATATACTATACATTATAAAATAGGAGATGTGGCTTGTTCACAAGTATTTATTTTTTCGTTTCGAACAAAAACAATCGTCGACTGGGAGCGCCTTAAACAGATAAATTTTGTTTAGTTGTTACATTTGTTTAGTTAATAAAATCAAATTTTCGTATAGTTTTTATAGATGTTAAAGTCGGGTTACGAACATCAATGTTTATCAAAAGTAATGACTATAGTTAGTCGAAACGATGTACTTAACTTTGGCACGATTTATCGTCACGATATATCGTTTATCGGTTAACGAGTAGACCTCGTAGTTAATTAGTAGTAGTAGTAGTAGTAATCTAGTAGTAGGTAGTTACGTAGCTCATCGCCGCTTCTACAAATACTACATTTGTAGAAGCGGCGATGAGCTTGCAACTTGATGAGTCAACCTTGATCTACAATTTGCACATAAAATATTAATAACATACCTAACCTTATAAAAATTAAATTATGTAAAGCTAAAGTTATGTTTAGTTAAAATTTATTATGCAATATTTTGTGGGTTGTAAACAAAACTGATTTATGATCGCGTTTAATATGTTAATCTCTTATGCATTACCGGTTAGTTTGTAATTTTATTTGGTGATTTTTATAGCCACAGGCGATCCATACATTAGATTCTAGTGTAATCCTAGCTATTGACTAGAAGATAAGTAAAGTAGCATTCATTATCAAGTTTACAGGTTATATTGCTTTAGTTTTTTAGGGTCTGTCCGTCTGCAGCCCTGTGACATACAGACGGACAGACGGACAGCAAAGTCTTAGTAATAGGGTCCCGTTTTTACCCTTTGGCTACGGAATCCTAAATATGCAGCAATTGCATGTATTACCAGAAACATAAGTAGTACAAAACGGTGTCGCAGACATAAACGCCCTCCTCCGAAGGTAGGGGCGTTGATGCCTGCGACAGTTTTATACTTCTGCATATGTATCGTTTTCTAACTTTTAATGTGCTATTGTTGTTTTCGGTTCCAAATAAATAAAAATAAATAAATTGAATAGTTGGGTCGGTATCGTAATAGAGCCGATATAAGGCTAAATCATATACCTATTATATCCATTCGCAAAACGTTGCAGATCCCTATCATTCCAAACAATCGCAAAGCTATTAAAACGTTAATTGTTGTAGAAACAGTGATGGTATTACCAACAATAAGTATCCGATTTGGTTGAAACAATAAGCAATAAAGAATTAAATCGCTCGCTGCGCTCCAATTCACAATGCGAAAATCGCACGTAGCCAAAACCACTTTCAGCTCTGTCAGCATTTGGATGGGGGACTGCTAGTGGCATTCAAAACAGGGCGTTTACATGCTAAAAAAATAAATGTTATGTTGCTTATTTTCATTTCCATAGCTTTCGAAATTTAGAAAATACTATTTACCATTTGACCTTTGGTCACTCTGGCATTGAAAATCAGCGGAAGAAGAACAATTCTTACGGAATTAGGTCTCTAAGACAAGAGGAATTGTTTTATGTTGAACTTTAGTTCAGAACTCGGTCTAGGGCTTCTTGGTCTAGTGATGGACGTTGATAGGCTCTCGATAGGATCAGGTCTGAAAGCTATTATCATGACTTACAACTGCTAATAGTCATCAGTGAGTGTCCTAAAGCATTGAAATGACGTCTCAATGAATCCCAATCGTGCTACTTCCTAGACCCACGTGCTACTAAACGAGTGAAAATAATAATTAACATACACAAAATTGTGACGTAAACTCTCGTATCACAACTCACTGACCCCTATTATAAGCGGCATAAAGATCATTTTTGCTAATCAGGTTCTTCTGAAGATTCAACGACCCTTATTTCATTGACCACAGAGTTTGTTTTCGCATAGCAGGTTCAGTTATGTGTTTAACTAGCGCAAACAATAATTACTAAAACGTTAAGTTACTTTTTGCACAATAACGTAAGTTTTAATTGTAAGACGGACTGACAGATGTAGGCTGTTTGTAGATAAGCTAATTACCACAAATAATATACCACTTTATCATGATCATGATGAGCCTACTTAAACTTAAACAGGTAATGTTTGACATACAATGGAATGCGAGGTACTTGAAAGTAGTCATAGCAAAAAAAACTAGTTATTACCCGCGACTTGGTTCGCGTTGGTTCAGAAAATCTATTTTGACGACTTTGTCGTAACCCTCAAATTCCTGAAAATCAAACTCAAATTTGGGAAAAAAAGTAGCCTGTCTGCCTCAAGACTTCAAATTAACTCTATATTCAATGTCATTACACTCGGTCCAGCAGTTTGATTGTGATAACGTCACAGACAGAGTTACTTTCTTATTAAAAATATTTGTATAGATTAGTGTCTGCGACTTATGTCAGCGACCAAAGTTAGGTTTTGGGGCAGTCAAGGGCACAGCCGTTGCCTTAGAGAGGTTTATTGAGAAAAATACACTCAGAGGAAGTAGCAGCTGGTTTGGATACATATCACAATTAGAACAGTAAACAAACCTCTCATAGTAACCTTCACTTTATTCCAGATCCCAGTAATCCTCTCTCTAGCAGCCAGCACCAAAGCCTACCGGGACTTTCCCCGCCAATCAGCAGCCTCCGAGGCCCAGATCCGATTTGCCATCGAAAACAAGTACGATGATACCGGCCCCGGCGCTAAACAGCCACAATACGCCTACAACACTTACAAGAACCTAGACGATGCTCTCATAGCGTACCTAGATGACCCAGACACGAAACTACCAGAGTTCGAAAGGCACAGAGCGATCCAGAAGCTAGTCCAATCAAATCCAAGCGGTCAGAACTTTGGCCAATACATGGAGGAACTCCAACGATACTATCCAAAGACAGTGGAAGAGTACACGGGTTATAGGCAGCCAGAACCCAAACCCCAGATATTACTTACCAAACTTAACTTGCCCAAGAAATATGAGGTGTCGTATGGTAGTCGAGGATCCCCACTGGAGCTTAAGGAGGTGTCTCCGTATAGGCTGCAGAGGATCAAACCGGTTAGAGGAAACCCCCTGAGCTTGGCGCATTATTCGAGGGATCAAGATCTGCAGAACTCTCACGACCAGTTCAATCCACATCCGAAGTACGCATTCTCTTATGGTGTTAATGTGAGTATTAATTTTCGTATTATAATTCCATTGTTACGGTTCTAGTTATGTTATATCACAAGGTTCCTTCATCATACTTATTATTAAACGCAATTTCAATTTATTTATTTAGAACCAACAACAAAAGGTAGAAAACGATATTTGCAAAAGTATAAGAACTGTGTCGCAGACACCAACGCCCTCCTCCGAAAGTAGGGTTATGCACAGTACCAAATAGTGGAAACCCTCGTGAGAAAATAACGTTGTAAGGGGGTTGCATGAACATTAAAGTGTCTACGTTCCTACACTTCAACCTAAATAACGCGTCATTTAAAATTGGATGTAGAAATATCTTAGATTATATCTAAGAGCTAAAGACCTAAAGTTTAGGTATTACTTACCTTACCACATTATTTTTTTATTACCAGCATTAAAGATAATTCTGATTACTTCTTATATCTTCAAGTATTTGGAACATTCAGTTCAAACCCATACAAAGAGTGAGATATTTTTCTACCATTTGTATTTAGTACAAAATGCTTTTAATCACTTTTAATAAAAATCGAGTTATCTCGTTTTAAGACTGAGATAAGTATTGGAAGTATTTAGTCCAAAATCCCATAAAAAGTACAACTTGATATCCTTCTAGTATTAAAAATCCAAAAGGTTGAGGATGTTTGGAAGTTTGTAGCTCAATCATGCCCAAACGACCGAACGGATTTAAATGAAATTTGGAATTTTCATAGCACCTGGAATAGTTTATAGTCTATTTTTTATTCAGGTAATACGTGAGCGAAGCCGCTGACAAAAGCTAGTAAAATATAGTTTCTCCCGCCTTCCGTTCTTTCGTTGTAAATGTGTGAAAACAGTTCAACCAATGGCAGATCATCAATAAATTTTAATGATTAGAATAAAGAATGGTACAGTCATCAGCAAATTTATTAACTTTTTTGCAATTAATAAACTATTTAGTTAATACCTTAGGTATCATAAATATTTATTGTATACCTTTTTGTTTTTTTTTTTTACCTAATTCCTTTTTGTTTTTTAAAACTATAGTGATTAATATGCATCATCATTTCTTTTTCTTTTTATGAATTCCGGTCAAGCCATTGTTATAATTTGTAGCATTTGCGGTCACATGATGCAACCAGAATGAAAATAAAATTCCTCGCACGCGTGACACGCAATGTTGTGGTTAAGACACTTTGCTTGGCTTTATTTATTTACAAACTACAAACAGGCAGTTTCAAATGTTATGTAAATCGTTAGTTTTCAAAATAATTTAAAATAAGTAAGCTCAAACTGTTGTCCTACTGTAAAAAGACAACCTTACTAATATTATCAATTCGAATTTTGTAAATAAAATTGTATGTTAACGTGCTCGCCAAGCGCTCAGCTATTGAAGTCACTAGCGGTCACCCAGCCATTTAGCGACCGCACGTGAAGGTTGCTTGAGAACGATTAGCTACGCTACGAACGCTTTTTAACCGACGAAAAAAGAGGCGGTTCTTAATTCGAGATGCATATATTTTTTCCTTTCTTTCATAAAACTGTAAAATTACTAATATCGCCCTTTGGCTTTTCCCTTGGTCGGAAAATTTTGTATGTAGTACGATATTGTATTATTTGTAGTCAATTTAATATGTTTGTTTGTAGTCAATCGCACTCTCTCCATTGAGGTAAGAAAGTCGGACCGGTTACGATTGCGAAATACCGACCTTGCGCTTGCATACTGCAGGTTAACCGAACCAGAATTGTACATTCAACGGCAAAGTTAGTTACATTTTTGAAATTAATAAACTATTTAGTGATATATTGTAAGCACATTCATAAAAAAATATATAGAAAGTGAATTATTTTTTTTTATCTATATTGTTTAGATTATTACCTAAACGTAGTTTACTATTATAGAAATAGTATACAAAAAAATAGGATCACGACTAAAAATTCATGATTCACGCCGAGATTCGAACCCACGACCTTCAGATTGAAAGTCGAAGTACCTCCTACTCGGCCAACACGGCTATGCAAATAAAAATAGTTAATTTTCTAAATAAAAGGTAGATATTCTAAGTTACATAACCACTATGTATAATATAACGAAACTAAGTAAGAACTAGAAACTACACATTATTACAACAACGGGAAATTACTCACGTAAATGATAAATTGTCAATGAGGACACCGACAATGTTTCGATTCATCTAGAGAAGCCTTCTCTAGATGAATCGAAACATTGTCGGTGTCCTCATTGACAATTTATCATTTACGTGAGTAATTTCCCGTTGTTGTAATAATGTGTAGTTTCTAGTTCTTACTTAGTTTCGTTATATTATACATAGTGGTTATGTAACTTAGAATATCTACCTTTTATTTAGAAAATTAACTATTTTTATTTGCATAGCCGTGTTGGCCGAGTAGGAGATTCTCTAAGAGAAGAAGATTCTCTAGATGAATCGAAACATTGTCGGTGTCCTCATTGACAATTTATCATTTACGTGAGTAATTTCCCGTTGTTGTAATAATGTGTAGTACAACTCACGAAAGTTTTGAAAGTGAAATAACTAGAAACTAGTAAATAGGTTTATATAATTTAGGCAATCCACTTCAAAATTACTCGTGCACCAAATAATATTAGATAATTTTATGCGGGTCTTTTTCAAGTAAGTAGTTATTACTTTTAATCATGTATAACGTGTTAAAGACCCGTGTAAAAATTAATAGTTATAATGTAATTTCATCAGTTATCGAGGCTAATATTTATTTCAGGATCAGATAATGGTTTCGAATAAATGTTACAGTATCATCTACCTACTTTTGATGTTGACTGTACGTCATATGAGCATATAGTATGCGACAAACATCTGTGACGATGCGATTTTATATATAGTTTTTTTTAAAAGCCATTTTGGCCTTGTGGGATGTGCCGTGACTTTCGTTCAGAAGGTTGTATGTTCGAATTCCGTTCGCAAACCAATTAATATTCGTATTCAAAAAAATAAATTATGTTCATAAATTATGTTATGTTAAGATGTCATTTCAAAAAAGTTTTTTTTTAGGAAAACTGTTATTATTCTTATAAGCGGCGATGGGGTCTTAACGTGTCGCGTATGGAATGCTAATATACTTTAGAAATGGTATTGTGCCAAATTTAACGCTTCGCCGTGCCTCTGACCACCCCCTTAGACATCTTCAGGGATTTGAGATTTGAAAGGCTATACCCAATTTAAAATGAACTCCTATTTGTACGAGTTTAAATGACTTCGTAGTTCAGTTAAGATGTATGTATGATATGATGATGTTCCATTTTGTAGTAGATCGCGAGATCTTAGCTTAGGGTAAAGTACTAGCAATATTAGTATGGATTATGGATATAGATTTAAAATATTGGTTGTGTCACTGACTGTACATCCACATCCACTTACAGGGAATGGCAAAAACGTGACTTGACTACGATGACTACCCATAACTCACTTCATTAGAGTAAACCGCGAAAATTGCTCTCTCGATCCAAATCATCGCATGATTGCAGCTGTTTGTCATGCTTGACATCAATGGGTCAATGGCTCTATTATGAAATAAGCCATAAAATATGGCACGATTGTAAGTGCAAAATATGGCTTTGTTCTTTGTGCAGTCGAATGTATGGTTTAGGTTGCGTTATGTCTGTATAGCAAAATGGATAATTTATGTGTCATCTTCGAACGTAAGTGCCATACCTTTATTTATCTTTACAAAATGGCATTGCTAATAATAGTATACTAGCTTTTAACCGTAACTTCGTCCGAGTTTATTTAGGAAATCGATTATTCACGACTTTATCCGTTCCGTTTTTACTCTTTAGGTACGGAACCCTAATAAGTAGAGCTATCTACAAAAATAAATGAGATGTCATCAAAAACATAACTTGTAAAAAAAAGCCAAGTCGTCACGTAATTAGCAAACCTTTACGTAATAACTTAAGACATAAGGACCCTTAAAGTAGGGACTGAATAAATTAACCGACTTGGTATTACATGGATCTCACAACTTTTTACGGTAGAAGAAATGAGTTGCTTTGCGAGACTTGGCTTTTTTTACAAGTTATGTTTTTGATGGCATTCTGTTATTCGGGACGAAGACAAATTCAACAAATCTCTAATCAGAACTGTTCATTTCGAAGGTCGTGTTTGAATCCCGGCGTGCAACAATGGATTTTTCTGATCAATAAATTTATAATACGCATCAAAACACGTGCTCAAAACGGTGAAGGAAAACACCGTGAGGAAACCAGTTAGTATTCTTATAAGCGGCGATGGACTTGCAACTTGTCATGTATGGAATACTAACTACTGCAAAATGTGGGCATATGCCAAATATAATGTTTGCACGTGCCGTCTACCCCCTGTGGACTTCTTCAAGGATCTAAGCGCCTGGAGATCTGAGAGGATGTCTTCCGTACTTGGGGATTACAGTCGTGATCCTATTTATTTATTTTAAAATCAGGAAAAACCACGTATCTGTTATAAAAGAAAAATAATACTATCAGACTTTATAAAACAAAGTCGGCAGACAATTTTCAACCTTATGCACTATGCAGTGACACAAAACCATTTTTGCGGTCACACAGGTAACCTCACGTTTCCCTAGGAAGGTAGATCGATCGTATTTGTATGTACTGTGGTAGCAACAACTTTCACACCGCGACGTGAAATTGTATTTAAAAGTGAACTTGTCACTTTCACTTGACAGTTGAGTCTTGATCGATCACAATCACACAACCTGGGGCCGTACTACAAGCTCTTAAAGTAAAATTAAACCAGTATTAATCATCATGTTCTAATATTACATTAGAGCTTGTAGTAAGAGGGCTTTAACATACAGCAAAGTCATGCAGCTAATTTCCGGATAATTAACATACAGAGTTCGTTCGTTTCAATACATAAAAAAAATCGTTTCAATTCAATAGTTATTGTTGTTGCTATAATTTATGTACCTACCTACCCGCTTAGGTATGACTGTTTGGGTTTCTTTTTAAAATTAATGTGTCGACTGATCTATCAGGAATGATATTTATAAATATTCGAATATAATTTACAAAGCGGGGATGAGCAACCTGTCACAATATAAATGTGGGCTCGTACCAAATGTAATGTTTGGACGTGCTTAATCTATCTCCCCCCCTCCTCATCTACCTAGTACCAAACCGAAATTGGGGATTACAGTCGTGATTCTATATTTTTCTTTAATATAAATCTTCATAAAGTACTTTCGTCTATTACGTCAATAAAGCTGGGTATTATTTACATTATTTACAAAACGGTGAACGATAATTCATTTAAAATAAATTTCAAAAAGATATTCAGCTAACGAATCTATACAACAACAGTCACTGAAGCAAAAAGAATTGAATTGAATTGAACTGATCTATGTATTATCCACTAAATATGTAATTTAAATTAATAAATAACGGTGGATATTTCACACACAGCCATCTAGCTCCAAATTAAACAAATTTGACAAACTAACTAATTTGGAGACACAGTTTGTAGCTTATCGGTTCAAGAGCGGTCATCTAGTCATATGAATACCTACTTAAAGGCTACGTACCCTCGTATTCAACAACGACACTATGAGAACACGCACCCACAGTGGACGAAATCTTTTTTCATAAAAATCACTTTATGTGTTGAGCTCAACTTCGGCTCAATGTGCCTCTAGTCACACAGTGTCGCACAACACATAAAGTGATTTTTATGAAAAAAGATTTCGTCCACTGTGGGTGCGTGTTCTCATAGTGTCGTTCTTGAATACGAGGGTAAGACTTCCTCTGACATAAGCGGTAGTAGCCAACAAAAATGTAGTCAATGTCATATACAACATATGCAATATGGGTGTGGTTGTGTAATTACCATATTATGTTTAGTAGGCTAATGATAGTCAGAAGATATTTCAAATAAATTGTTGGCAATCGTTTTTTTGACCTTGATTGGAGGGCCGTTTCTCAAATATTTATAGTTACAAGATTTTTACATTCGCTGTTGTAACAAATGTTCCTTTAAAAATAACTCAACATATTTGCTAAGAGTATATACGATCTTTCTAAAATTAAAGTATGTAGGGAGTACGATAGTACTTATTAGTCTAAGTTGTAAATAATTGTCTATGGTTGTTTATATTTAGTCTAGAAGCTTAGTCGTTAGTTTTTTTTTTTTTTTTTTTTTTTTTTTTTTTTTTTTTTTTTTTTTTTTTACACATTTTAATACATACTCTAGGTGCAACTACAAGTATTATTTTCTGCCTGAGATTCTATTTGGTTTTAAATGCTCAACTTTGTGTTTTCTTAGAAAAATCCTATGAATCTTCTTTATGATTTAAATATAGGTAATAAAATATTGACCAACACTAATAAGCAGGCTTATTTCGATCCTATATCGATTTGATTTTCATTGCCACAGCTTTCGAATTTAGAGAATACCATTTTCATAGTAATTATAATAGTTACTATGAAAATAGTATTCTCTTAATTCAAAGCTGTGGTAAAGAAAATGGAAGAGTAGAGATCGATTTAGGAGTAACCTGTACAGCTAAGGACAGATGGAAAAAACAGTAGTTAAAATACTGATGTAGGTATACAACGTGTTAAAAATAACTCTGTAAAAAATTATTAATTATTATAATTTTGTCAACCCTAGTACGCTGTCATGTCCGGGGACTACTTTAATAGTTTTTCTATATTTCATTCGTAAATCTTTTTTTTTTTTTTTTTACTTTATTACGATTCTTAAAAATTGTAAATGGACTCATTATAAGGCCTCATTTAACCTCCTTTTGGCTTTACGGGTAGTTTTGGAAGACCCTGTATATAATAATATCTACCTTAAGCTTGCAGTTAGGAGTGACAAACAAGCTTAAAGTAGGTATTAATTTAGAGTAAACTGTTACGCACATTGACCTTGCCAGCCTTGCTGTGAACTTGTCTGGCTACCATGTCACACCTCCAAAACAAAACCATTCAAAAATAGCCCTTATCGCAACACACTAAGGTTAACTTTAAAGATTTCAATATTGGAAAGGAGATTGCATAATTTTACATAGCAAAAAATACTTGCAATAAGTCATGAAACTTGGAGCAGGAAGTCTGCATTCATTGAGCTGTTGATCAAATTGTCATTTTTTTATTGTAAAAATAAACATTCTTACAACATTCACTTTGTATTATTGTATTGAAGTGAAAATGAATTATTTTATTATTATTTACTAGCGACCCGCCCCGGCTAAGCACGGGTAGCATGTTATTATACATATAAACCTTCCTCCTGAATCACTCTATCTATTAAAAAAAACCGCATCAAAATCCGTTGTGTAGTTTTAAAGATATAAGAAAACATACATACATACAGACGCGGGAAGCGGAAAGCGACTTTGCTTTATACTATGTAATGATAGTGATTTCACGTGATTTTATTCTCAAACAGTAGCTCTATTATGAGATTTTCTAACTACAGTCGCTAACGAGTATCGTGAGCTATTTGTATGGAAGATTTTAGTTCAGTGTAGTTACCGCTAGAGGCGCTGTGCTGGATTCCATACAAATAGTTAACGATACTCGATAGCAACTGTAGTTTGGAAATCTTATAATATGGCTACAGGCCCACGTATTCAGCCTCTAGATAGTATTGTCACGCTACTAGCTAGAGGTTTATGTATTAAAAAGTAATAATTTTGCTACCTTACAATACGAGAATAGCCTTAAAAAGCAATTTTAAATTGAACCCATGTAGTCGTAGCACTCGCGTAGCGCCAGGTGCGCGTTTAAGTCTTCTCTATGAAGAATCTATTGAGAAGCTTATACAGGAGTGTTTTTGGTTCAATAAGAGAAAAAATGTGTATAAACCAAAATCAAAATGCATTTATTTCAATAATATTACAAGGAACACCTTATCTTAGTAGTAGCTTGATGAAGCTACGCCTGTTCTGCGCGACTAAACCTAAATAATAAATACCTAAAAATAATTCAACACTAACAAAGTTGTTTCCCACGCGAAAATTCTCACATATTTTAAGAATAGCAAAAACAATAAGGATCACGACTCTTCGACGCCTAGTTTCATGTTAAAATATCTTTTAGATCACAATACTGTACATGAACACAATTGATTTCAACAATCACGATCAATCGTTAGGTCAAATATAGAGATTCAAAGTCTATGAAATATGTTGCAAATGTCCACCTGTACATGACGAATGATAAGCCTTACTCAGTTGGTATGATCAAATATCTATGTATATCACACAAATGTTTGTCCTTGTTGAGAATCAAACCCACAACACACAGCACAGACGGTGTTGTACGTATGGAGTACAATTTACAATTGTACATACAACACTATAATTACATGTACAACATCTACAAAATGCTGTAAAATGTGGCCAAACATTACATGTTCCAAATGCAATGTTTGAACGTGCCTCTGAATAGCCTTTTAAGATGTCTTCAAGAATCTAAGCGCCTGGAGATCTGAGAGGATGTCTACCGTATTTGGGGACTACAGTTGTAATCCTTTAATTATTTAATTTAGTAACAAAAAACCATCTCGTTTTCCAGGGCCCTGATACTGGCGATCACAAATCAGCTCATGAGGAGCGCAATGGTGGAGCCGTCCGAGGATACTACAGTTTTTTAGACGCTGATGGTTCTCAGAGAACAGTACACTACACAGCAGATGATAAGCTGGGTTTCCAAGCAAACGTGGAGCGGTCTTAGCATCAATAGATTTTAAGCTTTGGTTTTTGAAGCGCTTACTGACAAAATGGTGATTATTGAAATTTCAAGAATCATTAACTGAATGAATACTACAAGTACGCATTATGAGAAAACGTGGGAATTATTCACGTAAAAAAACCGAATATGTGCGAGGGTTCCGTACAAACTTTACTGGTTTAAGTTTATAAGAAAATCGGAAACCAAGGCTTTAAATAATAAGTGTTAGGTCTTCAATGCAATTTGTATGAAAACTATTTACATTAATAATAATCTTCTCACCGAACGCACCTAAAACTTTAAAAACTATTTATAACAATCTGTTCTGATTACTAACAGACTTATGCAATCACCGTCTTTATTGTGTAGAAAAGTCTTTAAGTGCCAAAATTTTACACACTTCCCTAGTTAAATATACTTACTGCTGAGATATTATTAACAAGCGTATGTTTTTGTAAATTAAATTGTTTTTGAACGAAAACATTTAGTTAAATACTTACTGCTAAGATATAGGTAGCAAATGTTTTTGCAATTTAAATTGTTTTTGAACGAAAACATCGATTTTAATACTTACTGCTCTGATATTAGTATAATAGTCTATCTTACCCAGTGTTTCTCAAAATGTGAACCCACGAAAGAAAAGAAACAATAAGTACCTACTCTTTTTCAAGTAAAAATAACAGTGTTCTTGTGATCTTGCCTTATACGAATTAATTATTAGTTAGTAAGTTATTACCATTTACAGTGTCTGTGTAAATAAATAAGATATTTTTATATTTTGTACGAATAAATCTACGAAAGTTTAATAAAGAGTTTAAAACAGTAAAGTGTATTTATTTATTTACATTAAAACAACACAAATATTTAGAGAAGTGTGTTTATAGTAAGCATACCTAAAGCCGCAAACCCACCGCTTCGCATGGAGAGGCTACGCACGTGTGTCAAGCAAGAAAGTGCATGTTTCCACTGCAACGCACTGACACGCTACGCATGAATTGACGTTTTTGGTACAAATGAATCCACGCAGCTAAATAGCGTCGCGTGCCCGTCCACAGCATGCGCCACGGTGGGTTTGCGGCGTTACACAACAAAAAAACTGCTGCCAGAAATACATAAATTCGAGAAATAAAAGCGAAATATAAAAAATAAGCAAATTATTCCTCTTTCGCTACCGAACTACTTGTATCTTATCTACCATAAATTCCGATGGTTGAAACTTTGCAGAAGTGCCTCCGTTTACCCCTATTATGCATCTTCAAAGTTTTGAGTGCCAGTGCCAGCAGATCTAAGAGGATGTCAAACGCTTTTGGAGATTACAGTCACAATCATGTTTTTTTTTCTAAACGCTTTGAATTGCAGGAATTCAAAAACGCATCTATTTTTAAGTAAACGCCTGAGACAAATACAATAGCAACTCAGACTCTAGATTGTGGCTTAAAGTTAAACTAGCTTATAGGCTTAAAGTATTGCTCCTTATAGATAAACATAGCAAGTAACACTTCAATGTTTGCAAGGTTTAAAATGTTAATTTGCATAAAATAATTATTACAACTTTTCTGGTTTAATGCTCTCATTATTACCAAGGATAAGGCGTTACATTGCTTTTCTCTATAAATAGAAACGAACGATTAGTAATCTTCACCTATGCTTATCTGTTTTTTTTTATATTCTGCCTAAATGCCTAACTGCTCAGTTGGTAATACCTCTGCCTTCTGCGCTTTAGGCTGTAGGTTGTGGGTTCGATCCCCAATCAATACAAATATTTGTGTGATGAACTAAGATAGGCTAGATGACGCTTTGTGAAATGTCTATCTATATTAAGTTATTATTTATTATAATTGTTGACATTAATTCTCTTCATTCCCCAGTAGGTACACTTGCCATTTAGGTACCTCGAACAAAATCATGCCAGCTATTTTATACCACTTGTTCACGACTTTTTTCAACCTTCACTGCCTATAAACGACAACATCATATCAAATTACCGAATTTATGAAGATGACTTTGAAAACTATGATAATATGTTTATGTACTTCATAAATGCGTCTTTAAAAACAGTGGCCCAAATAAGCAACCGTCCTTGAGACTCGCGTACCTAAGCATGACATAAATACCCAAATAATCAAAAATGCAAGTGCGAGGAAACTACAATATAACGCGATTCCGTACACTCATCACCTTTCAAAGGGTAGCTTTAAGAGAAAACTAGAACATTTATCTAAATTATCACTACATAGTATAAAGCAAAGTCGCTTTCCGCTTCCCGCGTCTGTATGTATGTATGTTTGCTTATATCTTTAAAACTACACAACGGATTTTGATGCGGTTTTTTTAATAGATAGAGTGATTCAGGAGGAAGGTTTATATGTATAATAACATGCTACCCGTGCGAAGCCGGGGCGGGTCGCTAGTGTAGAATAAGTCTATCTATTACTATCCTACTAATATTATTTGTGAAGATTTCTGGCTGTTTGTGCTGCAATCACTACCAAACTACTAAACGGAGACTACGAAACTTGGATGGATTATAAAAGTTCGCATGTATTTCATCAGCTCTTTTGGACCTTACAGACGCCCATGATTCCCCGATTTTATTACGGTACCCTAAAAATCATTGCATTACTATCATTTAGCTTTAACTTGTTATTCGATATCGCGACATCAAGATACCAGCTGTCAGTTTTTATCATAATTTATTAGCAATTAATCAATTTTTGCGGCTTATCATTTGTTTGTGTATCGTGGTAGTTGATTCCAACTGCAGATAATGTACAATATGTTCAGGGAAACAATGTTTCTAGATTGTTAAATTCTTCTGGATTACGCAACCATGCAACTAATTACCTTTATTGCACAAGTAAAAAGAGAATCTTCTTTCTATTGACCCTTGACTTCCTACTTCAATGTAGGATCGGCACAAGATGTAGATAAACATGTTGCAAATGGATTTAGTTTGGGGTGCTTTAGGTACAAGCTTTCCTGAGGGGGTTGACGTCAGGCAGGCGACCGATTTTATTTATTTACATTTTGTCCCGTAGTCGAATCAAATTATTCATCATAATTGAAATCAAATCACACAAATACAAATAAATACAAAATACAAATATTTATACAAGTAGAGGATGTTTTTTAACTTGTGTAAAGATTTGTTGTAATTTTTTAACAACTGTCTACAACACATTGAGATGAATAATTTGATTTGACAGAAAAAAAGGTGAATAAATAAAATTGCTTATATTTTTGAGTCTTAAAGAGACTAGATACACGCTCAAGACTCAATTCCCTAAGGAGCATTCAGCGTTCCCCGCAGACAGTAGACAGACATCCGGACAAAGAGTGCATTTTATATAGATAGGACATTTGGAACAAAGGCGTCCTGGTACGCTGTCAAAACAGCACGACCTGTCGCGCGCTCCAACGGATGTGGGTGTGATGCTCAAACTTTAAGATGATACTAAAACTTTTTCCCGTTTTTTAAGCAGAGTTCAGTGGGGCTATTTTGTAAAAACATGGCATTCAGTACCAATAAATATTGGTATGAATATCATAACATGATAATCATGTTTTTACAAAATAGCTCCGCAGATCACGAACTTAATTAAAAAGTACCTAGGATTCGTAAGATTAGATTAGGTATTCTATCATTTATTTTGAAAATTAACATTAATATTTATTCTACTGTCATTATTTAATTGCAGATGATCCGAACTATGACAGTATTTTTCATCTTCATCTACAAGCTCTATCGAAGTAGTGAAAATAGTATTTAAAACAATAAACTGGTCCAAAGTTTGAGAGCCGCTGACCCACCCCGCTGTCAATCGTTCAATGAATCGGAATGGCGTACGTTTTTTACACAAAACGAAACAGTTCAAAAGTGTCAAAAAGCTTGAGCCAGGAAGACAGGTAAACTTGCAATAAAATGTCAAGAACACGTACGAGTAGGTTGTGAAGGAAATATTTTTAAGATAAATATATTTCTGGAAATAAAGATATTTTTCAATATTATTGGTTTGCCCTTTTCCATCATTGGAGTTTTATTTTTGTTTCATTTGGAGTTATATCACGTCTTGTAGAGCAACAAGCACCCATAAGCAACTCTATAGTTATTAAATAATGAGTATTATTACAATACAATGTTTCGAATTACGATAGTGGATTGTGAACATTTACTTTGTTTCACTTGTTCTCGCAATATGGAGAATAAACCAACAAATCATTAAAAAACTAGGGAAATCATAAAGTCGTAAGTACAAACTGTGAGTGATATGTTTTCTTAGTATATACCTAGTAGAGTAGTGTAAGTGTACTACCGTATGTGTCTGGTCGGAGAGATCTTCTCTTGGATTCAAGTCTAACAAAGCTGTAAATTTAGTTGCTAATTGTAGTAGTTAGATGTCGTCATCCAAAAAATTGTAGCGCGTGAATTAAGATAGGATATGTAGGAAAAACAGGAGCTCTCCGACCAGACACACGTCCTACTACCTAAATATTTCAAAATGATCCTTTACGAGGTGACTTAGAGATGTGAGTAATAATCTATCAATGTACAAGTTTGTAGGTGTATATTGCACACCATCTCAAAGCTGATTAACTCATACGTTTATTAGTACGTAGGTATTTTAGAATGAACGACAACATGCTAAAACTTATCAAAAGTAATATCTACCTCCTAACCAACTCTAGGATAGGTAACATGCTTACCGATTTTAGTTCATCGGATATTTTCCCTAGATGTAGGTAATACCTACCTATCATGTAGAGGGCGCTAGGTTCAATTTCCTGTCCTGCCACTCTAGGTCGAAGCTAATCTGCATATCTTGGATCTACTTTCCACATGCACGGCATCAGCTTTAGTTTGCAAGGTCATTGTCTGTTGCTTGCTATACTTACCTAGTTTAGGGATAATCTAGGGATCTAAGTGTTCGTCCACACTGCCCAGCCTAGCGCGGTTGCAATGACGGGCGAAAAGTAATAAACATATGAAAAACGCCTTTGCGGTCTATACACGCATAGGTACAATATGAAATAGCACATCTATCTTAAGAGGCTCCCAGTCGCTGATTGCTTTTTTTCGAAACGAAAAAAGAAATACTTCTGAACAAGCCACATCTCCTATTTTTATAAGTATATTACTTCAGGTTCCTACCTAGATTTCTATTAAGCTGAAAACATAATAGCAGAAACTTTTCACGATAAAGATATTATTTCAAAATGATACGTTTTAGAATTTATGATCGAAATATTTTATATACCTACTATTAAAATCAACTTGTGATTTATTGTTAAAGATAGGTAATATGTAGATCTAGATTTCTATTAGAATAGATTTTTGATAAGTAATTATACATAATTTATATCATTAATTTATTCGAAAAGCTAAGGCGGACCACGCTCCGACGTGTGTTTGTCGTCATTGCAGCGGTCGGTAGGATTATTTATCGAAGTGATTAAAGATGGGTACATCTTTATTCACCTCATCTTTGTTCACAAGTATTTCTTTTTTCGTTTCGAACAAAAACAATCGTCGACTGGGAGCGCCTTAACCTAGAAAATACAAATTTTACTAAGTACCTATTGTCAATATTTGCGGCGACTTTTTTTGTAGAGTAAAAAGCTCGAGAACAAGATAATTGAACAAAAATATTTCGACTTCATCGTTTTCACCTAAGCATGAGTGCGAAAATGCGATGTTAGAGGGCGTAACTTTATCTCTTAGATATTTTCCTTCAACATTTTGTTGTTATAAAACTGCTAAAATACTCAAATATCTTTTATCATATTTAGGGTACCCACCCTAAGAAAACGACGTAGTAAGGTTTTGAAGAAATTAAGAAAATATGTTTTTGTTAATGATGGAATTGAGTAAATAAGAAGCTAAATATATCAATATATTTCATAATCTACGCCAAAGATTTATATTTTTTTTGCTGATAGTAGCTGTTTCGACAATAGACCACCTATTGCTTGCGCGTGTCTTTTATAAGCCTTGTCATACCTGACATAGGAATTCAGATTCCCTTGGGAGTTCAAAAATGTATTTGTTATCAGATCAATGAGTTGGGACAGCTTCCAGTAGGTTAGGTAAGTTGTGTAAAAAGTGATTGGTTATAAAGTCGTTTTGAAAAAGTTATAATTATATGATTTAAGGTTATTAGCATTGACTTGACTGTATTGTGTCTGGGAACCTGAAATAAGTTAACAATATTGCTTAGGTTCTAGTAAGAATATATTTTTAAATTAATAAATAAATAGGATCACGACTGTAATCCCCAATTACGGTAGACATCCTATCAGATCTCCAGACGCTTAGATCCTTTGAAGATGTCTAGTGGGGGTAGTCAGAGGCACGTTCAAACATTATATTTGGCAGATGCCCACATTTTGCAGTAGTTAGCATTCCATACGTGACATTCCATATTTTTATATATAAAAATATTTTTTGACAAAGCTCTTCAAAAATAAGGATACCCCGTTAGCAAACCAACAAAAGATACTTAATAAATAAGTTATTTAAAAACATATTTTTATAACTAAGCTTTTAAAATTCTAGGGCTCTAGTACTCGTCAAGACAAATCCAACAAGCCAAAACACGACGTGGTTATGTTGTGTAGTTAAGCAGTTCCTATGGCTCCATTCGAGCTCCATCATCAGACCTGCACGTTAATACCATAATTTTATATTGTCATTGGAGATTGATAGGTATGCAAAGTTTTAACTCAATCAGACTAAATAGTCTGATTAAATAGTCTGATAGAAGACCTTGACTCCAGAGGTCTTGACTCCATCATCAGATCAGCTTCCTGCCACCACATTATAGCATTGTCACTAAAGTCACATAAGTAATAAGAAGATAACTGCTTCAAAATTGAGTTGCAAGATTCCACCTTAAAAAACATAGTTACATACATACATTGGAAGCTAAATAAAAGCTTTTAAAAATACATTTGTTTGGTAAGTAAGAGTCTTGGTAAGTTGAAAAATTCATTCATTCAAGCTACAATATTAATATTATAAATTATTATTCTAGTAAAATTTTGTGTCCTAAAACCTCAAGCTGTTTTGGTAGAAAAAAATAAATTTGATCCGCGATGCTCACACAAACGCGTGTCGCGGTCAACCACAACGTTGTAACAACGTAAACAAAAACTCCATGACCGCACGGATTGGATTACCTCCAAATTGAGAAGATAAGAATAAAGAAAGGCAGACTTATTCAAAATATTTGATGGTTCCGTACCTACACGAATATGCAGAAGTATGATTTGTAGGTTTTTGAAGTCTGGCAGTGCTACGAAATCCACACTGGTATATGAATACGCAATTATATAAAATGGGGCATCTAGAATGGATAACTCAGAGGTCTACCATGCTTAGGAATTATAGTTAGAATTAATTAGCTTATTCCTTCATTGTGAATATTGAGGTCTAGACAATTCTAACGATATTAAAATCTAAGGTAACACAAAAATAGAAAACAGCAATATTTATTGGCACAATTTCCATGTGGGGCAAATAGGTCCCCGTCTCAGCATTGAGCCGCACAGCTTCAGCTTCTACACAGAGAGTAAGCGAAGGGCGGTACGACGCTGATTTTCAGTCGGGGCCAGGTACGATTCTTTACAGGTTATGTGATATTTTTGAATAATCTTACTGAACCCTGAAATTACAAATTACCCTACCCTTTAGGTTCATCGGCTAGAATATGTATGTTCTCGTGTTCATTTCACGTGGTTGTGTATTCATTTCCTCGGGACGACTCCGAAATATGTCTGGCGCCGGTATAGATAAGATTTTATTGATTTAAATTAATATATTTCATACAAAAAACCTGCAATATGGACAACAAGAAAGATTGACTATAAATAGAGCACAGGTTAGACGGTCTTTGAAGATAAATTATTGCTATCGATGAAAAAGCTTTATTTTTACATCTTTTGAAATTGTATACATCGAAAAACATTAGATTTAGTAGGTTCTCAAGAAATATATTACAAACAAGCACACAAATTAAAAAAAAACTCTTTTTTTTCACTTAAATACAGCTGATAATGTTTTTTTTCTCTTATAGTATTAGTGTAGAAGTTCAGATATTCAATCGCATTGGTGACTCACTAACCCTCCATCGGCAGTCATTTAAAAAAGACAAGTTCGCCAAACGTCAAATTCCAAATGATTAGCAATATCAAAGCAAGCCCAGACGTTTGAAGATAATCAGAAGTGCCATGAGCACAAAAAGCGACCCATCTCGATGCCGTGACATTGCACTTGTTTCTTTTGTTTTTTGGCCACATCCAAAAAGTAAACAGGCTTTTGTATCTACCTATGGATACCTACCACTCTCGTAGACTTCTACATTACATTTAAAAACCAAATTAAAAACTATGCATTTTCTTGTATTGCTGACGTTTCGATACAATTCAGATCGGCCGTTGATCGCGGTCGCGGGCGATGCTCATGATGAAGAGCATCTGAATTGTCTCGAAACGTCAGCAATACAAGAAAAAACGCGGAAATTAGCCGTATTTCTATTTAAAATGATTAACAACCACGATAGTTTTAATTCTTTAATTTTATTCTATATATTTTTGTTGTAAATTAATTAAATAGATCACTAGCTACCGCTCACAGCTTCACTCGCGTGTTGCCTAAATAAAAAGTATTCTATGTATATACCAAGTTTCTTTCAAATTCGTTTGGTCTTTTAGGTTTGATTGAGCCACAAACATTCAAACATACAAACATTCTCACAAACTTTCGGATTTTAAATGCCGGCACACAAAACCAGCTGCAACCAGTTTTAACCCTAAATGCATCCCATGGACCGGAAAGTATCATCTTATTTATTTATCTCCTCGCCTTGTCGACAGGCCCATCACTTCGTAATTACAAAGACAAGACAGTTTTTCCATAATAATTGACTGGACAGCTAATTATACTGCTCCGCGATTTAGAACCCTATTCTCACCAGCATAGAACGGTATTTTACCCACAGGTTTTTGTGGTATCACTTTTGAAATATGGTTTTTCGGTGACACTGCCATTTTTATCAAGTCAATAATTTTGATGCTCGTTAATTTTTTTGAGTTTAGATGTTTCATTTGTATATTTTTGGATTTTAGTATTAATAGCCATTATTTTATTCTCAAAACACAATATGGGGGGCGATAGGCTTGTATGCAGCAACCTGTCACATACAATATGGAATTCTAACCACTGCAAAATGTGGCAAATGTAATTTTTGGACGTGCCTCAGCCTAATTAGACATCTTTAAGGAACTGAGGGCCTGGAGATCGGAGTAGATATCTACCGTATTTAATACTCATTTTTTTTATAATTTTTTTTTATTTTGTGCCTCTTGTAGTACCTAAGAGAAAAGTAAAAAAAGTGGTTCCTGAGAAACCAACATTAACCCATCAATTAACGGTTCATAAATTGCCATCAATCACGACCCCATTATCAATTGCAATTCGTTTGGTACGTTACCTCTTTCAAAACTAACTTTTAGCACCCTCGTTGCTATGTAGAAATTAATATATGTCGGATCTGCCCGACTGTTTGTACTGAGGATTAACCGGATTAGAGGCTCACGGCTACCTACAGACAAACCGACTGATAAGATACAAGTTTATTGGATTTGAGCTAAAACTGCAATGGAATGGCCCTTGATTATGTAAGTTTTGTTGCAATCGATTTCAATTCGTTTCTTTTTATTTCAGTATCAGTATCTAGAAAAGGATACGGGAACGTTATAAGAGTTTTTAAAAACTAACTTTTAACTTTAACTCACGAAAGTTTACGTGAAATAATTAAAAACATAAAATAAATTGAAACGTCTGAGACGAAGTTTATTCTCAATACGAATGAATCAAAACATCTTACAAACTAGAAGCTCGCAGTCACAGACTGCGTAGGTGGTCGGCGGTAAGGCGACCATCCTGCAGTTTCAAGAATGCAGCGTGTGCAAATCTTACGCGTGCCGTATGAAGGGACTACTGGATGGTTGCATAACTCCTCCCTCCTCAAGTGCGAAATTATCTGGTTCAGCGGAAGCTTTAACTAGATGATTTCGCCACACATATCGATAAATGATAAAGGCAATGAAAATCAATATTAAAACTAAGTACAATAGTAGAGTTCCTAAACTAACACTTTTTATATTTACGCCACTGATCTCGTTTTCACTTTCACTGTATTCACTTTCTTTTAATTTTAGAATTTGAGAAAAATGTCTAATTTCTTCTAAGTTAAGGTTCTTGATGTTAACCGTAGCTAATGATGTTGTATTTCCGGGTTTTAGCTCTGGTAAGGTAACTATTGGCGTTATCCTATACTGAAGTTTATCTGCAAATGTTCTATGATAGCTTAGTTTGTGGTCATCCAGGTAAACCTCACAATTTTCCATCGTTGTTAGTATATAAGTACCACACAGTGATTCTCTAATAGTGTCACGACTACATTTCTCCGTCAATATGGTTGGTTTTCGCGTAAAAATGATCCAATTGTTTAAGCTGATCCTTTGAACCTTGGTGTCCTCGACATCAACAGCGTATGGCATGCATAAACTAGGGTTTTCCTGAAACTCTAGGAGCTGTTCTGCACAGGTCAGTGTTGGGAACTGAGCCAGGTTGTCATCATTGCACAGGAAATTGTTATCCGCTGCAATCTTCTCGCATGGCTTAACGACCGGCAGGTACTTCGAATCTTTCACCAAAAGGTAAGGGAATTCGGGAAATACTACGACTGTTTTGTTTACGGAACCTTTATAAATTGGTAATGAATACAATTTAAAATAACTGTAAATATGTTTTTCTATCAATGGTACTTCCAATATGAACGTTATCTGGTTTTCCTTTACATAAGCTTTTACCTTAATAAGTCTTTCCAATTTTAACAAGTTAATTTCATCGGCTTCGTATACTAAGTGGTTTACTTGCTCTATAGATTTTAACAGATACAATAACTCAGTGGAATTTATAATAGACTGGTGTAGTACAGACACTTTACTAAATGCCAATGCTGTCTCTATTTCATTTAATATTATATAGATAGTTCTAAACATACTCATAAACATATCGAACATACTGAAAACATGAGTCAAATAAAGACAGGTATTTTCTTGAAAGTTTTTAAATTTAATTAGCTCTTCAATATTTTTCAATCTAGTATCCAATATAATTATATTTTCGTGTAAGGTTTCTGTACTATTCACAAAATTATCCAACATTCTGGTGATCATTGTTATCTTTTTATCAATAACCATTTCCTTAGAACTGATTTTTGAAATAAGAGAGTCATATCGAATAGCGTCATCGTTGTCTAGATTTCCGGAAATTGCCTTAATTAATGATCCAAGAGGATTAACTAACCCTCTCTTATACCTATGCGACGGAACCAACTGCCGAAATTTTACTACAGTTGTATCGCGTATGTACTCTACTTGAGTCCTTATACCTAAAAATTCATTTATAAAAGGCTTATGACTATCCACTAATCTAATAAATTCTAAATACTTTACGGTATGAAAGTCGAGATCACTACTAATACCGCTTAAATCTAAAATCTTAACTATAAGCCACTTATCTTCCTCCTTGAACGCTTGTCCTTCCTTAACGGGTAATATCCCAGGATTGTTTTCAATCCTTTGAAGATGAAGCGCTCGGTACTGGGGAAGTAGGGTCACTACGACCAAGCACCACCTGCGGAGGGCGTTTTACATTTTTAACTGCTACGTTTGTCTTTCTCTTTCCTATTTGCATTGAAGCAACGTTTCGATATATGTTTCCTTTCACTACAGCCTTCTTATACCTTGGTTTGTCCTTGCTTTTCCTAGTATTAATGTCTTTCGTGTACACAATGTCACCTGGCGTTAGTTCAACAGTTTCACCTAATCTTTTATCTCTTACCTGTTGTTTCCTTTCTACTATTCTATCTGAAATATATCGATACAGGTGCTTTGTACGTTTTGCGTGATCATTTAGTAATTGCTGAGTGTATGTCTTTTCAAAGTCGCCATCAAATAGTTTATTTGAGTCCGTATGCCCAAATACTATCTCGAAGGGAGTCAACTCCGTAGTCGAATGAATGGTATTATTATATGCCATTATAGAGTAAGTCATAACTGAGGCAGCGTCAGTACATTTTTGATCATATTTTGCCAAACGATAAATCTCTATTAATGTTGAATGAAAACGCTCAACAATACTCGTCGAATTCGGGTTATTTGGTGTAGTGATGTGTAATTTAATTTTGTACATATCAGCAAATTCTTTTATCAATTCATTTTTAAACTCAGATCCGGGATCACAACTAATTTTGGTGGGAACACCGTACATTGAAAAGTATTTAATCAATGCACGAATTACTTCCGGTGTTGATTTATTTTCAATTTTTAATGCCTGTCCTAATTTACTAAATGCATCTACGATCGTCAAATAGCTAATATTTTCAATCGAAAAAATATCTATAAATATTTCTTGAAATGGTGCTGATTGTGTTTGAGTTAATTCAATTGTCGGTTTTATCGGTTTTCTATCATACTTCATCTTTTGACACGCGTCACATCCATTTATTACAGCTGACGTCATTTCCTGCATGTTATGCCAAAAGAAATTTCTTTTAATCCTAACCATGGTTTCTTTTATCCCTCGATGACAAGTTTTTCCTTCATGATGTTTTAATACAATCGCTTTTTGTTCATTTTCATCATCCACAAATATAACTCTTTTAGTGCATTCATAAAACTCAACCATGCCTTCCTTGAATAATTTTATAATAACGCTGTTAAAATCTTTTCTATGTTGCTCATCTTCGAAATAGATAAAGTACTTTGTTTTAGGTTTAATGTATTCTTTAAGAAACTGCTTTACCAATTCCTCGTCATTTATAGGTAAAAACACTTCAAGAACTTTCTGCTTTTCCCTAGGTATTTTCTTTACTTGTAATTCTTTCCTAAACCACGTAAAAACTAAAATTTGGTTTGGTTTAGTATCAACAGCCTCATTTAATATAGGAATTCCTTTTGACTCTAGATCTGCAGCTGAATGAACTGTTCCTACCGAACTATCTGAAAGCGGCGGAAGTGGATATGATTTTTCTGATACGAGAACATTGCGAACCGTCTCTGTATCAGAATTGTCTGATAATACTATAGTTTCTATAGGCTCGTCATCGTCTTTACTGTCTTTTTCTGTTTTTAATTTAATAATTTGGTCAGTTATGTCTTGAAGATGTTTTTGAAGTCGCTGTTCACTTTCGTCTACGTTAACCTCCATTGATTCGTCTGACGAATCGTCGTCTAAAATATTTACCTTAATACGCGATAAAGCGTCGGCGTTTGTATTTTGTTTTCCATTCTTATACTTAGTCTCAAAATCGTACTCTTGCAAACGCAATCGCCATCGTGTCAGTTTACTATTTGGTTCTTTCAGTGAGTCTAGCCAAGTGAGAGGTCGATGGTCTGTATAGATAGTAAATTTGTTACCATATAAATAGGGTCTGAAATGTTTTACAGCCCAAATAACGCCTAAAAGTTCGCGCTCTATCGTACTGTATCGCATCTCGGTTTCACTGAGTGTCCTACTCGCATATGCAATAGGCTGATCAGTACCTATAGTACCCTGTGAAAGTACTGCGCCTAGGGCGACAGCTGAAGCGTCTGTTGTTAATATGAAAGGCTTCGATTGATCAGGATACTGAAGTAAAGGCGCGTGTGTTAGAAGTTCCTTACACTGATGGAAAGCGTCCATGTATTTTTGGTCTATCACGATTTTGTTTCGTTTTTTGAGACAATTTGTCAAAGGCTTCGTTTTGGCAAAGTCCTTGATAAAGCGCCTGTAATAACCTACAAGTCCAAGAAAACTCTTGATTTCAGTCACAGTTTTGGGAAGAGGATAGTTCAAAACTGCCTTGATCTTATCATCATTAGGTTTAAGACCTTGATCGGTGATGGTGTGACCTAAATATAATACCTCTTTTCGTAAAAACTCTGATTTATCAAGTTGAACTTTTAAATTAGCTTCCCTCAGCCTGTCAAAGATGGATCTTAAGTCTTTAACGTGCTCTTGCATGCTAGTACTATAGATAATTATGTCATCCATATATACTAAGCAATGTAAGCCCTGGAGTCCTCGGAGGACGTTGTCCATAGCACGCTGGAAGGTTGCAGGAGCTGTTTTAAGCCCGAATGGCATTCTTAGAAACTCGTAATGGCCTGCTTCTGTGCTGAAAGCTGTCTTCTGTCGGTCAGATTCATTGATTTCTATCTGGTGGTAACCGTTAGCCAAGTCCAAAGTCGTAAAGTATTTACTTTTGCCTAATTTGTCGAATAAGTCAGTAATGTTGGGTAGAGGGTATTTGTCGTCTGTCGTAATGTCGTTTAGTCGTCTATAGTCAATTACCATTCTGAATTTGGTTTCACCTGAAGCGTCCATTTTTTTCGGGACAAGGTGAACAGGTGCATTCCATGGCGAGTGGGATTCTTGAATAACATTATTTTTTAATAACTTCTCTACTTGGTTTTTAATTTCCTGCGTTTGTACCGGAGGTTGCCTATAAGGCTTAACATAAATGGGATCTTCATTTTTTGTTCGAATGAAATGTTTTACTTGATTAGTGAAGCTTAGAGGAAGCTGATCACTATAAAAGATGTCTTTGTACTCTTTACATAGTTCAGAAATGCATTTCCGTTCTTCTTGATTCATGTGATCTAACCTGAGTCTTTTCAAGTTTTCCTCTAAAATGTCATCTACTTCCATGTCCTTCATTTCTACGTCATTATAGCAATTTACTTGTATTTTGTTTATGTCAAATGGCTCTACCTTAAACGGAGCTGTAATTGTCAATGTCATTTTCGTGTCTAGTGCGTTTTGAATAATAGTTGTAGCATATCCATTTTCGCACCTAACTATAGCGGCGGGCATTCGAACACCTTCGCAGAATTTCTGGAAGTTAATGATCGCTTCGCCGGAAAATACATCCGTAGGTAACTTAACGCGTTGTTCAGAGCGTGCAGCTAACTCTATAACGTGATTTGTTATTCGTTGTACTATAGGTAGAGTTGCTGTTTTCGTTCGGAGCCTATTTTGTTTCAAGTCGATGACGGCTTCCAATTGAACAAGTAAGTCGTTACCTATAAGTCCGTCATATTGGGCGTCTACGTCATACACATAAAATTTGTGAAATTCATTGCTTTTAAAAGATGGCATTAGTGGAATTTCAATGACCTCGTTGTGAGAACTCGACGCATGAGTACTTATTACCGTGAATGGTTCACACAACGTAAACTCGCGGAAAAATTGGTGAGCTTTTCGCGGGCTAATAAAAGATCGCGTACTACCGGTGTCTATCATAAACTTTCCGTCAATTTCCGCAAGATAAATATACGGCAGTTTTAACTTGATGTTACAATTTAGATTTATCACTTCCCGTTCTCTACTGAGGCCAGGATGTGAAAATTTCCAACTTCAGTCACATTCGCTGTTTCGTCAGTCACCAAATTTTCCTGCTCATTTCCTGTAGTTGATTCCATTTGGGAATAATAGCATTCATCGTACTCATTCATGTCACCATAATAACCTTCCTGATTATCATAACTTTCATAATTTTCATAACCATAGTTATCACCTAAATCGAGCTCGTTTAATCGAAAGCCCTGAGGTTGTTGAGCCTGGGTCGGCATGGGCTTTGGAGGAAGTGCGGTCCTCATGGAAACGTCGTTGTCCGTTAATTTCGGATGGGGAGGCCTATAACCAAATTGGTTTTGGTTGAATTGAGGCCGATAACCAAATTGTTGCGGCCTTGGATTAAAATTTTGAGGTTGTGAAAACCTTTGAGCACCGAACTGTTGCGGCTGCATGAATTGTGGTCTATAACCAGTTGGAGCCTGTGGATTGAACTTGTTCACATAAGGCTGTCTAAATTGACTGTTCCCTGGTATACCAAAACTAAAGCGCGGGGGTGCATTGATATTGGGCCTAAAGCCACTAGGCTGGAAGGGCACGTTTTGTGATGGAGGGTGGTTGCCAAATTTCACAGGTGTTAATGTGCTTGCTGTATGCTGGGGTTTCAGCATTTTACTTCGGAGACTATATTGCTCATAAAAGTTAACATCCTCCATAACAAACTCTAATGCTTTTTCCAATGTAGGCGGCATCTTCATTCGCACTGTCCTGATAAGGTTTTCGGGCAAGTTGTATAGAAATACGTTAAGTGCCAAATTGTTGTAAATACTCACCTTACTATTCCTAACATTCACGTCTAACAGTTGGTTCACTTTTGATATTAGTACCGACCTAACAGACTGTACACGATTACAAAACTGTAAATAGCTTTCCCCATGTTTCATTTTTAAGGTTTCTAACTCAATCGCTATACATTCCTCACTCCTAGGATCACCAAAGTGTTGTATTAACAATGTCTTTAACTGTTCCCAGCTCGTTATGTCATTTCGTTCGCTAGCAAGTGCGGCGGCCTCTTCGGATAATCTACTCGTAACAGTATGCAATACATAGAGGTCCTGCTCTGCATTTCCGCGATATTTATTAATCACATAGTCACATTTCCTTATAAATAAGTTTAATAGGCGTGTATTGCCACTAAATATTGGTATAATAGCAATAATTTCCTTTGGAATCAATGTCGTCATTTTTAATACGCTATTTTAACCTAATACACTAATACACAATTTGATGTAAATAATATTTTGATTATTACGTAAACTAAAACTTATATCTTTGGCTATTTATATTTTTTAATAAATATTACCAAGAACTAACAATGCCTAAAATTTTACGAGCACTGTTTACTTACTCTACCTACTCTACATTCACAATTCCCTACAATAGGAAACCAGAAAACGCTATAAAGGAAAACGTTCAATTCCATATACAACAAAACACAACGTAAAACACGAGAGGAAAGGATGGTGAAAATTCTACTCACCAGCCAGTCACCAGCATGCTTGATCACCTTCACTTTTCGAATTTATTTGGTTCGAACAGATCCGATACGTCGGAAAATTCACGGAACTCGCGAAAACCACGTGAAAACTCGGAAAATCTGCCCCGCCTGCGCCAGAAAAGGATACGGGAACGTTATAAGAGTTTTTAAAAACTAACTTTTAACTTTAACTCACGAAAGTTTACGTGAAATAATTAAAAACATAAAATAAATTGAAACGTCTGAGACGAAGTTTATTCTCAATACGAATGAATCAAAACATCTTACAAACTAGAAGCTCGCAGTCACAGACTGCGTAGGTGGTCGGCGATAAGGCGACCATCCTGCAGTTTCAAGAATGCAGCGTGTGCAAATCTTACACGTGCCGTATGAAGGGACTACTGGATGGTTGCATAACTATCTTGGGAACGCTTCCGACTGGTAGTGATCTGGATCAGCTGAGCTATCTGTAGACTGTTTGCAAAAGATTTTAGATCAACTGGTTGTTGTATATTTTATAAATTCTAATAATATTATAAATGCGAAAGTTTGTGAGTTTGTTTGTATGTTTGTGCCTCAATCAGGCCTAAACGACAAAACGATTTAAGATGAAATTGGCTGTAAATGTAGATATAATGCCCGAATAAAAAATAGACTACTTTCAAATACGAAAAACCTTCCCAAAATGATAGAAAAACGCAAAAGGTGATTTCGGTATAGATGGCGCTGGTGTTCAAAAATCTGACATCAGTGTTGATATCAGTCGTCATAGCAACGTGCGTTACTTTATTGAAATTTGGACAAGACAACGTCTGTCGCGGGTCTGCTTGTATTATAAAATATAATAAGTATTAGATTATTGTTATTTGTTTCTATTTGAACATCGATTTTTGCAGCATTCCGTAAGTGACAGACAGTTTGCAAGCCCATCGTTACTTATTATATTTACTGGTTTCCACTTTTATCCTATACTATTCTGAGCACGTGTCTAAGCGTAACAATATTCCATCATACAATTCATTGATGCTCATCCGGAATTCGAACTCACGGCTTTTGCACTGAAAGTCAAGGTATCTCCCACTCGGCTAATACTGCTTTTGGTAATTATATAGGTACCTATTTCTACTGTAATTACTTTAACACATTACCACCGCCCCACTGCGTAGGTTGTCACTGGTGGGCGGTTAGTGTGTTACTCACACTGTCACAACATTAAAAAAACTATATTTGACTTAAGGAAAAGTTAGGTACTATTTATTTTGAATCTATTGACTCCCGAACTAGTATAACCTAAAACACATTTTAGGATCCAGTTGAAACCTTTTCTTCTTAAGGCGCTCCCAGTCGACGATTGTTTTTGTTCGAAACGAAAAAAGAAATACTTGTGAACAAGCCACATCTCCTATTTTATAATGTATAGTATATGTGAATAAAGATGTACCCATCTTTAATCACTTCGATAAATAATCCTACCGACCGCTGCAATGACGACAAACACACGTAGGCGCGCGGTCCGCCTTAGCTTTTCGAATAAATTAATGATATAAATTATGTATAATTACTTATCAAAAATCTATTCTAATAGAAATATAGATCTACATAAATAACAAGTTGATTTTAATAGTAGGTATATAAAATATTTCGATCATAAATTCTAAAACGTATCATTTTGAAATAATATCTTTATCGTGAAAAGTTTCTGCTATTATGTTTTCAGCTTAATAGAAATCTAGGTAGGAACCTGAAGTAATATTCTTATAAAAATAGGAGATGTGGCTTGTTCAGAAGTATTTCTTTTCTCGTTCCAAAAAAGAGCAATCAGCGACTGGGAGCCTCTTAAGTACCTGCCAACTTGTAATGGTATTTTGGCTTTCACTTTACACAAGAGAGCCAAAATGCTAATAAAACTTTATTTACAGTTAGTTTTAACCCTAATATCATAATATAATTATCTTAATTTGGAAATGATGAATGTTGATTTTATATAATTTGTTATGTTTATTTTTCTCTTTTCTCTTTTTTTAAGTTGTACGAGTCTGACAAAGCTCCTTAAATATAGTCAAAAGGTATTTATTTCAAATTAAATCACAAGGATCACTTTGAAACGTCTTAGGAGTTAGGAATCTATGCTAGTTCCTCACGACCAAGCCTATTTTATTGTAAATCCTTTTCGTAAATGCTATGTTGAGCAGTGTGGTACCGATCAAACAAGGTATAAACCAGAAAAATAACAAAAACCAGAGAAAATTAAAATAAATAAATAAATATTGGCGGACTTTACACACAGCGCCATCTAGCCCCAAACTAAGCAAAGCTTGTACTATGGGAACCAGATAGCTGATAGAATACTTATATACCTTTTTTTTGTAAATACATACTTATTATACATAGTAACACCCAGACACAGAACAAACATCACACAAATATTTGCCCTGGGTGGGGATCGAACCCACAACCTACAGCGCAGAAGGCAGAGTTACTACCAACTGAGCTGTGAAAAAAAAAGCTTCAACAAAAGTTCTAAAGGCAGCATAAAAAACCGCTTTTCCTACTCCTTCTCCAAACAATGTGAATCACCAAGTACCTAGTTAATAATAAATAATATCGTGACCGGTTTTTAATTAAAAACATAAAATATCGACCATGCATAGATAAACGATAATGCCAAACACTTCATCCAAAAATCCACAGTGGTGACAAAATCTAAAATAATTGTTGCTACCGAGTTTGTTCTGAGATAACTATGATATATGATGTGAACACTGTTCCCGTATCTCGACCAACCTATCATGGATCCTCAAAACTTTAGCATAACTCTTAAAGCGATAGCAGTAGAGTTCAAAATAAAATGTAGAAAGGTAAAGATACAATGGCTGAAGCCAATATAAACGATAGAAGTGTCGGGGCAAGACAGTAATTATTTCGACACGGTATTGTAATTTTATTGCAAGTTTCATAGTATATCTAGTCGCTGTCAATTAGTCTTGGATTCTAATAATTCTATTACAGGTTATATCTATTTTGAAGAGCTAGTCAAAAGATTAAATCGTGTCTAAAAATTCTACGCTAACCTAACTATGAAAATTTTTATTGTACCTCTGCGAAAATTACGATCGGTTTAGTTATTGAGCGACAATTTTTTTGAATCAGAAGAGTACACCCGCTTTCCTGTAATTTCTACTAAGTAATATTTAGCTTATGCCCGTGACTTCGCTCACGTGGTACCTGCATAAAAAGTATTTCTTATGCTGTTTTTTTTTAATGTTTCATCCTAATTCGTTTGGTGAGTATGTGCCAAATATAATGTTTGGACGTGCCACTAGACGTATACAAAGGATCTAAGCGCCTGGAGGAGGAATCTGAGAGGATGTCTACCGTTCACTTTCTGTTGGGCGCTCGGTGAAGCAACACGTATGCGGAGTCCTGCGATGTTGTTGTTTTCCATTTCAGGCTAGCAAGCAGTGAGTCAAGTTCCTGATGATGCTTCGTAGAGAAGCGAAACACGTGTCGTTCTAGTTGAGTAATTTCCTAAGTGTATGTACTTCATAGTTTCAGGTTTCTGGTAGAGAGGTGCGGTTCAAGTTGTGGTACTTTTTTCTTATATTATATTATTATTTGTTATTGTTTTATCTTGTTTTTATTTTATTTTATTTTAGTTTCTTATCTATTGTATTTAATTTATTGTACCAATTACTGTACTTTTTCAGGTTCTTTGCTGGAAAGTTTGTACTGGAGTATTTTACCTTAGGTTGGACTCTTTGGGGTTCTAGTTTAGTAATTTCCTAAGTGTATCTACTTCATAGTTTCAGTTTTCTGGTAGTGAGGTGCGGTTAATTTGTGGTACTTTTTTCAGGTTCTCTAAATTTATTTATTTAATTTTGTTTACTTGGGTATTAGTGTATTTATTATCTTGTTTATTGTATTATTTCATTTTTATTGTCTTCTTTACAGTGTTTATTTAATTTTATTTTCGTTTCTTATCTATTGTATTCTTATTTTATTGTACCAATTTACTGTACTTTTCCAGGTTCTTTCCAGGACAGTTTTCTACTGGAGTATTTTACATTAGGTTGGACTCTTTGGGAGCAGATTGGCGGAATTTGTTGCTATATATCTTTGTCCGTTTAGTTTTTTTAAAATGGATTTCCGCAAAGTCACGCCTGAATCAATCAATTAATATTCATCGTTTACTGAACAAGTTATTGTAGGGTTTATAAGAGCAGGTATGATTTCATTTTAAATTCTAGGTCGAATGTAGATTTAATCCAATGATTGAATATTTCCTGTTTGACCCAGAAACCGATTTTATACTTCCTTCTTCATCTGATGGTCCAAGATTTAGATCAAAATCAAAATAGGTCCTGAGAAAAGTTTTACCCATACAGCATATAAAGCGATGGGCTTGCAACCTGTCACGTATGGAATGCTAACTACTGCAAAATGTGGGCATGTGCCAAATGTAAGGTTTAAGATATATAAGATAACCCCCGTAAGACATATCAAGGATCTCCGCGCCTGGAGATCTCAAAATATGTCGTACCGTACTTGGGGATTACAGTCGTGATCAATATGATTTTGATGAGCATGTAAAATACTTCATGCAGTTTAACTCCTTATTTAGTTGCCAACTTATCATGTTATGTTTTGATACCGATAAAGATACACCCAAAATTATCAATTTATCGGCTAATGACGTCACATTATAGTTATTTTTGTTGGAAATAGGTATTTTTATATTACGTTTGTCACGTTCACACGGAATACGATTGTTCTTGATTGTAAAAGGTGCAGTTATAGAATATATTTTATAGGTTTAAAGATTGTTTTTTTTTTCTCAAAATTAATTATTCAAATAGGTTCACGACTGTCCCAAGTTCATAGAGCAGTAGACAGTCACCCCTCTCTGAAGTCTAATGAGGGGGTTGACGATATTTATAGGGATAATAGGTAACATCGTTTCCGATTATATTTTGAACGATTTCTAAGAGTGCCTTTTGATTGAATATCTTTTGAGCACTGTTGTAGATAGAATACGTACAATGGGCGGCCTTATAGCTAAAATAGATATTTACCTACTTTCCTAAAGATAAATGAAACTTTTTTTAACCGACGAAAAATGAACGAGGTTCTCAAGTCGACGCGCACATATACATATAAGTACAAATACAAGTTGGTCCCATTTTAATTATAGTTATGTAGGACTGCCAGTTCCTTCAAAAACTTAAAAAAACCGGCCAAGTGCGAGTCGGACTCACGCACGAAGGGTTTCGTACCTTTATCTATAAAAACGGCAAAAAAACACGTCTGTTGTATGGGAGCCCCACTTAAATATTTATTTTATTCTTTGTTGTTAAAGCGTCAACAGAAATACATAATCTGTGAAAATTTCAACTATCTAGCTATCACGGTTCATGAGATACAGCCCTGTGACAGACAGACGGACGGACAGACAGACAGACAAACAGACGGACAGCGAAGTCTTAGTAATAGGGTACCGTTTTTACCCTTTGGTCGATACATTTTCTTCGGTTTTCTTTTAGTTTTTTAATCGTTGGTAATTATTGACTACCGTGTAGCTATAGTTTTACAATCGTTATCAATAGCGAGTAGGTACGTAAACATAAGCACCTACATAACAGAAAATTAAGATTAGCTTATAGATAAGTGTACCTACCTGTTATAAAAATCAAAACTCTTATCCCTGTTGTTAGCTAACTTTTAGACAATAACTTAATTTTGCAAAATCATTGTTTTTCAAAAATATTTATTTTACATAATCTGAAGTTATTGGAAAATTATAAAGAAATATCTCGTAACAGTTATAGGTTTATAATATAACTAGCGACCCGCCCCGGCTTCGCACGGGTTTAATACATATAAACCTTCCTCCTGAATCACTCTATCTATTAAAAAAAACCGCATCAAAATCCGTTGTGTAGTTTTAAAGATATAAGCAAACATACATACATACATACAGACGCGGGAAGCGGAAAGCGACTTTGCTTTATACTATGTAGTGATTGTTGAAGGGATGTTCTACTGCACAGATTTCATGTAAAATTCAAAATGTAGTATCCTGTGACTCAGCGGCGGAATTTAGTTTTTTAGGGTTCCGTACCCAAAGGGTAAAAACGGGACCCTATTACTAAGACTTCGCTGTCCGTCTGTCCGTCTGTCTGTCACAGGGCTGTATCTCATGAACCATGATAGCTAGATAGTTAAAATTTTCACAGATGATGTATATCTCAAAAACAGCAAAAAATAAATATTTAAGTGGGACTCCCGTACAACAAACGTATTTTTTTTGCCGTTTTGATAATAGTACGGAACCCTTCGTGCGCGAGTCCGACTCGCACTTGGCCGGTTTTTTTTATTCAATGTTACAATCCTACTAATATAATAAATGCGAAAGTTTGTGAGTGGGCGTGTGTGTTTGTTACTCTTTCACGCAAAAACTACTAAACGGATTTAAATGAAACTTTACAGTAATATAGCTTAAACATCAGAATAACACAGAGACAATTTTTTATCCAGGTACTACCCGTGCGAAGCCAGGGCGAGCAGTTAGTAATATTTTAAATGTAAAAAGGGGATGATTTTGGTATAGACGACGCTGGTGTGCAACAAATCTGACATCATAGACTAAAAACATTCAGTCTCTTCTATTCGATTATTGAAATTTGGCAGGACAACGTCTGTCACGGGTCGGCTAGTGAATAATATTTTTTTAAGTATTCCCAACAACCTAGACCTTGATTGATAGACTAATGTTCGTAATTCTTCCCACGATCATAATTACTCTAATTTTATGAGTTTATTACACGGGACCATGATTAACTCTATAGACGCAAAGAGCCGCGAGATTAGATAACAAAATCAGGAGACAATATTTGGAAATTGATGTCTTAAAACAAGCAAGTCTTTGTGAATATGGTGTTTGAAATCAGCCGCGCTTATTATTGAAGGAATAGATAAGATATACCCAAAATTAAGCCATATTATATTTGCTAGCAAAATTCACTTTCTGAAACAACCTATCAATAATCACGTTTAGAAAACTAAAAAGAAAACCGACGAAGATGTTCCAAAAAAGGGACCAACAATCATCCCTTGTTTTCCTATCCTTAGGGTTAGATTTTTTTTTAAATATATATCACTACATAGTATAAAGCAAAGTCGCTTTTCGCTTCCCGCGTCTGTATGTATGTATGTATGTTTGCTTATATCTTTAAAACTACACAACGGATTTTGATGCGGTTTTTTTTAATAGATAGAGTGATTCAGGAGGAAGGTTTATATGTATAAATAACATGCTACCCGTGCGAAGCCGGGCGGGTCGCTAGTTATATATAAATTCTTAAAACTACTCAAAGAATTTTCATGCAATTTCATAAAAAAAATCTTCAAATATATTAATTAGACTTTACAGAAATTGAAGTAATTGATATTGAAAGTAAATAGACGTAGTTTTCAGAATCAATATTCACCGGTCTACCTTTGAGCGCGGTCGCAAACGATGCTCATGATGAAGAGCATCTGAATTGTCTCTAAACGTCAGTAAGGCCAAATAAAACGTTATAGGTAGGTACACATGGATCAGTTTGAAATATCTTAGGAGCTAGGTGAAGCTACACTTCAGTGCTATCAAGTCTAGAACTAACACGGCTTGGCGAACATAAAATACAACCGAAATAAGTATCTCCTCTTTTTTTAAGTAGGTTAAAAACTCCAATTCCCACACTACAAACTTGGTTTTCCGTCACGCCGCTTTGTCCCGCAAGACTTGTTCTCCCTGCGGGACAATCCGTCTTGCACGGTCTCCGGTCTGTGTGCAGCTTCGCAATCAATCATCACGGCACCGTCTTTGGAACTGTTCGGTGGACTTGCACAATGTTAACATGACATGCTTGTCGAAGTGACAAAGTTTGACTTCCTAAATAATAATAATAAAAATTATAGGTACATACCAATATTATATTTTTTAAACTAGTAGAAATAGAAACCTACGCGACTTAATCCACGTGAAGTTATTTAGAAACTAGCAGTCTATAATGATAATGATTTTATGGGTAATTTTTTTACACCTTGGGTTACATTATCGAAGTTTTCATACGGATCCCTAATAGTTAGACATATTATTGACTTTTTTGTAGATATTGATGTTATCTATAAAACTGTAGTACATTACTTTGCTCTATTGTCAATAATTTCCGCAGCGTAAGCGATATAAGGATTTTTTGTTTTTTTTTTCACACGTTGGGTTACATTAACAAAGTTTTCATACGGATCCCTAATATTTTTGAAAATATTCTATAGCCTATGTTCATCGGGGATAATGTAGAATTCTAATGGTGAAAGAATTTTTCAAATCGGTCCAGTAGTTTCGGACCCTATTCGATGCAAACCAAACAAACAAACAATCAAATCTTTCCTCTTTATAATATTAGTATAGATAGATTCAAAAGAAAACACTTGGAAGAATACGCCCTCCAAATTTCAAGTTCTAAGACTAGTGGTTTAGGCTTTGATAGTCAGTCAGTCAGTTACACAAGAGTTTTATATACATATTTAGATAATCCTAATGTTATCAACCCGAAAGTTTGCAAGGATGTTTGTATTTTTAGATGTTTGTGGTTTTGTGGCTCAACGCTTAAATATCCAAACGGTTTTAGATTAAACTTAGAATATACATTCCTGTTCTTCTCTAGACTGTTTTTATCTATGTACATGCTAGATGCTAGCGTAGCTACTGTTAAAAGCTAGTATTATAAATTCGAAAGTAACTTCGTCTCTTTGTGTGTTAATTTACGTTTTTACGACTAAAAGAGTGGACGGATCATGATTATTTACGTTCTTAACAAAGAGAAAGAACATAGATTCGATTTGAAAATTATGCCTAAGGATTTAATTCCACACGAATGAAGTTGCGTGTAACAGCTTGGTACTAAATAATAAAATACGTCCTTGTTTCGTCTCTAGAAATAGTTTCGGATCATAATGTTGGGTCACATATATCTACTTCGCATAAAAGGTTTACCCTCGTATTCAAGAACGACACTATGAGAACACGCACCCACAGTGGACGAAATCTTTTTTCATAAACATCACTTTATGTGTTAGGCTGTTTATGTATTTGTCAGCCTTACTTAGTACCTATAGGTATACCTTGAAATTACAAGAATCTACATTATAAGGTTATTCTGGAAAAATGATTCAACGCTATGTTATTTTGTAATATTCCAACACTGAACTTTCCCCGTAAACAGCTGAGATACGAAGACAGGACAAACAAACAAACATACAAGAGACGGAAGCACGCCTCCGATAGCGCGTGATAGTGAGTGATAACATGTAGGTAGGTACTTGCTTGATTTATTTTTACTAAGGTAGGTACCTACTTCGAGAGCCCATGACTACAATCAATACAAAAAAAACCGGCCAAGTGCGAGACGGCCTCGCGCACGATCGGTTCCGTAACATTATCTACAAAAACCGGCCAAGTGCGAGTCGGACTCGCGCACGAAGGGTTCCGTACTATTATTATCAAAACGGCAAAATAAACACGTGATTTTTTTCCACTTAAATATTTATTTTATGCTGTTTTTAGAGAAATACATCATCTGTGAAAATGTCAACTGTCTAGCTATCACGGTTCACGAGATACAGCCTGGTGACAGACAGACGGACAGCGGTGTCTTAGTAGTCCCCTTTTTTGCCCTTTAGGTACGGAACCCTAAAAACATAAAAAATAATTCATAATATCTCGTAACCTACCTAACTACGTAGTTAGCATTCCAAACGTGACAGGTTGCAAGCCCGTCGCCGCTTTCAAGAATACTAACGGGTTTCCTCACGATGTTTTCCTTCACCGTTATAAACACGTGTAACGCGCATATACATTTTTCGAAAATAAATATCCATTGATGCATGGCCAGGATTCGAACTCGAAATTAATTTGAAATTAATAATATCTACCTAGGTACCTATTTACCTAACTACATGAATTCAATAATGCAATTTCAAACTTTTTAGTCGATCATGTGAAGTACCACATATTTACCGACTTACTTTACCGATAGTGGTAAAATAGCGCCACCTGCCAGCGGAATTGCAAACATCTTTCATCTTACCTCTCAAACTCCGAGCGGTCGCATGAGACCACGAAAAGTACCTATAATAAAGTAGTAACATCAAATTAAACTAGATGGCGCTAGAATGCGAAAATCACGTTTGTTGTATGCAAGCCCCCCTTAAATATTTATTTTATTCTGTTTTTAGTATTTGTTGTTTGAGCAGCGATAGAAATACATAATCTGTGAAAATTTCAACTGTCTAGCTATCATGGTTCATGAGATACAGCCCTGTGACAGACAGACAGACAGACGGACAGCGAAGTCTTAGTAATAGGGTTCCGTTTTTACCCTTTGGGTACGGAACCCTAAAAACAGCAAAATAAAAAAAAATAAAAAAATGTTTGTTATATGGGAACACTTAAATATTTATTTTATTTTATTTTTAGTATTTGTTGTTATAGCGGCAACAGAAATACATAATCTGTGTAAAATTTCAACTGTCTAGCTATCACGGTTCATGAGATACAGCCTGGTAACAGACAGACGGACGGACGGACAGATGGACAGACAGACGGACAGCGAAGTCTTAGTAATAGGGTCCCGTTTTTACCTTTTGGGTATGGAACCTTAAAAAAGGAGAAGGATCCCTGTTCAGGGGCATTTTTCATGTGTGTGTAGCGGCTAGATGATTTTAATGATTTTGCTTTCTAACAGAGGATGACTTTGAGGCGATCTCATATAAATTTAATCGATATCGGATTAGTCGTTTTTTTCAGGAAGACACTGAACGATTATGGTTTCACAAATATATTTCATAATTATTCTTTATCTACCTACAGAATAAAGTAAATTTTGAGAGGTGAGCGAAATCTATCCATATCCTGGTGTTTACCTACTTCAAATCTATACTTCTATACTAATATTATAAATGCGAATGTAGCTGTTTGTCTGTTTTTTTGTCTGTGACTTTATCAGCTGGGCCAATTATGATGAAATTTCATATAAAGTTTCAAGTGTGTTTTTTAGATTTTATGGAATTTCAATGATTTCGTCAAAAATCAATCAGAATCTACGCGGAAGAAGTTGCGTGTAAAAGCTAGTTGAATATAACAATTACTTGCTCAGTGAACATATCTAGGTTACGATAATACTAGTACATTTTGAAAGATATCGCACTTTAAGAACGGGGCTAAAAACTTTTGCCAAAATGAATCCCGGAACTTAATCCGTTGACAGCTCACCCTTGAACTGACAATGACCTTGAGCTGTTACAACTGACAGCTGTCAAAACGAACACCCGTCGCGTAATGATAGAGTAGCTGTGATTAATTAGTGACTAATTGGTTTGACGTGAACAAATTAATTACCTAGTATCTATGTTCGATTACACTTACCTACGTTTAGATTACAATTATTGTAACACGGATTTGTAGATTGGAAATAACTCTATTCATAAAAAATCTACAATTTACGCCAATATTACCAACTTACACCTAATAATATTATAAATGCGAAAGTTTGTGATAAGACTGCTATGATTGTTCCATAATCAAAAATAAACGACAAAACGGATAAGATGAAACTTGCTGTAGTATGTAGATAAAAAGTCAGAATAAATAAAGGGGGAAATTAAAATCCGAAAAACCACCCTTAAATGATAAGAAACGCAAAAAGGATGATTTTGGTATAGATGGCGTTGGTGTGCACAAAATCTGACATCACAGACTAAAAACATTTAGTCGTCATAGCAACGCAGTTTTGACTAATGAATGATACGCATTCTACCAAAATTCGTAATTTATTTTATCAGTACAAGGTTTAAGGGAAAAAATTGGAAGTTGCCTGAAATTGCTTTATCCTATGTGATTATTAAAATTTAACAGGACAACGTCTGTCACGGGTCGTCTAACAGTCTAACATATTTCTATAATATTTTATGTACTTACCTATGATTTATTTTTCTGGTAGGTAAACATCCAATTATCTACACTATTAACGTTTATTTCCAAAATACACAAGAAGCAGTTACAAACAGTATATAGGTAGCTCAACTAATCCAGATCACTACCAGTCGGAAGCGTTCCTAAGTCCCAAGTTAATTAAAATTACTGCAACTGCGAAAATCACGGTTTCAAACAATTCACGAGAACACTGTCATATTTGATTTCAATTCCACATAATTTTAATAACCTTACTGGAATGTAGGTACCCATTTAAAGCTCTCTACTTATCATAATATTTCATGATCGAAAAGTAACGGTGTCTTTCCCAACATCCTACCTTAATGACACATTATCATAATCAACAAAAAGACCATCGAACATTAGCGCAGAACAGACCTTATCTGCCTTTTGGACAATGAAAGCAGTCTGACAGCCAATGTCTTCATATTCCCTACACAAAAACAATACCCTATCATTTGACATGCTATTAACAAGCCCACGCATCTGTCAAAACTAAAAGTAAACTTTAAATCGATGTCGTAAAGTCGACAGTCCAATGTTATATCGATATCGTCACATCACTAAAAGAACACAAATGTCAAACGATCTATGCTCAAAATGAATCACTAAGTCATTAACTTTAGAGTTCAATTTGTAGTGGTTTTATGTAAAAACTAAAGGGTTATAATTGAATAACGATATCATAGTGTTGTGACGTGTCGTTTGATTAATAATGGAACAAGCTTGTCCACTTTATAAGTTTTTTTATATTGTTGATATAGGTAACATGTTATGCTTTTAACGATATACCTACCTACGTAGAAGGTACCTATTAAAGGCACCGGCTTTTATGTTTTTTTTTATAAATCACAAATAAGTTTCTAAATCACCTTACGTTTTTGCAATTAGATAAAACTTTTGTATTACTTAGATGATTTTTATAGTTGAACAAAAAAAAAATTTTGAAAACTAAACAGCTATAGGTAGGTATAAGTAGACTGTTTTCAACGGTCTTTAAGCTGTTTTTGTGTATTTTGCAAATACTGTGTACCTCTCTAATATTTAAAACTCCTAATTTATGGGTACCAAGGCATAGTAATTAACAATTTTTAATTACCCCGAGTTAAAATATCAGAACGTAAAAATTAAGTTTTAATAAGAATATTATCATAAAAACAGGAGGAGCTACCTACGAGTAGGTACTACCAGCAAATAGGCCCCTCGCTACATTCATCATTACAGAGATACATTGTCCGTTTCCGCTACTAACTTGCTAGAAAGAGACAGATAATAAAAAACACGCATGAGGAAATGAGAGAGCTGAATTATTTTTCTACAACTTAATATAAAACAAGTGCGAACTGGGTAGGGATGTACAATGTGTCGATATTATTATTTCTATGGTTCAAGTATTTTTTTTACTTTTACTTTTTAGTCATTTGAACACGTTGAAATATTTTTCTTTAACAAATACAGCGTGACGAGAATACCTACGTTATCTATAGATAGACGTTAAAGAATTGATGTATATTTTATTAATATACAATACCTACATTCCATTATTATCAAAATTATGGTCGCGAGGAACAGGCGCGTAGGCGCGGCCGTAGCTTCACCTAGCGTCTAACCCCCGTATTCAGGAACGACACTGTGAGAACACGCACCCACAGTGGACGAAATCTTTTTTCATAAACATCGCTTTATGTGTTTTGCGACACTGCATAGTGTGACTAGAGGCACACTATCGCGTACCTATAACCAAAGTTGAGCTCTAGAGGCACACGATAGTGTCGCACAACACATAAAGTGATGTTTATGAAAAAAGATTTCGTCCACTGTGGGTGCGTGTTCTCACAGTGTCGTTCCTGAATACGAGGGTAAGACGTTTCGAAGTGATCCTTGTGATTTTAATGAATTAAATGACTTTTGACATTGACTTTGCCTTTGATGCTAGCTAACTTATATTGATATGAATGAGATAGGTACCTCTGTCATATGCACTCTTATAGTTTTACTAGTTCTTTATGTGCATTTTGGTTGTCTGAATCTTAAACAACAATGTCGAATGTCCATTTCAAAAATTTTGGTGCTTCGTAGATAGACGAAGTAGGTTACATACCTACCTATTTAATGGATAACATTCGCGAATTTCAAAGTTTCATAAAATTTAATCGAACTCCAATTTCATGTCCTGGCAATTGATAAAACGAAGCGAATTCTCGTAGAGTATTTAAAAACGCTATATATAATACATAGCGACAGCTGCCATTACCTACTGGGAACATGGCAGTAGCGGAACGAAAGAGCGTTCACACCTTTAAATCGATTTACGTCAGCGGGATAAATTAAAGCATTCAGCGCACGGACGCCAGACCATTCAGCACAACACAAAGTAAATAAAAAAAACATCCAACTGCACCCAGCCTCCCAGATTCGCACTATTATCTCTCCGCGGCCAATACAACATGGAAACCCAAGGCGGAGCACGCCATTGGTGAAGCAAAACCCTTCGGCTCCTCCCATCTCGCTCGCTCCGCCCACATCACACAAAAAGTTTCCAGAACAACGCTCTACCTGCCCATGACCACACGAGCTTAGTTTCTCACCGGACTTGAAAGAATTACTTTAAAATCAAAACGCGCTTCATTAAAATCTCGTTCTCTTATCAGACTTCGATTGTGATAAGCCCGTCTCCGTCAGACGGTTGGCGTGTTGATTAGTGAGACAAGGACGGTGGATTTAAAGTTTTAGTGAGAAAGATATGCGGCGGTGCACGCCGGCGGCAGTGTCCGTCGGTTCACCTGGCGAGCGGGCGTGCGGTCGATAGCGCGCGGCCCCAACCCGAACTTCGTAAGCACCGAACCAACAAACTTCCCTCCTAGTGATGTGTGTGATGTAAACGATTAATCGTTATCGATAGACACTAACGTGTTAAACATGATGACTATGGACATCGGGATGTACAACAACCAGCAGAACGGTTACGGAAGCGCGGAGTACTATCAGCAGGGCAACTACCAGGTGCCTTACGAGGGATACCACGAGGGGTACTACGAGCCGCCTTCCCATTACTACGAGCCTTTAGTGCCGGGGCAGACGGCACACGAGCACCCCCCCACAGTTACTCCTGTCATTAGCACAGATACTGGACTATGTTATACGAACTTAGACTATGGGGATCTGCAGCCGAACTATCCTCTCCACACCCTTCCCCCTAACCCCGAAATCCCGCTCAGACATCGCGAGGAAATCCCCCGGCCTGAGGAAATGCACATGCACGAACCGAAGCTGGATAACCATTATCTGGAGACAAAGTACAACATGCATTTCGTTGACGAGTCAGCAATGCAGTACAACCACACTGGATCTCCCCTCCCGTGCCCTGATTTCGAGCATTACCAGCCGAAAGATGAGTACGGAGCCCTAAGAGAAGGGTTCCCGAGAGAAGGGGACTGTGTACAAACCTTGGGGCATTTGCAGCATCAGGCGCATTCGTCTCATGCGGCTGTACCAACGTATAAGTGGATGCAGGTCAAGAGGAATGTACCAAAGCCTTCCGGTAAGTTATTAGCATATTTTTACTTTACTTATAAAATAATATATCTGTTAAATAGATTTAAAAAATCGGCTAAGTGCGAATTGGACTCGCGCACGAAGGGTTTCGTACTACTATCTATAAAAAACGGCAAAAATCACGTTTGTTGTATGGGAGCCTTAAATATTTATTTTATTCTGTTTTTAGTATTTGTTGTTATAGCAACAACAGAAATACCTACATAATCTGTGAAAATTTCAACTGTCTAGCTATCACGGTTCATGAGATACAGTGATCTGTGACAGACAGACGGACAGCGAAGTCTTAGTAATAGGGTCCCGTTTTTACCCTTTGGGTACGGAACCCTAAAAAATAGGATAGCATACTTATACAAGTTTTATTTCCACCACACAATAAAGACAATAGGTAGTACAGATTAAGTAGTAGGAAATATGACTACCAATCAACATAGTTACTTAATTGTTTACTTACCTAAAATTATATTGGTAAGGGTGTTAAAGTGAGTTACGGTGAATGTTTATCGATATCGATCAAAAATTATTTCTCAACACTAGTTACCAGAGTCTTGTGTCAGTGGGAGATGACATTTTCTACTCGAGCCCAGTACCAGCAGAAGAGTTCACATAATCAGCCAGCATTTTCACGCAATTCAAATTTCTCTTGAATCGACTATTATCTAATTTACCTACCTTTATTTCTGTCAGCCAGCAAATAAATGAACAATGTAGGTATATTTTATGTAATAACTAGCTGACCCGTGCCCGCTTCGCTGTGCGTAAGACATTTCTAATACCATCGTGGACTTTTTTGTAGACGTTTTTAAGGTATACAATACTGTAGTACATTATTTTGATATATCTCGTGGGGCCAGCCAGCATTTGCAATGTAAGCGTAAAAAAATGAGTTTATTTACGACATCACATTAGAAACCTCTAAAATTATCAGTGTTTCTCTACTATATTATGCATGTATTATACATATAAACCTTCCTCTTGAATCACTCTATTTATAAAAAAAAAAACCGCATCAAAATCCGTTGTGTAGTTTTAAAGATATAAGCAAACATACATACATACATATTACATATTACATACAGACGCGGGAAGCGGAAAGCGACTTTGCTTTATACTATGTAGTGATGTAACACTAAATGATGTGTTCCGTTTAAAAAAAAACTATAAATATCTACCTAGACAATAAAACATATACTTAAAACACGTGCTTAAAACGGTGAAGCAAAACATGTGAGGAAACCAGTTAGTATTCTTGTAAGCGGCGATGGGCTTGCAACCTGTCACATATGGTATGCTAACTTCAGCAAAATGTGGGCATGTTTGAAATATAATGTTTGGACGTACCTCTGACCCCCACTAGACATATTCAAAGGATCTAAGCGCCTGGAGATCTGAGAAGATGTCTACACTTGGGGATTACAGTCGTGATCCTATTTATTGATTTATTTTATTTTTATCTAAAACTCAGCAAAGCAAAATGAACAGGCTCACGACTGTAACCCCGAAGTCTCATCCCAGATCTAAATTATTATAACGTTTTAAAAGCCCACCATTTAAAAAGAACAATAAGTAAGTAGGTATATTATACCTACATCACATATTACCATACCCATCCAAACATTATTGTTTATAAGATGATGCGAACTATAAAGCAGTGGCCACACCAGTAGGAGTCAGGGAGCACATAGGTCACGACTCTAACGTCACTCATAGCAAATAATTTGACGGCACCATGTGTGTGTCATGTCTATTTCTGTCTATCATAGCTTCATAATAAGAAACAACTCGACGATTACTTGGCACCATTGTCAAGAAGTTATAAAAATAATATCATTTCCTAACCCAGAAGTGAATTTTAATGTTTTACAATCGTCACAAAAAATGTCGTCTAAAACTAATTTTCTGATCTTCGCAGACGAAGTCGCGGACTAAAGCTAGTAATCAATAATATTAAAATAAACACCGAAAGTCACATAGTATGTGACTTTACATAGTTCCGACCCCACACTAGGACTTCCTGTGTCGTGAGTATCTAAAACGATGAGTTACCATCGTACTACAACACCCAGACAAATACTTGCAATCATTTTTTTACGCGCAAATTAATAAAAAATAAATATTGGTAGACTAATAAAATAATAAAGCCCATCTAGCTCCAAACTAAGGAAAGCTTGTACTATAGAAAACTGATAGAAAACACGTAGTACTTTTTTGCCAAATGGATGCAAACTTGCGCCACAAGCGTACACGTCCCGCTACACTACCTCAAGCACTTATGTAGATCACAGGATATAAGCTCGTACGTCGTAACCATACTCGATAATAGCATCTCCTGATCTTTATGGAGGTAGGCAGTGGCCACACTAGTAGGGGTCACGACCCTCGCGTCACTCACGGCAAATAATTTGACGGGCCCGTGTGTGACGTCGTGCGTCGTGATGTGGCCTCGTTGTGTGATATGCCTATCTGTGTCTAGCATCGATAATTAAGAATTTGGTGTATTATAATTTGAACATTAATACTCGTCTGTTAATTACTAGGTAAGCTCCACGTTCTAACTACAACATACTATACCAAATGAATTTTGCTAATACCCTAGGTTTTAAAAATTCTCACCAAAATAAAATTATGTTATTAATTTACAGATAAATCAACAACTTTTCCCATAAAAAAGTACCTGAATTTTTTTTTGTCAAAATTTTTGTTCAGTTCTAGTTTAGGTGTATACTTTTTTTTCGAAATATCGACCACGTCAAATGTAATTAAAGATTTTTACAAAGATAAATTAATTATACTTTATAAGAGTAGGTATCTAAAGGCACAAAACTTTGGCGGACTTTTACACACACAGCGTCATCTAGCAAAGTTTGTACTATGAGAACCAGATAACTGATAGAAAACTTAAATACTTATTTTTTTTGTAAATACATACTTATTATACATATTAACACCCAGACACAGAACAAACAACTATGTTCATCACACAAATATTTGCCCTGGGTTAAGATCGAACCCACAAATTTGCAAATTGAGTTATTAATAAGATTAATTTTCAACGCTTCTTTAATATTTTTTTAATAAATTGGTACCTACACTTACTTACTGTAGGTATCTACTTAAATGTTTTATTTTATCTATAAATAAAGGTCATTTATTTATTGTATTAACAACTCGAGTACTGACAAGCACAAAACAACATAAACAGTCAAAACAGGCTCTAACTGTCAATACCTATAGCGTTTCTGCCACACGGACATACGGACAGACAAGTGTTAGATCGTGAGCTTAGATAGCGCTGACGTGCGCAGCGCACTGCGTAGCTTGGACGGCGTTTCTATTTAATTTTTAATGCCAATTAAAATGAGATATGAAATTAAAAAGGTAATTTTGTTTATTTAGAATAGGTAGGTAATTTGCAACTTATCAACGTATCAGGGAATATGCAAGTGATTGCTCAAAGGTAGTCATTTTATTTTTATTAAGATGTATCTATTTATGAATTGGCAGCAAGCAACGGTTTTCATCTAAAGCCCTTAAAATTATAGGGCCACCTGGCGGGAGCTTTTTTTTTTACTCTATTCTAGTTATTTTTGAAATTGGCACGTCCCACGGCGCGTTAATCGACGGGCCGCGCCGGATGACGCTCCGCCTGTGTGCGTCCGGCGCGTCGCGTACAGAGCGTTTCAAGCACGGGCCACCACGGATGCATCGTTCCTACGGCGCGTCCGTCCGCCTTGGCGCGGTCTGGCGCGTGAAAACGCGGGCCGTGGGACCCCGGCATAAGGAAGACGGTCAAAATTTTCAAAATAATTCAGTTTTTATATGATTTCAATAACAGAAAGCTACTTTGGATAAAATGGAACTAAAAATAAGTGATCGACTGGAATTAATGGAAATTAAATTACCCGTAAGTTGACGGAACTATTAGGAATAAAATCTCACTTGTTGGTACTGCTGTGAAAAAACTGAAAGAAAGAAAAAAAATATTAAAAAGAATGAGAAAAATAATATGAGAAATAGTGAAGAATGAAGTATATTATTTAGGAGTAAAATGCCCCTACACGGCGATTACCTAAAAACCAGAAGTTTTAGGTAAGAAAACGATGCTATTGGGTATCTTATAGAAAGCGGCGCAGACCGAATTTCCTTTAATCTTTTCCTCCTTTCTTTCGCAGCCGAAATATGAATATTCTTATTGAATCATATCCAGGACATGTCGCGCGACACGCAACCCGCACGCGGTTCGTTTACAATCCAGCTAATCCCGTGTTGTTCGTTATCTCTGTTTGTTTCTTTAATTACACGCAAAAGGGAACATGCTGGGAAATTCGGGGAAATTTCTTTTGAGTACTATTTATTAGATACCTACTTAGATATATACTTTTTTTTTCATTTTTATTAAGTAGGTACTTTAAGGGCTTCACACACTACATTTTCGTATAATGGAATGAAGGGAAAGATAAATTACAATTACATTACCTGTTGTGTGTGTGATACATTAAGATAATTTAAAGCTATACATCCCGGGATATAATGTGCATTAATATACATTATAGCTGCCGTGTGTGAAGCCCTTTACTGTTTTTACCTCTCGACATAATGCCTTTCAAAGTCTAGTATGGGGTCAGGGCTATTTATTTATTACCAGCTCTATTTCTTGAAATCTAACACTTTTCATGATAATAACATTTTAAAACTGATCAGTTAGGACAAACTTTTTGAAAGAAGACTTCATTTAAATTGAACTAGCCATGAACAAACATAGCACGAAACAAGACCCGTTGCACGCTCTTTCCCGAAACTACTTACAATGTAAATTTCTACAACTGTTGACCGATTGTGAATTTTCACTTAAATTTAAAACCTTTTTTTTATTTTTATTTTTCAAAATCTTTGCGACATAAAAATAAATGAAAACCTTTTAAAATGTGCAAGCCGTTTTAAATGATATCCCACTTTACATATAGTAGCTTCCTAAAACATAAACACCTTTTCTTTCAATTCATCGATTTTGAAAAAATCAATGAATCATTTAATTAACGAAAAAAATAATAAATACTATTTAATACTACTATTTTTTCTGTAATATTGATTTTAACACGGGTGTTTATCACGTAATTAAATTACCTTTAATTTATAATGTAATTACGTGATAAACACCCGTGTTAAAATCTATAGTTATGTCTACTAATCACGGTAGTATGAAAAATAAAATCTCATTACGTTTCAAAATTATAGTTCGGAACCATTATATACCTAATTTCTCTCTTTTTTTGAATTCGCACAAATATAACTAGAATAAATTTAATGTGTACTCGGAGTTTGTTGATACAATTTGAAGTAACAAAGTTGAATAATAATTCCATTATACAAAATTCTACTGAATACACACCACAACAAACGGAACTCCACAAAAAGCTCAGCCTTCTAATAACAAAATAAAACCCAATAAAATCCAATATTCGCAGTCATTGTCAAAATAGTGCCAGTCATAATGAGTTAGCCCTCTGTGTGCGGCGAGCCTAAAGTGGGCTTACTTGAATCACCGTTGTCGCTCAATGTACCTACTTGCTTTCTTGAGAAAGAGTTACCGTAATATAGCAGAGGAAAGGGCTTTTTCATTCAAACCTATTCTTATGATCTATGCGCAAAAGTGCTGAAGTTTCAGCATTAAACTGAATATGGGTATTTTTGGCATAACTGTTAATATCACCAGTATTGAACTACCTAGCTAAAGTAGCCATAGTTGGTAGGTACATAGAGGTTCACAAAACAGATTTTTTTTTAGTTGCATTTTTGGTCAATTAAAATATATATCTTGCTTTCGTCTGATTTCATTGTTTTCATATACAGAAAAACATATCTTAGTTTAAGATATAGGTCAAAAGTTCAAAAAGTTAGAGACGTCAGATTAAAATAACGTTCACGGCTCAGACTATAGTTTGCAGCTATATTACGGTCGGAATATAACTGACATCGCTTCTAGGAAAATGAAATACTGACGGAGCCAGTGACAAATTGCCTGAGCTTATTAACTTTGTTGTAGGTATAGCATAGGCTTATGATAAAAGCTTGGTCGGCTTTTGTAGTAAGTTATTTTCACACGTAACAGCTTTATGAATACAAACTTAACAACTGCAAGAAAAAAAGTAATACCCAGGTACGGTAGACATCTCAGATCTCCAGGCGCTCAGATCATCGAAGATGACTAAAGGGTAGTCAGAAACGTTACATTCGGCACATGCTAACATTTTGCAATGTTTTAGTTTGCATTACTCTACATTCGTAGTAAGAATGAATATCGAATACTAATATTATTACAGAATATTTACAAACCACACAAAAACTACTTGAGCTATCTAAAGACCGTTGCAAAAATTCTATAGGTAGCTCAACTGATCCAGATCACTACCGTACCAGATCCGTTGAATAATTTAATTAATTCGAAGTTGGGGTGAGAGAGCTGGTTGTGGGCACTTTAACAACATTTTAATTTTCAAAGATCTATAGACAAAGAATAAATTGTATTAATTCTAGATTTTAAACAAGTTTGTTTGCTATGCTTAGTTATTGACTGTCAAAATTGAAAATGTCCAAAGCCGGGGTAGGCACCACAACCGGGTCTATGACCCTAATATTTCATTCATTCGTAGTTAATCCCTATTTAAAACTATTAAAGTCTTTTACGTAATATCGGTTTGACCACTTCAAACCTTATCAGTCATTTATCAATGGTCATTGATATTTACACACCAATAGATTAATATCAAGCACTTTAAAGCACTCTTATTTGCTAAAATGTAGACCACACGTGAAGTCTGTCAAAGACCTCTCAGATCTTATCTATTCACAATGCAATCCTTGTGCCGTGCCATCGAACCTCAAGGGACCACAGAAAGTCTGACACTGACATCTCACCTGTCACACGATTTTGATCCTTATGCAAAGTGCATAGAGGTGTGACCTAAACAGTGAGTTCGATATAATTTGGCAGCGGATAGGTATTGTGACTGGATTCTGTCGCATCACGAGATCTTTTCTGCAGTTTGTGACTTATGGAATTTCAGTCAAAGTTGACATTTGAAGGGTTTGCTAATAAAATCGGTTACTGATAAATCGACATAGACATACCGGCGGCGATAAGCTTGCTACCTGTCACGTATGGAATGCTAACTACTGCAAATTTAGGCATGTGCCAAATGTTATGTTTGAACGTGCCTCTGACAACCCCTTTAAACATATTCAAGGATCTTAGCACCTAAAGATCCTATTTTATTTCATTTCTTTTCACATATTTCTGATCACCTATACAACCTGCTAAATAGCTTTAACAAGTTAAATAATTAGGATCACGACTGTATTCCCCAAGTACGGTACACATCCTCTCAGATCTCCAGGCGCTCTGATTCTTAAAGATGAAATTCCTATAACAAGCAAATTCAGACTTCATAGAAAACTCGTGGCAAGTGGCCACTTCATAAAACAGCCATAAACTTTGAACTATCGATATAAAAAGTCACGGGGTCATTACCAGCACAAAGGTATCGGAAAGTGAGTCGGTCACGTGCGGGGGTTGTTGCGTGCTGATCGCGCGATAGTGGACTTGCCTGGAGTGGACTGGCCCTTAATCGGTTTACTGGACTGGCTGGGGTGCGAAGGATAGACGATTGTCTAAGCCGTACACTAAACCAACTGGCTGGCCCTGAACATGATGGCTAAATACCAAACCCGCGATCCATCCGTGAGTTAATATCGTTTCTGCTTTCGGAATGGCAAAGACAGAAACGATTATAATTATAAACCACGGGTCCATTTCCAGTCTTTATTTTACTTTTTTCAGCCTTTATGTGTAAATTGATTTCAAATTCAAAATATATTCATCTATTTATATATAATTTTAAATCGTGTCTGAAATATTAACTTAAGTTTAAAAACACCATTATAAACTAAATATATTATTTCTTAAAATAACTTCACAGTTTTATACTTGGTTTACCTTTCTACCTCTATCTTCTTTTCTGTCTCATTAGCATAGTTGGTGGATTTAACTACTTTCAGTTTTGTGCAATATAAAGTACCTAGTTTTTAACTTAGACTGTAGTTTAAAACGACTTTCGTGAAATATTTATCCTCACTATGTTACTCATGTAAGTGACTGTAATGTCTTTATTTGAGAATAAATTTCTTCAAACCCTTAAAATATCTAGATTTTGAATTTGTAGCCTTTTTCATCGCCTGCCTTGCTGTTTTTCCGAATATTTTGATGTCTTCATGGTCGAAGTTTATGGTTTGCGTTTTCCACTTGCGCCACACCACCTTTCCTTAATGCATGTGACTTGCAAGCTGGGTTCTGGGCTCCTAATAACCCTTCTGTCTCCGATCACCTCTAAAAAGCACTGAAATCATGTAATTTTCCGAAGAGCTTTCCATGCCGTGCGAATGAAAAGGTCGCCATGTTTGAGTGTATGATTGTTTAACCCATTTCTCTGATCGTTACAACCTTTTGCGTCAGCACGCTATGGAAAAGCCGTAATGTTATGACAAAGATTTTTAAACCTTTTTGCAATAGACTCCTTGCTTTTTTTTCATTTTTTAAATAAACAAATATGTACATAGGCTATTTCTAATAATTTAGTTACATTATTGAAATTTTAGTAGAGATCTCTAATCTTTTGAAAAATAAAATATGACCTACTTGCTGTGATACTCTTTTTATTATATTAGTAATAGATTTTGACTACCTCTACAACATAATAACAATATTCTGCTATACATACTTATAGCTACTTCATAATAAGTTAAATCACGTAGGTTTAAAACAAAGAGGTTTTATAATGGTTTTATAAATATTATCTACGAGTACAAAGAAGGTTGTTGGTTATGTTAAAACTTTCTCAAAGATTAAAATGTGTCGTGGGTGGCAGATAATATTCATAAGGACCGATTGACAGGGTAATGTATACTTATCTGGCCCTTTATCACCCGGCTAATGATGTGGGTCTGTAATCATAACTTATTCAAATAATTATGATGTAAAAAAAATATTGGCCCTAGCCTTTTGAAATTCCAGAGCATAAACAACATTATTAGAAAATGCTGAAAAGCGGCGATGGGCTTGCAACCTGTCACGTATGGAATGCTGACTACTGCAAAATGTGGGCATGTGCAAAATGAAATGTTTGGACGTGCCTCTGAATACCCCCAATAGACATCTTCAAAGGATCTAAAGGCCTGGAGTTCCAATCGAATACCTATACAACAACTTGTTCTAGGAAGGTACGATTTATTCCCCAAAGATACACTTCCTCCATATACAGAAACTTTTGAAGAAAGTTGGCTTTTATTTCTCTCTGCTCAGATGACATGGAACTTACTAACTATAAAATTGAAAAATCGCCTCTTGTTTACTTTTATCTAATAAAAATATAGTTTACCCAGTATATCAGTAGTGAGACCAAAGCCTACTTAAAACTGAGTAAAAGAAGTACATACCGAACTTACTCAACTCATTATACGAACCCACACCGCTTGCGTCCAAGCCGGACAGTTACTCGCCACTCCAAACAGTTTACCGTAGCAGTACAAGCATTACCAAACATTAACCCACGTGGTAGATTGGGACATTCTCCGATAAGGCCCATTGTTCACGTTCAGATATCGCTAACGAACGCAGACTCCGATGAGTCTATCTATCGTGTGGGAGGAGATCATAAATTAATCATCAACTGGCCCTAATAGGGCTTCCAACAGATGGCAGTAATGGACATTTGGTAAACAGTTTTAGTAACTTATTACATGTATTCTTCTTCCATTCGAACAGTCGTTATCTCAGCATTCACTCCTTTCTTATCCATGTCATCATCTTTCTCAAGCTCATACATCTGCATCTTTCACGCGAATACTCAATGAGTGCGAATTTTGCGGCTAGTACCTTTTTGCTTCTTAAATTTAATATTACCTTACCTTATTTATATGTACCTACTTTACTTAATAATTTCGATTATTCGATTATAAAAATATAATTTATTTATTAATTCTTTATCATAGCGGACTCTCACAAATAAAACCACGTATTCCATTGTTACCATCATCGTTTACAGCTCACACCATTAGCATAAGACAGACTGGCACCCACTATTGGCCACAAGCCTTTTCTCTGTAACATAAAAAAAACCTTTGGAGCGAAGTAGATTTAAAACAGATAGTTGGGTAGCCGTAGACGTCATAAGGATTAAAGTATTCAAAAATAGATAAATAATGTTTATCTATCCGATATGTAATCACAAATTGCACACTATGTGTAATCCGATACATGAAAAAATCACCTAACGATAGAAATCTAGCAATCTTATCAACGCGTCTACAACTACACCTGCGGCAAACTACGTCCTTACCCATCTACGTCATAATAGTTATCACAGACTGAGCTAATCCCATTTTTCAGATTCAGAGATCGGTGGCCTTTATAAAGATAAACACGAAAACTCAAACTTCGTAAAGGTGATGCCAAATGGCACCGCTAGCTCATAATGGGTTACTTTTCAATTTTCTAAACAACTTTTCAATATTTTATTTCCTCAAAAGCCCTTTATTTAAAATATTAGGAACATTTATAAAATCAGTCAGCCGGTTTCAACGAACGAACAGTTTTTTTTGTTTATATAATATAGTTAGATAGATACGCTAAGTATAAGTACTAAATACTTTACGAAGAAACAGTGGCACTAGCTTGCACGAACTTGCTAATTTGCTTGATTATAATTAGCCCGCGGTTCGCTCGCGTCAATGTTATTATATTCCAAGTTCCATCTAAATCGGTTCAGCTTTTACAACATTCGGATTCATAAGAACTTGTGGTTATTATTTCAGTAGTTATTTACGTACCTACCTATAAGCAAGTAGGTACGTACATATATAGACTGGTTAAGACTTTGGGTCACCCAAGACCTGCTACGATTAAAATAATATAAAATATCAATGTTGCGTCTCTTTGATAAATTTAAGGACATCAGATAACCAACGAGTACTTGTCGAAAATCAGTATGGAAACTTTTTAATCCAAAACAAACAGACCTTCAAGATATTTTTATATTTCTCTTGTACGTCTTACATTTACCTTATGTTTATCTTAGGATGTACTCAAACCTGAGATTACCGCAAAATCAAGTTTAGAATCTCCATTACCGCGGATTGAACCTGGTTATCGGTCGATAGATACGGACGGTAATCGCAGATGATGTGCCAAGTTACAGTGTCAATATGAATGAGAGACCATAGATAACTCATGAAAATCCAAGGATGTTTTTTTTTAGACGAATGCAATCCCCAATTAGCATTTAAATCGTTTTTTAACCGACGAAAAACAGAGGAGGTTCTTAAGTCGACGCTATACGCGTTTAATATTTTTTATTACTTATGTATAACTTTTTACAGAATAGTTCGATTTTGATATTTTTTTTATTATTATAAAGGACTTTTATTTCAAAGTGGTCCAATATAAATTTGAAAAAAAAATCTAACCCTTAGGTAGGAAAACCAGGGATGATTGTTGGTCACATTTTTTGATTGGTCGGAACTATTTCGTCGGTATTCATTTTAGTTTTTTGAACGTAATTATGTATGTACCTACAATAGACTTCTTCTTAGTTCACCAGGCGTTCCGATCTTTGAAGATCCCGTAGTCAGATACACTTTAAAACATTACATTTGGCACATGCACATGCCCACGTTATTCCAGTAGTTAGCATTCCATAGGTGACTCGTTGCAACCCTATCGCCGTTTACAAGAATTCTAATTACCTACCTAGTTTACTCACGATCTTTTCCTTCACTGTTTAAATTTTTAGAATAGAAAATCCACCACGGCTTCGATTTCACTCCCCACAGCTCTACTTTAGTGACTCTAGTAAGCATTCTCAAAAGTATTCGCCGTTCTTATCAGTATCACGTATTATGCAAATGGAACTCCCGCTATCAGTCCACTGTCCATCGTCCCACGTGGCTCAAACACCACTATCAAAGTTAAGATGTTAATATATAATTGATTTATTGAGTGTTGACTGTCCGTCCGGAAGCCACACTCCAAATATAATAAATTATTGAACGCCAAACATTGATAGTGTGGGGACGCGTCCGAGTGATCGATTGAACAGCTTTATCGATACCGCAGCTGCATTCAAAATGGCCGCCGTGAAACGTCAGTGATGACTTCATTGTGTCTTGACCAGACTCTTGTTCGTTTGTTGTTTTGTTGAACGTCGATATCTTGATTTTGGGTGATTCAAAAAATTACATTATTCACCACATTGTCGAGTTTGACCGAATAAATATAAAAATAATTGTTAATCTTAATATTGATTGTATAAGTTTTTACGTTTAAGACTTTGTAAGTTTGTTTCAAGTTTATAACCTTCCCATTTTTTTAAGTCGGTTAGGTACTGTCAAAGCAACAAGCGGTTTTATTTCTACCTACGTAAGGAGGTGGAAAAATTCGCGGAATGGCAGGTTTAGAAAAACGTGGAGGGATTCGTTAAGTAGGTACCTACTCTTTAGTAACATTTACATATGTATTGATAATTGATTTATAATGGAGTTTTATATGGATTACCTACTTGGCTCCTGTTTAAGTTGTACCTACATATTTCCAAGCTAAGCCCTAAGGCGTGGCGCGTAGCGCCTGGCAATCATGGATATCGAGCAATCTAATCCACAAACTAACAAAGTTTATCAATCTATATTGGCGAAGTTAAATATTAGGCACGTAAGAATTTAAAGATATTTTCTACGATTTATTCTTTGAAATTCAGTGACTCTACTAGAACTCTAGATAAGAACATTCACGGCCAGTTGCCTATCGAATTTACACGATTTACACGATATTCATTCTCTTTAAAACGTTTTTTAAAAGCATTTAAAAATAAATTCTTATATTTATTTGAATAGAGCCATGTTGACACCTCGACTTTAATTCACAAAGTAGCAAACTTGAATTTCGACGAATTAATGAATTATTCTACACAGAAAAATTGCTTATAATTAATCAGATTAAAAAAACGGTATAAGCGGCACTATTGTTGCAAACCTACAAAAATACTCGATAAAAGTCATTTAACTTTTTATTTGCACCTACATGAAGATGATTCGGGTTCCGGGTGTGTTCCTGGATATCCGCTAGACAACTTTTGTGTCCGTATTACAAACGAGACGGTATTATCATCTTAATCCGAGATAACGTGATTGATGGTAACTCTCGACTCCTGCACATGAATGTAAACAAAGCCGTGTGCGTACAAATCTTGCAAATATTTAGCCAACTGTTATCAAAACTGTTGTTCTTTGTGATACGACGCTCTTATGCAATTTTCTATTTGGGTAAGAACTGTGACGATTTGCCATAACTCCATCAATCACTACGTCGTCATTGCATAACATCAGGGTGTCTTGTCTATTCCGCAAATCGAAAACGATACGTAACCTAACATTTGTTTCCACGTCAAACTAATATTCTCGTATTGTTTTTAATGATTTGTAAATATGGTTACGAACATCAATAATTTTGACAAAACTAAAGTATTACGGTCGTTTCATCGTTCAAACTATTGTCGAAACGATGTGATTTTGGCATAGATATTGTTACGATAATATCGTTTTCGGTTCGCGAGTAGAACCCGAGGCAGCGTGTAGAAGCAATATAGTGTGGACCAGCTTTACTTCGTTTGCATGGAACGAACATGTTTTCTTTCTCAATTTGATTTTTAGATAACGTATTAAAGTGACTTATACTTCCGGTTGTTCCTTGGACCTTAAGCAAGACATGTTTTAGGAAAAAAAATAAGGTCTTGGTTTTTGCGGTTTCCTGAACACGTTTTCACAAAAAATACAAGCGTGCAATCTATATACAAATACTTACTCTCTGGGATTGGGTTTGGTTCTCCATCTAAAATATTCCTAGGCACATCAGCAGTGTTCTGTAAATAAATGTTACATAACAGATGCAGCTGCATATTCCAGCATAAACAAAAAAGGTGACACTAACAAAATAACACCCAACAGTGGCAGTTCTGTCCCCACACTAGGTTTTCTTGCGTACCACAAAATCCAGGCTAGGATGAATTATTTGCAGGTCTTTTAAACATTTGTCGTGGTGATAGAAACCGCTTACTCTTGCATCTCAGCTGGCCACTTGGCTGAATGATAATAGCCTTTGAATTCAAACAGTTCTATAAAAAATATAAAGTTATTTTGTAACATAAAACATAAATAAGGTTTAAAAATAGTACTATCTACTACTGTCAGGAATCCCCGCAGTAGATATCTCCAGAATTGTAGATTATTTTCGATTACTTTATTCTGATAAAGACGAAGGCCAGTGATAATATCAACAAGAAAAGTGTGCGTTAAAAATATTTTTGAAAAATCTTGAAATAAAATCTGTGATAAGGTACTGGTATTATCGTCCTAAACGGATTTTGTTGTCACAGATTGGTCTGATAATGGATTAAATTTACCAATAGTACCCACGCGAACTGAATGATAAATATGTACCTTAAATAGCTACTTGTTGTGGCTCTCCTCAATGAAAAACGATATTTCAGCGAATAAGATAAGATATTGTCTTTGTTTCATCCACTTATTGCAACTTTTCGGGAAAAGTAATTAATTTAGCTCTTTATGAGATGGCGTTCTATATTGTCGATAATTTTCTATACAACTTGCAATATTTTATACATGTTATATTCTATGCGATTAATAATAAATTGCTGACAAAAATAACCTGCAAAAAATACGAAATTTTGGATGTTTGTTTGTTACATTATAAGAGCCACTAGACCAAGCAGTGCGTGGTACACACATAAACGTAAATATACCAGTAGCATTTATTTATTTTCTCTTGAAAGCCTGTCTGGACCCTCAGAGCCAGTGTCCAGGGAGGCGTCACCTCGCGCGATTGATCGCCTCCCCAAGGATCTGTTGTGTTTCTGTTTTTATACGATGGCAAAGGGGATGACGGTCTACCCGTTACAATACAATTTCGGGAAGCTTTTAATAATTATTATTGTATGATTACACTAGCTGAGCGTAATTTGTAATTTCTACAACACTCTTCTCTAATAATCAACCTAGCTATTGTTTGGTGAAAACGACAACGAAATATTACTCGTATTAGGTACGTTGAAATCTGGGCGTATACTCCGCAAACTGATAAAAGAAATATCGTGATAAAGGTCACATCGTTTCCGACTATTATTTTGAAGGATGGAACTACCGACATTATGTAGGTTCTTTTGGCAGTTGAAATCATACATTCTACTGTACAGAGGACGATTTCAAAGACAGCGGTTTGGCCGAATATATCGGAGCACTGCCGTATTTTCAACCTGCAACCTATCACGGTTGGAATGCTAACTACTGCAAAATATGGGCATGTGCCAAATATAGTGTTTGTGCCTCCGACTATCCTCACTAGACATCTTTAAAAGATCTATGCGCCTGGAGATCTGATAGGTTGTCTACCGTATTTAAGGATTATTTCCAAGCTCACTGAAATGATACATCATTTTAGATAGGTACTTATCTTTTGTTTGTTTCTATGTGCATATAGTTGTCTGAGAGTAATAAAAAGGTCTTGGTTTCTTGATAGTTGTAAGCCTCTCTGGATCTTGCCCCACGCCTGCATGTACATATATTATAGAAATTTGTATATTTGTAAAATCACATCCAACCTACTTTAAAAAACGCAGCAATGTGATAACTCGGCAAAAAAGGCTTCAATTTAAAAATTTGCTCTACAACCACCAGTGCCATAAAGATAAGAGAAATATTTATAACATGTGCATCACAATTTACAATAAATTACAGGAAGGAATAAAAGAACTAAATGAAAATATACTTAGGAAAAAGTTAAGTGGTTGGCTAATTAAAGAATGTTTTTACAGTGTGAAAGAGTATTTGGAAAATTTAATTGTAACATATTATACAGACTAATGCTTACTTCTAATAATATGACTCACAAAACATTTGCACGCTTGCATGCAGGCTGAATACAATCTCTACCATAATAGTTTTAAGATCTGACATGTAAAATAATGTATTCTTGCAAATAAATGATATGATTTGATCTTTTATTTTAAACTTCATGTATTTCCCAAGTAATAGATGTTACGTATTATCGTCATCTCCCCAATCTCAGTTATCGACTGTATCTCAGTTAATCTCAAGTATCTACAAGTATGAAGCACATGTCAATGTTCTGTGATGTTAGATAACAATAAGATTAAGAATTAAGTAGACACTATTTGTCGACTCTACTCGCATACGTCACTTTTAGTAGGTATACCTACATACCTAGTCTATTTATACATAGTTAAAGGTAGTCATCGCTATTTAAGTCCATGATTTCTTATTAAAAATATCACTCACCGTGTTAATCAATTTGGATAGAATCACAATAATAATATTCACGAAATCATTTTAGATAGATCGTTTTTAGGGTTTCGAGTCTACAAGAAACCCTTATAGTTTTGCCATGTCCGTCCGTCCGTCTGTCCGCAGCTTAGCTCAGAGACGCTTAGTGCTAGATAACTGTAATTTGGCATGTATATACAAAATTCACGGTAGTAGTACATACAACGAACTTTAAAGGAAAACTATCACAGCTAAGTAGGCGTTACATGCTTTCTATTAATAGACGTAATAGTCGACCAACTTATAAAATGTATAAGAAGAAGAAATAATAATTTTTTTTAATTACCATTGAAAATTACTTATTATATTGTTAGCTGTGTAAACTAAGAAACCCTACACGCACTTGGCCGGTTCTTAATATCTAAAGTTTAATGAGTAGGTAATTGAAACTTGCCAAAATACGTTTTTTCCCATGGCTTCAACAAAAAATCGACCCTTTTTAAAGGCGCGCGTTGATGTTTAAAATTGCGCAAATAAGCAGAGCAAATATCGGTGAGTAGGGTCGATGGAAACCTGGAGCTCGAGTCGAGTGCTTATGAATAAATTCGTCTAAGGTGTAATAATTTGTGTGTAATAATTTTTCTATAGAAAAATTTAAAGATAAGCTTTCGTAAAATTCTTCTTCAAGCTAAAAATCAGAGCAGAATCTTTGGAACTGGACAGTTATGAAAAGTTTTTACCCAATCGATCTATTGACTAAGGAGTAAGGAGTTCCGTTGTGGGTATCCATTGAATAGCTCGTGACTGACATCTACTCAGATTACTAGGCACCTAGGCGCTCAGATCCTTGAAGATGACTGGAAAAATGAAGGATGACTGAGAAGGAGGGCACGAGCCAAGAGGCACGTCCAAACATTACATTTAGCACATATTCTCGCTAAGATGATGATGACGAAAGCTTTAATTTCCATTTATTTCATTCGATCGATGTACTTAACGTGTTCCCACCCTCATACGTTAATAATTTCGTACTGGCAACGTGCATTATGCCGGCACGACAGCGAATGACGGATCGCTATTCCGGCAATGGCAAAAAAATATTCTCCACTCGCTCGTAATAATCTAATAACACAGGAATGGCTGAACAGCCTTTCCGAAATATGGTAATAATATGCTCGACTTTACTGAAACAGACCATAACAAATTCAGATGGCCACACTCGTGTAGAGTCAACGTAGCGTAGTTTGTGGCTACAAGAGTTTATAGACGTTACGCCTGATACAAAAATGAATTATCTTAGTGGATAAAGCTATTGCTAACCAGTCTAGAGTCTAAAATAATTAATACAAGGTGTCTTAAAAATAATTGTGTCAAGCGGAAGTGCAGAGGTAGTTTTTGACGAGATGTTACTTATTTATTACAAGCTGACCCCGCGAACTTCGTATCGCTTTAGAATTAACAAATGTTATCTTAAGTTCCCGTCCCCGTTCCCGTTACCGTATTATCAAACCTAATAAAGCTCAAATTGACTCTACGTTTTAGTTAGAAAACTTTTGTATGGGAAAAAGAAAAGGGCTGTTTTTAGGGTTTTCCCGGCAATTATTCGAATTTTTCTCACCTTTTAAACCTTCCCTAGACCTCCACGAACATTTCTAAACCAAGATAAGATAAATCCGTTCAACCGTTCTCGAGTTTTAGCGAGACTAACGAACAGCAATTGATTTTTATATATATAGAGATGTACTTAATTCCACTTTATGATAATTCACTGCCTACTCTCCTTAGACATCTTCCAGACATCTCCAGTACCCGAGCATTTAGATATCTGAGAAAATAGATAACTAGCTGATGCCCGCGAGTTCGCGCGCGCGTTGTTAGTTAAAGGTAGCCAAGTACCCCGTCAATTGTGTATTTTCCTAGGATGGTTTAGTCGTGAAGAGGTAACAGACAAACAGAGATACTTTCGCATTTATAAGTAAGGATATGCAATTTTGAGCTGACTACTACCTATGCATCTATGAACGTAAATAATACACGCGTATCACCAACTCAACTCGTTCACATCGACACGAAAACCATTAATCAGATAGACCGGGAGCCAAAGGATTACCGGATTACGTGTCGGGGTGTATTGGCTCGCCTGTTTGCATTGCAATTCAATTTGGGAGCGATACAGGGGCACTTATTGGCGACGCATATTAAAACAATGTTAACATGGAACAGATAATTTTGTGTTCCGAGTGTTTACTTTTATGGCAATTTCGGCGGTTCGAAGGCCAGATGGCCTACAAAACTTATTAAAGATTTTTATGAGATTTACCTATATATAAAAAATCATTTTTACTGATGATGACAATTAAGCTCTTATTGATTGGCCTCATAGCTCAGTTGGTAGTAACTCTGTCTTCTGTGTAAGTTTTAGGTTCGATACACACCATACCAAAGACGTGTAGTGAAGTATTTTATCAGTAATCAATACCATAGTACAATTTTGCTTAGTTTGGGGCTGAATGATATATATAATGTCCAACAATGTATTTACTATTTATTTAATTGAACTGCAATAACGACAAATATTAAAAAGCATTCCGCTACTTTAAACAAATTCAATAAATTTTATACACGATGCATCATTTCAATCGCGATTATAAACATGAAAAGTCCAGGAATTCTTTGTGTCAACTGAATTTCTTGTTGTTCCGCTTAATAAATATGTAGATACGTTTTTAATTAATCGCTCGAATCTCCTGTCAACTCTCTCCACGGTGAATGGAAATGTCTCAGCTGCATATAAAACTACTGTTATTTTTTGTTGTACATCCATTTTTCGGTAAAGAATTTGAGCAAACATGGCGGTGTGTAAAAAAATATTCTGAACGCATCTGCCGCATTGTCTAATTTTCAACCAATCGCGTCGGCTCCCGCTCCCCTAACTGTCAGTTTACTGTCAATTGTTTGAAATTCGAATGTTATTTTTTTCTGCCGGCGGCATAGGGCGTTGACGCAGTATACATGGCCAGTCGTGTTACACAATTGAATTGATTGAATTATGGTTAATTTGGATGACGGCGAAACGTTATAGATTACCACATTTACCACCCGTATCTTTGTCCGGTAAATATAAAGCCAGGGGATGTGAAGTTCCGAACTACTTACATTACATACTTTATTTCACTTTTCACAAAGTAGAAAAGAGGTCTAAGAGATAATGGACTGCTTGAAAGAGGACATGGGTAAGTATGGTGTGAATACTGCGATGATGAGCGATAGGGAGTATAAATAAATAATATTGGTGGACTTTACACATAGCGCCATCTAGCCCCAAACTAAGCAAAGCTTGTACAATGGTAACCAGACAACTGATAGAATACATAAATACTTCGTATGGAAGAAAGAAACATGTTGTGTCAAACCCTACTTGAGTGGGATAAGGCCAGGCAGATGATGATGATGATTTCACTTATGAAAGTAGGTAAGTATCGATTTAACTAAAAAAATCAAGCTTACCTTGCATAATTAAGTTATTTTTATAGTTTTTATTAAGTACCTAACAGGTTTTAGTCCTCAAAAAAGATGTAAATACACCAATCATAGTCAAAGTCCGTTCAATATTACACAAAGGTTAAATGGAAGAAAATAATAACTAACATTGAGTTCGCCAATGTACATGTTATTGTATTGATAATATTTATTTCAATAAAATCACAAGGATCATTGAAACGTCTTAGGAGCTATGTAAAGCTATGTCTTTGCGACCAAGCCTAGAAAAATCAAGCAATAAACACAGCTTGGAATACCAAATCCGTTCAATATACAATTGCGCTACTCTGTACGTTCCTAACTAAACCCACAAATCGGATTCCCGGCAGAAAACAAAAAGCGTAATCGTACGCAAGTCGCCGCCGGCAAATATTTGCGCAAAGCGTAATGGATTGCCGATGTCGCGCGGCCGGTGTTGTGTTACAGCCTCCGTTGGTCAAACACGGCGGTTCCTTTGAGGTTTACCCATGCGGGGTACTGAATAGGCCGCTGGTTTTCACCATAACTTTAAACTGTGGTTACTGTGAACTTTACTTATTTTGACAGCTAATGTATCTATCAAAAAGTACTGGCAGCCTAAACGTCGTTGAATAGTGGAATGAAACTGTGGTTACCTGCAGTGAGAGGTATTTTGACAGCTAATGTCATCAAAAAAAACTGGCATAAAGAACAAAAAGAACTTTTTGAAAGCTAATAAATCTATCAAAAAGAACTGGCAGGATAAACAGAAGAATGATGAATAGCACTAGCAAGTAAGATAGGTTGTTCTAGTGAGCTATGGATATTTTGACAGTAAATGTCATCAAAAATCAAAAAGAACTCGCAACAGTAGAATGTTTTAAAACACTAGCCAGTAAGATAGGTTGTTCTAGTGAGCTTCGGATATTTTGATATCAAATGTTATCAAAAAAAACTGGCAGGCTAAACGCAGTTGAACGGTAGAATGTCGAATAAGACTAGCCAGTAACATAGGTTGTTTCATTTTTAAAATATTTGACGTATGAATCGATAAAAAAAGTTTTTCATTTTTGTTTGCTATGCTCAGAAAAATACAAGTTTTATTATCGTCTCTTTCGTCGATGTGTTTAAAAAACCTGAATCTATGTTTTAAACAGGGCTTCGAACTATATTGAGATAATATTTTTCCATCCAAACACAAAGGGTCAACAGTGTGCCAATGCCCCGACCAGTGACGATGTAGAGTTGGATGCAGTTTACTTTGCGTCAATATTGTCACGGCTGCGTGCGCGCCGACACTGATCTGATCTTATTAGCTCTCAGTCCAGTCAAGGTTTTCATAACAAACATTTTCAAGTCGTAGGTAGGTATGACTTCTATAATTAGCGCAAAATGAGTAAATATAGAAATTAAATAGATCACCCAGATCTAAAGGCGCTCAGATCCTTGAAGATGTATAAAAGGGTAGTCAGAGACACGTCCAAACATTACATTTGGCAAAAGCGTCGGCGTCGCCGTATACTATAGAATGTCAATTTTATAAATAACATAGGAACATTATAACAGTCACATACAATATAGTCCTGACCCTACCACACTAGGATGGCTTATGTCGTGGGAATCGGAACCTACGAGTACTCATACAATACTTCAGAGTCCAAAGGTCGTTCAAGAATGAATTAATTTATCCTTTACAACTCAGTTTTGTTTCATTATTGGCAAATGTAGCCTATTTTTAGAAAATAATTGTGTCGTAGCACCATGCTACGCGGGTCTACGGATGTACTACGTAGGATTCGAATGTCTATGAAAAAGTCAGAATAGGTTATTTAAAATGTTGCCATAGTCTTTAGTAAAATATAGTTGACTGAATTCTAAGTTTGAATGTCACAAGAATGCAGAGATATTTTTAGGGTTCCTTACCCAAAGGGTAAAAACGGGACCCTATTACTAAGACTTCGCTGTCTATAATACTATAATAATACTTATACTGGTAAATCCAGTTCATAAACTAATTGTTCTTTCACAAACATACTCAGAACTTTTTGCATTTAAATTTTTTTATTTATTTATTGGCTACCAAAATAGATTACTGAGGTTTACCAGCGGCATTCATAAAGAAATGAAAATTAAATAAAATAATTAGGTAGGATCATGACTGTTGACTGGTAATCCTCAAGTACGATAGTCATCCAATCTAACACAATTGCATAATTTAGGCTCTTTGTGATTAATGTGATTTTAGGACGTGCATCTGTATCAGCATAAAGCTTGCAATTCATGTTGGCCGAGCTATGGCCAACGCGAGCGTAGGCAAATCGATGCAAGGCAAGTGCTACCGTCTAGACGTTCGGCAAGTTTACGCAAACTATTGCAAGCGGCCAATGGATGAGTTGGACGAGTGAAGCTGCCCACACGTTGGGTGCTGTCAGTTCTTGTTGTGCATTCGAACTACCTACGTGGTTATCCGGTGTTTATTTGGTTCGGACAATATGGACGTAGAAGTTGTTGCAGCTGCTGCTATTTATTTGATGAGCACGTTTATTAATTACGTCAGTGTATACCGGAAGAAAGTTGTAAATTTAATGGCGGGTAATAAAATTTAATTTAAATTGAATGGCGGGCTGACAAACATGTGGACACGATTGGCCGAGCGTAGACAAGCGCCTTTGATTTGTGCAAAAAAACCAACACGGCTCCGAAGTGAGGAGAGAGGCCGCGAGCGACTGCGAGTGGTGACAAGTCATTGCAAATGACCTCTATACACGTTGGCGCTTGTATTCACTCGGCCAGCTAGGCGAGCGACACCGAGCGATGGCAAGGCAAGGCAAACATGCCGTCTACACGTTGGTATTGGCCCTCGATCGGCAACGTTGGGCCAACATGTATAGCTAGCTTAATAATAAAAGATAAATACCAACATCCGTTACCATAAATACCCGTTTAAATATCAAAGAGTACCTACTTTGTCTTCTCTTCCAACAAACCGCGAGTAGGTAGTCATACTAGACCTGCAATGCTAGTTAGAAATCATCGACTACACAGGTCGATGTCAGAAATGGTCGATCCGTTGTCTATGGCATATTTGCTGGGCGCGGGCCATCGAGTATTGCGCAAATAGACAAACTAAAACACCCGGCATTATTTGATCTGCCAACGGGTTCAGAACATGAGATGGTAACACACCTGCTGGCTTTTAGACTTGAATGAATTTAACTAGTATCGATTTGGATGATTTTATTTGAAAGTTTTGCAAAATGTTATATTCTTGACCAGAAAATAAGTTGGAAGTATTTTTCAAGTAGGTTGTATCTACAGGGTGTAGATTATCTACATCCGAAAACTAAAACGGGATGTTCATAGACCATGCGTCTAGCTAGAAAAACAACGAAAATAAAAGTAGTAATTTAAATAAAACAATAAATATCCCGTTTAGTTGCTCGCCATGTTCTTTACGTTGATTTAAATTTAATACACTAATTATTAAAACATCTTGAAGAAGTATCTGCATAGTTGAATTGACGCCTATTCTTTAAGACCAAGCTTAATAAAAATCAAACAGCCCCAACCCCACCACCTATGGTCACCATACGTCCGTTACACTCTCCTAATTAATGGAACGAACGGTACAATCAAGCAGATAATCAACAAATAACCAGCTGTCAAAGGATTATCTGGACACGGACAGTCGCGGACAGTTAAGGAAGGGAAGGGATCCATCACAATTATTTATTTGTCACGTGATTGCCGGATTTCGCTGGACTCTTGTTTATTAGAACTGTAAGTGACGGTTTTCTGGATGTGTAATAAGACAATTGGACCTTCAAGTCACTCTCACGGCTCCTCTCCTTCAAGGCTCTACTCTGGAGGTCTACTCGCGAACCGAAAATGAAATATCGTAACTGATTTGTAAGAAGGATTACAAACATCAATGATTGTCAAAACTAATTACAGTCGTTTCATAGTTCGAACTATAGTCGAAACGATGTAACTTTGATACGAATACTATTACGATATTTCGTTTTCAGTTCGCGAGTTGACCCCCTGGTCACTCTTGGTTAGGACAATGACACCGTGCCCGGTGGTTTTCATTAAGTAATAAATACTAAGCTATCTATAATATTAAATTTGGTAAAGAAAATTGGCCTACGACTATAATCTTCTTGGTAGGCATCCTCTCAGATCTCCAGGCGCTCAGATCCTTGAAGATGTATAAGGGGATAATCGGATACACGTACAAATATTGCATTTGGCATATGCCTACATTTTGCAGTTGCCAGCATGCCATACGTGACAAGTATGGAATGCTTACTACTGCAAAACGCGGCCTATCGCCACTAATAAGAATACATAAGTGGATGAAATTACGATAGAAAGTAGGTATGACTAAGTAGGTACCTACTTTAGTAACTGAACTATTAGTAGGCAGGTAGGTAATGCCAGTGTTTGAAGATGTAGTGGATGAAATGTTCGTTTAATGGTGGTAATTATTGAGAACGACAAAGACTAGCGCGTGACCTAACTCGTATCTACAAAATGTAGGAACGCCTTTGTCAATCAACCGCAAAATCATGTTTATTAGATAAGCAAGCAGTGCTGTATGCATATTTGACTAGCACAAGGCCGATCATGATTCGCAAAAATATTTGATAGTAAAACTTCTAATTCAAAGAATATCCTATGTCAATATTTACAAGTTATTAAGTAGGTAGGTACTAGTCACCTAGTCAGAACCCGCGTGACTTCGTTTGCGTGAAGTAATTTTCAAATAAACTCCTACCCTGCATCCACTTGGGGGTTGAGTTTTGGGTAATCCTTGCTAAGTGCACCCCTACGCACCAAAAGGAATACGCCCTCCAAATTTCAAGTTACTAGGACCAGTGGTTTAGGCTGTTTCGTCTTGATAGATCAGTCAGTACATAACGCAAGTGTTTTAGATTTTAAGACCACGACAATTCGATTCAATACAAGACCAGTCTGTTTGTTTTTAAATGCTCTAAGCGGCCATCAGAGAGAAGAAATGCTGTTGAAGTAGACGATGTTCAATGCGATGCGAAGCGAAATCTACAAAGCGTCTTGGAAGCTTCGGCTGCTACTTACGTAGGATAAATCAGGTGAATCCGATTCAACGGTCACTTATCTACGAGAACCGACGTTAATACAATTTGCCGTGAAACGAGCGATGGTCAGGCACTCTTGCACAGCGGGGCGCCTCCTTTAGACTAATATTGAAATATCTTTTATCTTTCTTTTTTGTAGCGTCGAAAAAAGTGACACCTGTCATAAAATGTACGCTCCCACGAGTGGCATTGTAATGGCCGTAAAAAGATTATCCGTGGTTTGCAAACAAACCTGTGTCCGGTGACTTACAATGGGAGATTTGGGATATCAATAGCGATCCTGCTAAGTTTTTGTTTACGTACCTGTAGGAGGGAAAACAAACATTACCTTACTTTTATCCGAAACATTAAAAGCTATAGGTAGCCTTTGATGACCGATCGAATCAAATAACAATCTAAACAGAAAACAAAATACACTGAGCTCAATATGCTTTCAAACTAACACATTATACTAAGTCTCGTTATAATAGATACGCTATTATATTTTTACGGTTTATTTGCGAAGGTATAGGTAACTTAGTTTTTCCTACTTTTAAGTACCTACAGAGAAAAGATGGGGGGGGGGTGTCTTGATTTAAAATGTCTAGGTACTACGTGAATCTACAATAAACAATCAGCTAATAAAACTATTAGTTTTCAAATTGTTTTTACAATTTTATAACCGAGTAGGTAAATAAAACAAGTTTGACAAGACAAGTTTTCTCGATAAATGGATACGAACAGAAACTTCCCCTGACTCTATTATACTATATTTCTTTTTTTTTTCTACTCAAAACTATAATGTATTGTAGTAAAATCCTAAACAAAGTCTTTCTCTCTTTGCAGCTCCAAAACTAATGATCCCACCAGCAGAGTTCGTCAGCCAAGGTGTGATGGGCAGCCCACAGGAAGGCCTTCGCACGCCCACAGGTGGACAAATGATCAACCCACTCCTCAACCTCAACAACACTGGCCGAACCAACTTCACCAACAAACAACTCACGGAGCTGGAAAAGGAATTTCACTTCAATAAGTACCTCACGCGAGCGAGAAGGATAGAGATAGCGTCCGCCTTGCAACTGAACGAGACGCAAGTAAAGATTTGGTTTCAGAACAGACGGATGAAGCAGAAGAAGAGAATAAAAGAGGGGCTGATAGTCGCTCCCGAGGTGACTCCTGCTGCTAGTGTGGGCTCCAACGAGAACAGCAGAGAGTCAAGCTAAAGTGAACCTTACTGGTCTTGTTTTATGAACGATTATTGAAGTGAACTGTGACGTTTTCCATTGTTTAAACTAAAAAGCAAGAACATAGAACTTGTAGAATTCTAAATAAGTACCTAGCTAGCGATATATTTCCTATAAAATAGCGTTGGATGCATTATTCTTAGATCGAACGTTGTATCTCAACAATGATAATGACACACTAAAGAAACCTATCATACCTAGGTAGGTAGCTATCTACCGTCCTAATAATAACTATTATGTTTTGTACACGGCTTCTTCGGTTGATAATACATATTTTATTTTCGAGAATTTTAAACAGCAACTTTAATGCGCAAGTCCACTGATATCTTAATCGGATTCAATAGATAACAATAATAATGAATGACTTGTAAAATAAGGCTGTTATTCCTGGAGCCGTACCACAAGCTCAAAAGTAGTATTAAAACAATACTGCTCACGGTGTGTAAAATTCCCAGTGTAAAATTCCAATATTACCGGGAATGTATGTACATATCAGTATGTGTATTAGTCACACCGCAATACGGACTCGTATAGCGTTGTCACTTTCGCACCGCAGGTAATATTGTTTTGATATTACATTAGGAGCTTGTGGTATGGTTATGTTTATGTGAATCGTAAATAGGTTATCATTCGCCAAGAATTAACGCACGATCTAGACTTAGGTATTTATCATCTTTAGATACATACTAGGTAGGTGTTTATATTTTTAATGTAATTTTCAATAACAAAATCGTTCTGAGATTGAATTAGATAATAATTAGCTGATAAGTTACTTTTAAAAGGTTTTTTTATTTATTTTTTATCATTCTTTTTCTTAAACCAAAGCTCATTTTCATAGAATAGTCACGAACTTGTTCAAATAAAATAAGGAATAAGTTATTTTATCTAACAGATAAAAAAAATAGTTTTGTCTAAGCTCGCCTAGCATTAACCCGATTGGTTCGCAGGATTTATTGACGGACTAAAATGCAAAATAGCCTTTTTGATGTGTCATATAGTTATTGAAAAAGTTGTTTGTCTTACTACTCGTGTATTTTTATACTAAAAATTATTGATTATAACTGGTGTTCACCAAAATACTAGCCGGCGTTTATCATAATCATAGGTTAAGGATGACACAGCTCTAAATCAGGCAATGATTTTGACCATGTAAGTACTTCTTTATCTACCTAAATTCCATTTAAACTCATAATAATAAAAGGCAGCAACAATTTTTGACTGTTTATAGATAAAAAATGCTGTTTAGAATCTTACCTAGTCTTCTAATAAACGATGGTAATAGGCTTTATGTTTAAAAAATATCAGTACCTACCTACCTACTGCAACCTTTTTGCGTAAGCTCACTGATAATAGTAATCGGCTTTAGTTGTCAAATTATCATTGTGTACCTAACTGTCAGAAAATGGGATTGTGACAGTTGAATCCTATTACGATTATCGGTGATCTAACACAATAAGAGTGCTGGTTAGTTGTTAACCGGTCAAATTTTTTGGTGAATTTTAGTATTTTCCATGTATAATATTCGTCGTATCTAGAAGTTCCTAGTCCCTAATTTTGTAATACATTATGTACAGAAACTTTGTACATAGTTAGTGTGAATTATGCTGTAAATCTTATATTATTTAGGTTGATACTAATTAGTTGTAATTTCATCATTAAATTAATCGTGTTTATTTTCACCATGCAGTTTTATTTGTGTGTTTATCGAACTTATAATTCGATTATAATTTGCTTTGTCTATAGAGAAGTAGACAATAAGTCAGTTATATTTAAGATAATGCATTTATTTCACAACAAAAAACAAGCAGCTTGATTGAAAGCAATTATTAAGAGGAATGTTAATATAGCATTGCAAAAAACACGGCCTTGAAATTTTTTTATCTAGAGTTCAAAACATATTTAAATCTTTTTTATATAAATAAATACATCAATAGCGCCATTTCTTCTCTATATTCAATAATATGCAGAGTAACAGACAGAAAAGGAATGTTTTTGATTTTATCCTGTAGGTAGAGCTAAAACAAACAAAACCAAATTTGGAAAAATACGATCGATCTCGTTCTGCTTACATTTAAGCTAATTTAGACTTTAACATGATGAGAATAAGAACGTTTATATTTTACAAAAAAATTGTCAGTTCGTCGAGACAATATTGCCACACAATAGGGTCTGTGGTATCGCAACGGCCGATTCTTTTCTAAGCAAAGATGTTAATATTTGCATAGATTACTATAAGATTATGACTAAATCATTTGACGTGGCATTTAGCGTTGGTGGGTATTTAACACAGCGCCATCTATCCGACAAACAAAGCAAAACTGTAGTATGGAAAACTAACCCTCGTATTCAGGAACGACACTGTGAGAACACGCACCCACAGTGGACGAAATCTTTTTTCATCAACATCACTTTTTATGTGTTGTGCGACACTATGACGCACACTATCGTATGCCTCTAGAGCTCAACTTTTGGTTATAGGCAAACGACAGTGTGCCTCTAGTCACACTATGCAGTGTCGCACAACACATAAAGCGATGTTTATGAAAAAAGATTTCGTCCACTGTGGGTGCGTGTTCTCACAGTGTCGTTCCTGAATACGGGGGTAAATCTAACTAATATAATAAAGCAAATGTAAATCATTAAAAATCATCATTAAAAAAATCCTTCACCTTTTAATAAGCACATTATTCCGGATATACATAGGCTACTTAGGCACTGAATCTAGTAACTAATTGTAATTATATATTTTTTTATATATAATAACCACACACAAAACAAACATCTACATACATAACAAAAATATTTGTCCTGGGTGGGGATCGAAACCACAACCTACAGCGCCGAAGGCAGAGCTACTACCAACTGAGCTGTGAAGTACTACTACATTTTAGTGGACCCAAACCTTAAATATGTACTAGTAATTAAGGGAATCATGATTGTTATCTATAACAGAATTATAATGTTGTTAAAAACGTGGTAACTAGCCGTTCTTATAGTTAAAATATTATTATATTGCTGGCACATAAATTTATTTTAAAGCGAAGTACAGATGTGTCTAAATAGTTGAGGTCTCGACTATTTCGAACTTCATGTTGTTTTCTGAAAGATGTTTTATGATGTTCGTATTTCTGAAAGCGTATCCAGTTGTAAGAACACCGCCTCTGTAACAAAATGTTATATTATTAATTCACTGTTAATTTCTAAGTAAGAAAGAAAGAAAGAAAGAAAGAAAGAAAGAAAGAAAGAAAAAGTTTATATTTGTGACATTACAGGATAGAACAAAGAGACATATAAGCAGGAATGGAACATCTATCTATCTAAACAACCATCAAAACACATGGTATATCCTACTTATCCTACTAATATTATAAATGCGAAAGTTTGTGAGTGAGTGAGTGGGTCAGTAAAGCAAAAGTTTTCTATATTTAGAAGATGAATCCCTATTTTTTTTTGTTGTCACGCCATAACTTGAGAACGACTGCACCAAATTGGATAATTATATATGTGCTCGTTATTGTCAGGGCAAGGTTTGGATGAAGGAACATTTTGGAAAAACAATGTAAAAAATGTAAAACAGAAAGTGCTTTCCCGTACTTACTTCCCGGGTATTTTATTACTCTCCTCCAGTATAGTGATTGCGGAGTACAGGAGTGCGGAAACTGTTGCGCCATATCCGGGATTCAAACCCGACACCTAGGAAACAATATTTTAAGTAAGTCTTAAAAATAAATCATAATCCTTTCCTATCCTATTTTTTGTGGACTATCCCACAGTGTCATCTATCCCCAAATTAAGAGGGGGCTATAAGGTAGAAAAAAATGTGATTTCACCCGCGCCCTTGCGTCCCCCTATCGCGAAGTACCACGAGCTGCCGCCGGCCGCCACGGCGCGCCGCGGCTCTACCACAAAATAAATAAAGTAGCTTGACGCACTATTTGTAGGTACCTAATAAATATTCTGTTGACCATATTTATATTAGTACACCTATTTGTCTGTTTATCTGCCTACAACGAAAACAGAGAAAATGTATACCTTGTGCAGATATTGCAAAGCTTGTGCAGATATGGTAGAGCTACTAACAAATGAGGTATAGATGGTGCTGGTGTGCAAAAAATTTAACATCAGTTTTGACGACTGAATGATACGCATTCTAACAAAAATGTTGAAACTACTTGGTGAGAAGGTCGGTATTCGTAACTTATTTTATCAGGACAAGGTTTATAGGGAAAAAGTGGCATGAAAAATTTTAGAATCAGAAAGCTGAAAGGGTAAAAAAGGGACCCTATTACTAAGACTTCGCTGTCCGTCTGTCACTGCTAGTTATAAATAATCACGCTAGGTTATAAAAACACTCACAAATAATAGTACCTTAGCCACAACTCTTTTGTTAGGTTTCTCCTTAACATCGCTCCCTTGCTCCCACCCTTCCCCGTAGAGCTGTATCGAGTATTTGGTGTTTTCCATCACCGTTTCAGAAGGACCTTGCTGAGACACGAAGCCGAGGGAGAAGATCCGGGGGTGGGCTAACAGGAGGTGCAAGGTGAAGGCAAATCTGAAATTAAAATAACGTTTCTTCTTCTCATACAAGCTTTTGTAAAATCATTAAAACCATCGAGCACCAGCGCTATCACCTGTCACATCATATAACATTGTCATTGGAACATGACAAGTATGCAAAGCTTTTACTCAATCGAAGTATTTACTAAGGAGTTCCATTGTGAGTGTCTGTTGAACAGCTCCTGACTCCATCATCAGATCAGCTCAATGTCACCATATTATTGCATTGTCACCAAAGTTACATAAGTACAAACATAGTTACATAGTTACATACATACATTACAAGTTAAATAAAAGCTACGACCTTCAGATTGAAAGTCGAGGTAATTTTGTCATCGTCATTTTCTTCTACTTTTCCCACTATAAGTAGGTAGGCACAAGATGTTGTCAAACATGTCAGAATGTGAGTCTATAACTATAGGTACTTAGTGCGTCCAGTGGCGCTCCCAATTGTTTTTCGACTATACCATTTCATTTAAAATTAGTTAATGTATCTGAGTATAATAAAGTATTAATGTAAATTAAAGAGTTTTATATGAATAGTTACTTAGTGAGCAGGAACAGCCCCGCACCTCCCAAGACCATCATCACAGCATAAAGCCAAGAACCCAGTTTGATGTAAGCTCTGAACTGTACAGGTCTGAGGCCTTCGATGTCGTGGAATGTGCGTTGAGTGCGTTGTACTATGGAGTTATCGGCGCCGGGGAATGGAAGACACCAACTATCATCGCGTTTGTGGATTAACGGCCTGAAAGATATATTCAAAAATCATTTATTTCAATAAAATCACAAGGATCACTTTGAAACGTCTTAGGAACTAGGTGAAACTACGCCGATTCCTCGCGACCAAGCCTAGAAGAATCAGGCAACAAACACGGCTTGGGGTCTATTAATTCACTAGCTGCTCGACCCGGCTTCGCACAGGTGGTAGCTGGATAAAAAGTTAGCCTATGTTTTATTCTGATGTATAAGCTATATTATTACTGTAAAGTTTCATTTTAATCCGTTCCGTAATTTTTGCGTAAAAAGAGTAACAAACACACACACACACCCACAAACTTTCGCATTTATATTTATTTAGTAGGAAGTAGAATTGTAATAATGTTTAAAAAACTAAAAACAAAACCAAATTCTTTTGCTAATCAAAAGGTATATTATAAATGGTAATGTTTGTTTCTCAATCGTGCCCACACTGCCAAACGGAATTAGATGAAAATTGGAACATATATTATGTAGCTTATGTTCAGGAATAAAAAACAGGATACTATGTATTATAGAGGTAGGTCTCATGCGAACGAAGGCGCGGACGGAAGCTAGTAAAAAATAGTTACGTTTAAAAAACTAAAAACCAAAACAGACTTGAGTTATAAATAGTGTAACTAACACGACTTTCTTCACTACATAGTATAAAGCAAAGTCGCTTTCCGCTTCCCGCGTCTGTATGTCTGTATGTATGTTTGCTTATATCTTTAAAACTACACAACGGATTTTGATGCGGGTTTTTTTAATAGATAGAGTGATTCAGGAGGAAGGTTTATATGTATAATAACATGCTACCCGTGCGAAGCCGGGGCGGGTCGCTAGTTTATATATATAGATAAGTTAAATTACTCAACATACCGTCTTTGCAGCTTAGGTTCAAACGTAGGCAGTCTTTGGGGATACAGCTTCATTCTCAACGGCTTCAGCTCATTAGCGTGAGCTAAACTGTAATAGAGAACATAAAGTCTACTATCAAGTAAGAGTCGGGTTGGCGCAATCATGGTTCCGTGGGAGACGTGCCGATTTTCAAGTACAAAAAAAACAGGCCAAGTGCGAGTCGGACTCGCGCACGAAGGATTCCGTCTATAAAAAACAGCAAAAGAATCACGTTTGTTGTATGGAAGCACTACTTCAATATTTATTTTATTCTGTCTTTAGTATGTGTTGTTATAGCGGCAACTGATATACATAATCTGTGAATATTTCAACTGTCTAGCTATCACGGTTCATGAGATACAGCCTTGTCGCCAGACAGACAAACGGACGGACAGACGGACGGACAGACGGACGGACAGACGGACGGACGGACGGACAGACGGACAGACAGACAGACGGACAGTGAAGTATTAGTAATAGGACCCCGTTTTCACCCTTTGGGTACGGAACCATAAAAATATCTTACCAATGACCAATCTTCAATAATTTTAGATATTCAGGTGCAGAATTTACAAGTTTCTATGCTTTATGATCTTATTTAATTAGTTAACAATAGAGTCGATTCTGTTGTTGCATTGTAGGTAGATGTTAGTTATAATAAATATGTAATGGTTTTGTCTATGTAAACATTAAAAAACTATTTTTATAATTTTTCTAGGCTTCATATAAAGCCTAGAACATATTATCAAAAAGATATCTTACTAATATCTAATATCCCAAATTTCGTGAGAATGTTTGTACTCGTATATTTGTGGCTCAATCACCCCCAAACGACCAAACGGATTCAAATGAAACTTGGAATATACATAGCCTTTGCTCTGGAATAGTAGGATACTTTTTATTCAGATACCACGAGAGTAAAGCCACGGGCGGAAGATAGTTACCCATAAATAAGAGATTCCCATGTGCCAGAATGTATAGAGCTTTGTTTTATAGCCTCCCACCGGTACTCAGGGTCGATGGATGAGCTCATGTATGACTCCACACTGTTCAGGGTACCTGGAACAAAGTCAAAGTCAAAAGGTATTTATTTCAATACTAGCAGACCCGTGACAGACGTTGTCCTGGCCAAATTTCAATAATTGCATAGAGACGTTGCTATGACGACAGATGCCAACACTGATGTCAGATATTTTGCACACCAGCGCCATTTATATCAAAATCATCCCTTTTGCGTTTTTTTACCACTTTGGGGATGTTTTTCGTATTTTAAAGTAGTCTATGTTTTATTCGGCATTATATCTAAGTACAGCAAATTTCATCTTAATCCGTATTGTTGTTTGTGCCTCAATCAGGCTAATTACAAACAAACTCACAAATTCGCATTTATAACATTATTAGGAAAATCACAAGGATTACTTTGAAACGTCTTAGGTGCTAGGTACAAATACATTATTCTTGTGGCTTGAAGAAGTAGTCTACATACTATACACCAGTAAATAAATAATTAATAATTACTGACACATGTGAAACTACTGCATTATGAGGGGGGGATAGTAACAAATGTAATGTTTGGTTTCTCTGTCATCATAGTCTGCAAATTCTACCACACCATGCAAATAACATCAGATTGAAGACAATTTGATAAAAGAATTTGTGAGGTCACAATGTCTTAAAACAAAACAAAGCAAGGTATTAATCATACCTCCAAATTTTTGTTGGAGAAACACAGTGCCCATATCATTAGGGATGCTATCATAGCCACAAGCGCTGATGATGTAAACGCCAGCCTCTCTAGCTTGATCGTTGTATTTCAGTTGCATCGTCTCTATGAACTGAAAATAACAAAGAGAAACATTAAAATAAATAATCCTATTCAAATAGCTCGAGGAAACCTAGAGAAACATATGAAGATTCATTGCCTGCAGAAACATAAAACAAATTATAGTATGAAGAGACCACGAGTTGGAGAAACTTTTCCTGGAAATAAAGCTCTATTTATTTGTTACCTGAGGTTCGCCTGTGACGTCAACATGATGGGTTCCAGCTTCAATAGCAGCTTTTACCACCGGTTCCCCGTAATGACGGTATGGCCCACAGCAGTTAGCAATAACTTTAGCCTGGAGACACATGGCCTTGATGGAAACCTCGTCGGTCACATCAGCGATTATGGTCCTTATGTGGCTTTGGTCTTCACCTAGAAGGGTTGAAAATTGTTTGTGAGATCTGTAGGCATTTGTACAACAAATAAATAAAAGTAAATCTATATCTTTAGCAATATTTTCTATAACTACTGCAAAATGTGGGTACTGTGCCAAACATGTTTGGACGTGCCTCTGACAACCCCTTTAGACATTTTCATGGATTTACGCACCTTTAGATCTGAGAGTATGTCTACTGTACTTGGGGATTACAGTCATGATCCTATTTAATTTTCTACATCTTTATCATAACTTTCAAAACATTTGCATTTACTACTAAGATGTGGAAGCATCATAAAAAAAAATTAACAAACATCTATGTTCATCACAAAAATGTTCAATCTGAATCTGAACCCACAACCTACAGCGCAGAAGGCAGAGTTACTATCAACTGAGCTGTGAGGGCAGTCAATTAAGATCAGTAGGTAATAGTCATCATAATATCTCACCAGTTTTCTTAGCCACATCTATCATGAGGCTGTCCAGCTTGGACTGGCTGCGGCCGGCGACGCCCCACGTGAGCTCAGGGTGCTTCTTAGACAGTCGGACCATTTCCAATACAGCATACTTGCCGGTAAATCCAGTAGCACCAAATATTACAACGCTGAGACGAGACATCTGGAAACAAAACATAATACTCAACATAAAACTCAAACTCAAAATGTATTTAATTCAATAAAATCACAGGAACTAGGTGAAGCTATACCTGTCCTTCGCGACCAAGCCTAGAAGAATCATTTTCAATGATCCTTTCCATAATGCTATGTAAGGCTCCAGTGTGGTGCCGACCAAACAATGTGCAGGCCCAAAACAAAACAAATAAAGATACTAAACAAGTAGGTACAATAATTTAAAAAATAGTTCTAAAGGCAGCAAACACTACACAATACCTCATAGAAAATAGAAAAACATTTATGACACACCACATTAAAGTCATTACACAGGAACATATTTGAACATATTAGTATTCTATCATCATATTCTAGTAAATCCTAGACTTGGCGGGGGCACTGCCGTGCCCCCAAATAAAAAAATAAATAACATAAGACATCCTCTCAGATCTCTCTATAAATTTTAGTTGCTTAGATCCTTGAAGACGCCTCAGAGTAATAGACTTATACAAATACTTTGCCTATTTGAACATGTGCTAATGCAAGCGCGTTATCAGCATGAGCATACATTTTTACAAAAACTCGTAGAATTTGAGCACCTTCTAAAGTTGAAAAACCTTGCATGAGGCTGACAATGCTTGCTAAGTTATTATAATCTGGAAGTTCTCAAGATTTCAGTTTCAAGAGGAAACTCAAATTCTGTCTACTTTTTGTGTATAAAATAGAGTAAACATCTGATTCTTTAAAAAACTTACCCTAAAAAACACTTATGCCTTAGAACGAACGATAGACTTTAGATACGAGGAAATTCAAGAAAGATTGTGTTGTGGCACTCAATAGATTACTTTTTATGTTATGGTACAAAGTACAACATTAATTAGTAATACAATCAAACAATTATGTAAATTAAATTTTATACCACAACTTGTAACCGTAACGTACGTAAACAAAAACAACCCGGCAGCGGCAGGCAACCACTTCATTTATGTCAAATCAAATGTCAAAGCTAATGAGCCCTACACACTACACACCAACCACCACCACCCACTGACTGTTCATCTTATTAGGGCGCTCCACATTCTCAAGAGAATCTCGCGAGAACGCGAGAAACATGCGAGAAACGTGAATGTGGAAGCGATTCGCGTATTCTTCTCAAGTTCTCGCGTTGTTCTCCGGCTTTTCTCCACTTTTTGTCGGTTTTTTGGCGCGAGACAAAGGAGCGCGAGAACGTGAGAACAGGCGAGAACGTGTATTGACTCCACACTCACATGTTTCTCAGAAGCGCGCGAGCCGCCGACTTGAACGGTTGTATATTGTGTACCGCGTGGCGTCAATATGAGCGTAACTTGGACAAACGAACTTGAGTTGAAATTTTTAGAATATTTCCAAGCGGAACCCGTGCTATGGAATACAAATTAAAATAGAATAAGAATAAAATATGCGCTTTGTTTTGCCGCGCTGCTTCCCTAGCATGAGTAAAAGTTTTAAAACTTAAAACATGTTTATAAATAAATACCTGATATACCTATTCTGTGGGTCCATTAATTTTGTCGAAATCAAATTTTAAAAGTCAACAATATAATATAAAAAAATGTAAATATGAAATTACTTACAACTAGGATAGATAGATAACCTATAAATAATATAACTAAACTATAGATAGATAACCAGTGCGATTATCTATTTTAATAGCAGCGGTTACTTCTGCGTCCATCGTCATCGAGCGCGAGAACTGTAGTGAGAACTATTTGAGAACTTTGTGAGAGTGTGTACCCAAAGAAGTTCTCGCTACAGTTCTCGCTGAGAATCTCCGGAGATTCTCGCGTGAATGTCTCGTGTGAATGTGGAGCGCCCATAAAATAAAGGCAATCATGAACATGTAACGGGCTACGGCAATCATGGACCAAACTGTAACCAATGACGAAACTTACAAACTGGTAAGTTGACTTAGTTGATGTACAGGTTGCTTGGGTATCAAATAAAACATCTCGAATGATATATATCCATCAGACGTGACCGCTCCGCTTTGAGGCCTCGCTTTGAGTGATCCGGTGATCGTTCGGCTGTCCTCGCATTCACTCGCTAACGCACACGTTGATAACTTTATTGTTTCGTATACACTACATCTACCTTTTACAAAAAGAAAATGAAATAATAATTCTAGTAACAACCTGGTAACAATAATAATTAATTCTAGTTACATCAGATCATTAAGTACAATATTTCAATCGTTAGGTAAGACTAATTTATAATATTAATTATTTAATTTTAATTAAATTAACTTTAACATATGATTTATTTAGTAGTTACATAAACATTTCAAAAATAGTATTTATTAATATCTGTGTAACCTACATTGTGTTCAAGCAAATAAACTATCTTTATCTTTATCAGACTTTCCACTTGCCTTCAACCCTTTTTTACTTAACTATATTTCTACATAGTGTTTTTCCATTAGCTTCATTTTCTGATACAACATCACTTCCTTCATCGCATCATTGCATGTTATTGCTAATTTATTTTCTTCAATTGCATCTTTGATGACTTATCCGTCGTCGCCTATCCTTCTTTTTTCTTTTAAATCTTCATCTCTGCATCCATATCCTTCGTTTCAAGATCTGCATGTGTGTCACTGTAGGCGTACTCGCAACGTTCAATTGATCAGAGTGAATGAAGCAAAAGAAGTGTCAGGATTGTAGCAAGTGGAAAGCCGTTGTCTCTGCCTACCTCTTTAGTAAACAGGTATGATTTTATGAAAGTATGCATAATATTATAATAATAATATTACTATTATGTATTATATCAATAATATTATTTCTTTGTTTATTTCAAAGGCAAGCAAACATACCTTTATAATTTTCTAAAGTGATTTCATAACATGCATCTATATCATAGTTCTTCATTAATTGCAATTATGTACCTCATCATGACTGTACTGTACAGACTCCATGATAATTCTTGCACGCGGTTTTTAATTAGGCCCAAATATTACCTCGAAAGGTTTATGATTACTTACCAAATTATTAGTAGCAAATATTATTATGCCATAGACGATTACATGAATGATAGAAATCTTGTAACTTCTAATTGTAATTAGTTATGTGTTATTATTTTAAATGTGCCTAATTATTTCCTCGTATGACTTTTGTCTTTTTAAAAATATTATTATTATTTTTTGGAATTTTTATTAGGTACATATATCATTTAATTATAATTTCATATTGCATGACTTCACATAGGCAGAGTACATTGGTTTTATAATTATCTAATACCTTTAAACGGGCAATTCTAATCTGAATCTCGGTTACGGCTCCAACGATGTTCGTGAAATTTAGTATGCGGGCGATACATCGATCTAGCTAGGTTTCATTTTTAGAAAACGTCCGTGTTTCCGGGCAATGAAATATTGTCCTAGTCATCCAGGTAGATGTAATTAATTAACATCTTCTACACCTGTGTTTCAAGCAATGAATTCAAGCTTTGACTTTGACTTTGACTTTGACTTTGACTTTGACTTTGACTTTGACTTTGACTTTGACTTTGACTTTGACTTTGACTTTGACTTTGACTTTGACTTTGACTTTGACTGTGACTCTGACTCTGGCTCTGGCTCTGGCTCTGGCTCTGGCTCTGGCTCTGGCTCTGGCTCTGGCTCTGGCTCTGGCTCTGGCTCTGGCTCTGGCTCTGGCTCTGGCTCTGGCTTCGGCTTCGGCTTCGGCTTCGGCTTCGGCTTCGGCTTCGGCTTCGGCTTCGGCTTCGGCTTCGGCTTCGGCTTCGGCTTCGGCTTCGGCTTCGACTTCGACTTCGACTTTGACCTTGACTTTGACTTTGACTTTGCAGTCAAAACCAATTTCTTTTTCTGTTTAGCAATACCAATTTTCGCGATCAGAAGACTTTTATTACCATTATACAATAATTCTTGGCCCACGGGGCTACCCATTCTTGACAAGAACAGCCCCTAACCCAACAGGACTAGCATCAGCGTAAACTTGTGTCTTATCATTAGAATCATAGTATCCTAATGTCTTAGAGCATTGCTGGGCAGGCATTTTCCTCGACGTTCCTCGTTTTTCCCTGTCTCCTCCCTGAATAATGATGTTTTTAATATTTTGACCATACAATCTATGCGGAGGACCATTGTATGCCTCTATGTTATGTTTTTCTCCAAAAACTAATTAGTTTATGAATTAGAAGCCTTCTAAAATCACAAAATTTTACCAGTTTTATCGCCCTCTTCAAACGTCCATAAAACCAATTTGACGAATGTAAAATAATAAAAGAAAAACATACAGGCAAAGCAAAATCTTTCTCTTTATTATTCTTGAAAAAATATTAAAATCGATTTAGTTTTGAAGGAGAAAACAGGAGAATACGAAATAGCGATTTCATCATTAAGAATTTAATTGGGTCCGAGGTGCCGTTGTCTCTATCACCATTCGTACGTTTATAGTTTATACATGTCATATCGGGCACAGCGCAACAGCAATAGATTTTTTAAATACCTAAGTACCTTTTTTTTCTATTTCTATTTTTTCTATATGTATACCTTTACGTGAAGCTCTCACGATGACCAAATAAGTTTATTTGTTTGACCCTACTATGTAAGCATTTGCTCTTATTCGAAAGAACGGGTAATAACTACTAATACTTTTTTGATTCTCACATCATGTTGGGCGTCGTCGCTTACATAAACAACGATGTCGTCAATAAAATTTACCATGTTTTCGCATGGGAACAAAATTAATTCCAATATTATTATTATTATTATTATTATTTTTTAATAGTATTCTCGAGTCAACTAATAAACACCGAACACTGTCAAGCCTTTACTACAAATAAAGGTGATTATAATGTCTACCCTCACTAACGATGAAATGCATTTTTTCCTTGGCTAATTTTTTCACCAACAAATCAAATCTTGAGCTTCAAGCTCAAGATTTTTTGAACATGTTACATGTTCTTGTAACTATTTTTTTTTTAGGATTTTCTACACAGAACTTGGTACTCATAGATCTCATTTCTTTTGTCGATTTCGTTGACATAAGAACATACATAAGTTATAATTAACTTAGCTATCATTTCACATTTATATTTTTGATGGAATATCTGTATATATTATTTTTTAGTTTATTTTTGTTTTTTCAGGTACATACTTACAGCTTTTTATCTTTATCAAATACCTTTATGGTCGCAATATGTACATAAACTTACATAACACGACGTAAATGGTTAAAAACCCCAAGTAAAATATTTTATTTAAATACAAGTTAGGTACCTTCACAGATACATAATATATGTGTAATGAAACGACTTTGTCGTTAATCCGACCCGTTGGATAGTAAGCCTTATTAGTTTATTTTGATCTCGACAGTCTAACATAGACGCGTACCTACACTTTGGCAACGTTTCAAATCTTTAAATGATGCCAGCTAATGAATAATTGCAGGTCTCATCAATAACTATCAGAACCACTGTTTATTACACCGCTCGTACTCGACGCGGGTCAAATAACGTTGGTCCTTAACTTATTAAGTTAACTTTTTGAACTTTTTCTTTTGTATACTCCCAATAACCTACCTTGATGCCAAATATCAGGTTTCTAGGTCATCTGGAAGTAAGTTAGGTTTTTGATCTATAAAAGTCAGTGAGTGTGCGAGTCAGTTGTAAAAATACGGATTTTTAAACGTTATTAAGTCAATAACTGTTTGAGCTACATTTAAGTACATCAAAGTCGACATTTTGATGGGGCAAACTATAATGATAGTAAATCCCCTTGTTCAGATTTCTCTAAACTATACCATATTTAGATAGGTACCGTTTGACAATTTTATCAAACTATAATTTTACCTTTCGTTCAGATTTCTCTAAACTATAACCATAATTAGATACCGTTTGACAATTTTATCAAACTATAATTTTACCTTCCGTTCAGATTTCTCTAAACTATACCATATTTACATACCGTTTGACAATTTTGTCAAATTATAATTTTACCTTTCGCTTAGATTTCTCTAAACCATACCGTTTGTCAATTTGTCAAACTTTAATATTACCTTCTGTTTAGATTTCTCTAAACCATACCATTAGATACCGTTTGTCAATTTGGCAAACTATCATTTCCATTCAGATTTATTTAAACCATACCATAAATGTATTTAGATACCGTTTGTCAATTATGTCAAACTATCATTTCTTATTTTCGATTTAACAGGTACCGTTTGGTAATCCAAACTACCTCTTTTATCTAGTGATACCCCAATTAGTTTTTGGAAACCGACAAATACAGGTGTTCGTTAAATGATTGTAACCAAAACAAATGCATAATGTATTACATATTTCACTTTGGATGTATGGATGGTCTATTTAAAGACAACGATAATAGTAATTATATTATATAAACATTTCAATATTTTCTTAATATTGGTTTGAGTATTTCCAAATTAAATAAAATTAATCGTGACAAAACTATAAATAGTTTTGTTATATAACTTAAAAGTTATGGTTACAAATCGTTTAATATACTTTGTCGGAGACTCAAACCTGAGGTAACACTGTATCTATGTACATTGTACACATCTCGTTTTTTCTATGCAGGCATAATAAAATGCCCACTCGTAGGTACCAACCAACGCGAAAACAGTATTTGCCTTCTCACAATATCAGACTAGGAAAGCATACTTACTAAATTTACTGCCTATCAAATAAGGTAGGTGTGAATAAACGATATGAGATTCGGATTCTAATGCAAAATGTATGATAACAAGTCGACCAGAAGGTAGTATGGAGGCGATAAATGCGCTCCTCTCACCTACTAGTCCGATAAGCTAGTAGAATCATTATAAAATGCACCTTAGAAAGATAATAATTAGGTACATTATCTTAGATTTTCGTTTTAGGTACATTTTTGTTCGTATTTTATTTGTAATAACAATCTAGTAAGTTTCCCATCTTTTATTTGTAAGACAAAACAGTTTCGACTCGTTGATCTACCTTTTTTTTTTTTTTGTGTTTTATTTTTTTGTTTACTTACGTAAATAATTGTAACCACTGGCACGGTCGCCACTTGTACAGGTTGCTTGGGTATCAAATAAAACATCTCGAATGATATATATCCATCAGACGTGACCGCTCCGCTTTGAGGCCTCGCTTTGAGTGATCCGGTGATCGTTCGGCTGTCCTCGCATTCACTCGCTAACGCACACGTTGATAACTTTATTGTTTCGTATACACTACAGTTGACAATGACAATTAGATATTGTTGAATTGATTGATTGAATAAGATTTTTTTGTTAACGTTTCATTATTTTTTTTACATTCTGTTCTGTGACTTCGTTTCTAAAAACTTTAGAACTTTACAATAAAATCACAATGGAACTCAACGAAAGAATTCTACATTACTTAGACAAATCTGATAAAGCGGACACTCTTCAATTGGCGAGTGAGTTCGATGAGGATCATCAGAAAATTGTTGGTGCTGTGAAGAGTTTGGAGGCTCTTGAGATGGTGGTGTCGGAAACCGCAAAAAGTACCAAATGGGAACTCACAGAGGAAGGTAGAATGGTAGCAGAGAACGGAAGCCACGAAGCGGTGTTGTATCGGAGTATTCCAGAAGCCGGCATAGCTCAAGCAGAGGTTATGAAGGTTAGTTCGTAAGGTTAGTTGATAAGAGCTTTTATTGATTTTTTTGCATTTGCTATGCCTTTAAATTACTGTAACTACTGTAAACTGTGGGCATGTGCCAAATCTTATGTTTGGATGTGCCCCGGACTGGGTTAGTCAGGGGCAAGAGATCTTCAAGAATCTGAGAGGATGTCTATCGTACTTGGGGATTACAGCTTAGTTAGTAGTAACTATGCCTTCTACGCTGTAGGTTGTGGGTTCGATCCCCACCCAGGGCAACATTTGTGTGATGAACATAGATGTTTGTTCTGTGTCTGGGTGTTACTATTTATAATAAGTATACTTATTGTTACTGACATACATGTATTTACAAAAAAAAAAAGTATAAGTATTCTATCAGTTATCTGGTTCCCATAGTACAAGCTTTGCTTAGTTTGGGGCTAGATAGTGTTGTGTGTAAAGTCCGCCAATATTTATTTATTTATTTTCATTTCATTTCAGACAGTGCCAAATGCAAAAGTTGGTTTTAGTAAAGCCATGTCATCTGGTTGGATCCTCATGGACAAATCCGGTGGAGCTCCACTAGTCAAGAAAAAAGTTGATACCATCACTGACAGTGTACAGGAACATTTGAATGACATCAAAAAGGGCAAGGACAACCTCCCAGACAATGTCAGGAATGATTACAAAAAGAGGAAACTACTTGAACAAGTCACGGTGAAAAGTTTCTTGTTATTAAAAGGGCCCCAGTTCTCGACAACTATTAAGAAGCTGGAGACAGATTTAACTAGTGAAATGCTGATGAGTGGTGCATGGAAAACACTGCAGTTTAAGCCTTATAATTTTGATGCATTAGGTATGACAAACGGGTGTGTATACAGGGTTTATGTAAAAATGGACACAAGTGGAACATCCTTCGGGATTCAATAATTAATTATTGGTGGATGTTACCACACACAGCAGCACCTAGCCCTAAACTAAGCAAAGCTTGTGTTATGGGAATTAGATAACCGATAGAATACTGAAATATTTTTTTAGTTTTTTGGCAAAAATATAGGTTTTTTTTTTCCTGATGTTTCGGCTATGTTACAATGCCTATATTATTAGCCTATACTACTAATCACGATAGTATAGATGACAAAATAATATTGAAAATTTAACAAACTTTTATTTTGTGGTTATGCTAATTTAGCCATTCACGTAAAAGGAATCCCACCAAAAACATTCTGTAAAAAACTAGCCAAGTCTCGATGGAGCTGCTTGTTTATCTCTAAAAAGTAATGAAATCTAGACAAAGTCGTGTCAAGTCTGTGGTTCTTTACTGCGATTTCTTTATTATTATAGAATGTTATGTGACTTGGCCGTTGAAGAGTACACAAGGGTACAAAACCAGGTGCTCCATGACACCATTGCACCAATCTGTCGCCAGAACCGTGTCGTGACACGTTTTGCTATAGTGTAGTAAGCCGTGCGGCGTGCGCATGTTTCTCTGTCTGTCTTTGTCTCTCTCTCATAGAAAGCAAGCCAATTATTTTCGTTTCGTCTTTCTATTTTGCTTTGAACAGTGTAGTGTCGCGACGATTATTTTTGTTTTGTAAAGTTTATACAGGTTTTTTGTACATAATAAATAATAAAAAATAATAGAAAATAATAACAATAATGAATCCTGACAGTGTTTCTGCACAAGTTCCGGATATTGCTAATGGAGTAGGTAGGTACATTTTTCGAACAGAAATATCCATTGATGCACGGCCGGTATTCAAACTCGAAATAAATAATATATATACCTATTTACCTAACTACATGAATTAAATAATTCAATTTTAAACTTTTTAGTCGCATAAGTAAAGTACCACCTATTTACCGACTTACTTTACGCATAGTGGTAAAATAGCGCCACCTGCCAGCGGAATTGCAAACATCTTTCATCATTAGTTTACCTCTCAAACCCCGAGCGGTCGCACGAGACCGCGAAAAGTACCTATAATAACGTAGTAACATCAAATGAAACTAGATGGCGCTAGAATGCGATAATCACATTTGTTGTGTATATTTATTTTATTCTGTTTTTAGTATTTGTTGTTATAGCAGCAAACTTAAAAGAAATATTTTTTTTTTATTACAAATCCTAGGCCTATCAAGTTGAATATTTTTTGTAAAGGCGGTATGTCGATCTCTAATAATAGTTTGGTAAGGCTCTTGTGTTTTCTAATCAGGGTCACCAGGTACTCCAGATCTTCGATTATTATAGTTTTTATGGTTTTCCCTTTATGTGGCCATTAAACCCTAACTCTGTACCAAATTTCAGCTTTCTGAGTTCATGGGAAGTACTAGTTGTATTCTGATGATCATGAGTGAGTGAGTGAGTGAGTGTCTAAAATGCGAAACTTTGCTTTCGCTTAACTTCGGAACTACATGATCTACAGACTTGAAATTTTGGATTTTAAGTATGTGATTATAGCTTACTAGATGACGATAATTTCTGCGTTCTGGTCTTATCCAGAGGTTCTCAAATAGGGGCCTGAAAATGCGGCGAAATGGTTCCAGTAAAGGTAGTACGGCAGTGTTTGCTTCGCGCTCGACTTGGCGGGGGCACTGCCGTGCCCCCAAATAAGCGCGAAAATATTTTACGAAATATTGACTTTAGTGTGGACACAACAGAATTGCTACCATGAATCCTGTTATGAAGATTGAACTATTTAGGTCCTCTCAGAAGGTAGAAAAAATGGCATAGAATTGTTTTAATTTTGACCGCTTTTCAGGTCAACCTCCTGAAAGTGGCAACCTCCACCCACTCCTGAAAGTGCGCTCAGAGTTCCGAGAGATATTCCTAGAGATGGGCTTTACAGAAATGCCGACCAACATGTATGTGGAGAGTTCCTTTTGGAACTTTGATGCATTGTTCCAACCTCAACAGGTAATTTGTCTCCTTACATTATTTTTAAGTAAATAGTTTTTTCATTTTTTCTTGTTTGAATCTTGTTCAATCAGCACCACACTGGACCTTTACATAGAATTAAGGATTTGTTAAAAATTATAGGCGTTTTTTGCCTGATTCTTCTAGGCTTAACCACGAGGAATAGCCGTAGCTTTACCTAGCTCCTAAGACATTTCAAAGTGATCTTCGTGTTTATTGAAATAAATACCTTTTGACTTTGACTTTTGATGGAATGTTTCTATTTTCAGCATCCAGCTAGAGATGCTCACGACACGTTCTTCATCTCATCCCCGGCTACGACTACGGAGTTCCCTGTTGACTATCTCGAGAGAGTCAAGAAAGTGCATAGTGAAGGAGGGTATGGATCACAGGTTAGTAATTTGTGAACTTTCTTTAATTTTTTTTCTTTTAAAAGAGCGCAAGATAGCCTGATATATTTTATACTAGCTTTATTCCGCGACTTTGACCGCGTAGACTCTTGAAATATTTTTTTTTCAACAATTGTAAAACATTAAAATTCCTGAAAATCTAAAAAAGTTGCCTATGTTTGGCCCAAAAATTTAATCTTCGATATGAAATTTCATCACAATCGGCCCAGCGGTTAGGCCGGATAACGTCACAGACAGGCAGACAGACAGAGTTACTTTCGAATTTATAATATTAGCATAGAAGTATATAGATATAGATTAAATGATAATGGTTTTGGATGACTGCAGGGTTACAGGTACGATTGGAAGATAGAGGAGGCTCAGAAGAACCTACTCCGGACCCACACGACTGCCGTCAGCGCGCGGATGTTGTACAAACTGGCTCAGGAGAAATCTTTCAAGCCGCAGAAGTACTTCAGTATAGACAAGGTATAACTTTTTTAATATTTTCTGCCAAATCTTCCCAAATCTCTACTTATTCTGAAAAGATTTTTAAGGAAAAATACTACCTCTATCTGGCATATTAGGTACCTTAACAAGAAGTATGTTGTGTTTTAATCTAGTTCATAATCTATTGATGTATCAAATTTAATATAAATTTGATCAACCATCATCTATACTTGCGAGAGTTACTATTATATATTACTAGCGACCCGCCCCGGCTTCGCACGGGTAGCATGTTAGCGGGTAACATATAAACCTTCCTCCTGAATCACTCTATCTATTAAAAAAAACTGCATCAAAATCCGTTGTGTAGTTTTAAAGATATAAGCAAACATACATACATACGCGGGAAGCGGAAAGCGACTTTGCTTTATACTATGTAGTGATACTCTTATTTGTGAAAGCCGTGTTTCTCCAGCCTATCTGAAGGTCATGAATTTTATCTGTTTTGTGTCGGGTGTATGCTGTTTTCTGTATGTCCTGCAAAAAAAGCAGTCTCTTAAAAGTCTGTGTTTTACAGGAGAAGCCCATGTGTTTGAATCTATGTAGTTAGTCTGATTAGTGTCAGTGTGAAGTAAAATGTTTGCATGGTGTTCCCAGGTGTTCCGCAACGAGACCTTAGACGCCACCCATCTCGCGGAGTTCCAGCAAGTGGAAGGAGTCTGTGCAGCAAAAGGATTGGCTCTGGCCGACTTGCTGGCCACACTCCATGCCTTCTTCCATCGTCTCGGCTTCCACAAGTTGCAGTTCAAGCCTGCTTACAACCCTTACACTGAGCCCAGCATGGAGATCTTTGCGTACCATGAAGGTGAGCTGCGTTTTAGTATAAAAGATACTAGCTTTTACCCGCGACTTGGTCCGCGTACATTTTGTGCGTGATATAGTCACAGACATACAGAGTTACTTTTGCATTTATATTATTTACTAATATTACAAATGCAGAACTCTCTGTCTGTGACGTTGCCATGGCTAAACCGATGGGCCGAATGTAATGAAATTCCATATAGAGATAGTTTAAAGTCTTGGGACGGACATGGGCTACTTTTTTTCCAAGAGGAATTTCAATGTTTTACGATAAAGTAGTCAAAAATCGATTTCCAAAATCTGCGTGGACGAAGTCGCGGGTAAAAGGTAGTCTACTTTTTCAAACATTAAATTTTATTAATTCTAAAGCGGTACGAAGTTCGCTGGGTCAGCTAGTATTATTATAGAGTATAGATTTATTTACTTTTATTCTTCCATTCTAGGGTTAGGCAAATGGATCGAAATCGGCAACTCCGGCGTGTTCCGTCCCGAAATGCTTCTTCCCATGGGACTACCCGAAGACGTGAACGTCATCGCATGGGGCCTATCCCTTGAACGGCCCACCATGATCAAATATGGACTCAACAATATTAGGGACCTGGTGGGACCTAAAGTGGACCTGCTAATGGTCCAGAACAACCCTATTTGTAGGCTGGATAAGTAGCTTATGGATTAAATGTGTATTTATCGATGAATTTTTTTTTATTGTAGAATAAGTGTACCAAAGCATGACTTCGTCAGGAAGGCGGTAGGTTGTGAAACACCTCAAGCCACCAAAAGTTATAAAACATGTTTTTTCTGCCGACCCCAAAAAAAGTGGGATGTAGCAAGGAGAAGAAGACCTCGCGCGACTAGATTAATTAATTGGTTATTTAATTTAATATTTTAATAGTAAAATTCAGAAAAAAAAATATGGTCAATTGAGACTGATTTACTGTAGATGTTTGGTGTTTAATAAAACTGTCCATTTAAAGGTTGTTCCCAATATATAAAAAAAAAAGTATACCAGATTAAAATAGGAGATAAGATTAGGCCAATAGCTCAAACGAACTTACCTGCCAGATAATATTTAATTAAAACACACCGCATCGCTATTTATGGGAGTGTACAATGTACGCTTGTGTACTTTTACTCCACTGTACACTGTACAAAGGAATTAAGGGACTCCATAATTCCTCTTTTGATCAATTATAACAAAACCTTTTCGAGTACCATTTGAGACTTCGCTATTAAAAAGACACCTGTCATTTTATGTTTTACATTGTAGGTACATTTCTTTATTTTTCATTGGAAAATAAAAATCTAAAATATGGCATCTATAAACAAACGTATTGTATCTACACGTTTGTGGCAGATGAAAGTATTTGTCCGTTGTTACGAAATACCGGCTCACCTCCAGCCTATAGCCAAAGATCCGAACCCCAGCTTCTATAGAATGGTGGAGTATTTCTACCACTACGCCGTGAAAGTCTGCGAACCGTCGCTGATTGAATATTTGAAGAAACACACGCACTTTTCGGACAAGAAGAGGATGCAACGGGTTGCTGGAATTTTGAAGGTAGTGCTTTTTCGCTAGCAAAAGCTAGTAATAATAAATAAATATTGGTGGACTGGTGGACACACAGCGCCATAAAGCCCCAAACTAAGCAAAGCTTATACTATGGAAACCAATAACTCTTATAATAAAATAATAATTCTTTATTATATAGTACTAGCTTTTACCCGCGGTTTCGTCCGCGTAGATCAAGAAATCGATTTTTGACGATTTTTTCGTAAAGTATAGAAATTCCTGAAAATAAAAATATCTTTTTTTAGGAAAAAGTCTTCCCAAGACCTTGAAACTATCCCTGTATGAAGTTTTATCTCAATCGGTCCATAGGTGGTTTGGCCGTGATAACGTCACAGACAGTTACTTTCTCATCACTACATAGTATAAAGCAGTCGCTTTCCGCTTCCCGCGTATGTATGTATGTTTGCTTATATCTTTAAAACTACACAAGTACACAACGGATTTTGATGCGGTTTTTTTTAATAGATAGAGTGATTCAGGAGGAAGGTTTATATGTATAATACATGCATAATATAGTAGAGAAACACTGATAATTTTAGAGGTTTCTAATGTGATGTCGTAAATAAACACATTTTTTGCGCTTACATTGCAAATGCTGGCTGAACCCCACGAGATATATCAAAATAATGTACTACAGTATTGTACACCTTAAAAACGTCTACAAAAAAGTCCACTATGGTATTAGAAATGTCTTACGCACAGCGAAGCGGGCACGGGTCAGCTAGTTTATAATATTAGTATAGATACCTATGTAATAAAGAACTTCTAAAATGAGCATAATAACTATGTTTCAGGTGATGGGTTCATGTAACTCTTCGCTCCAGTTCGAGTTTCCTCTGCAGAGGAAAAATGGCGACTACGAAATAGTACATGGATATCGTTCCCAACATAGCGTTCATCGCTTGCCGTGCAAAGGAGGTAATAATCCTGTTAATATTATAAATAATAGGTACTCTCTTTTTAGGTAAATAATAGGTACTCTCTTTTTAGGGTTCCGTACCCAAAGAGTAAAAACGGGGCCCTATTACTAAGACATCGCTGTACGTCTGTCTGTCCGCCAGTCCGCCACAGGATAGCTAGACAGTTGAAATTTTCACAGATTTATGTATTTCTGTTGCAACAAATACCGAAAACAATAAAATAAATATTTATGTGGGGCTCCCATACAACCAACGTGTTTTTTTGCCGTTTTTAATAGATAATGGTACGGAACCCTTCGTGCCCTGTGACAGACAGACAGACGGACAGCGAAGTCTTAGTAATAGGGTCCCGTTTTTACCCTTTGGGTACTGAACCCTAAAAACCAGAAAAAAATATTGATGAAACCTGCTCCTCAGGACAGTGAGATAACGTTTATACCGTGATTTCAGGTATAAGATTCTCGGATGAAGTGAACTTGGAGGAGGTAAAAGCGTTGGCTGCGCTCATGACTTACAAGTGCGCTTGCTCCAGCGTACCATTTGGAGGCTCTAAAGGAGGTAAGTTTCGTTCAAGACACCTTTTTAAAATAAATACAATTAATTGTCTGTCAATATCTTTAAAAAAATTGGATGACGCATCTAAAAGCTTCAGCAATTTGAATAATTCCGGCCCGATTTAATGCTAACTACTTCAAAATGTGGCCATGAATGAATGAATGAATGAATGAATGAATGAATGAATGAAAATGCTTTATTGTACACCATAAAACAAAATAATAAAGATATAAACTTAAACTAGAAGAAACACTGTACAATGGGCGGTCTTATCGCTCAAAAGCGATCTCTTCCAGACAACCTTAGGATGGAATGAATATAACGAAGAATGGAAGATTGGTCGAGGTGCACTACTAAAAAATATTTATTATAAATGTACTTAATCAAATAAATAATTATATAAGTAAAAACATCTGAATATAGAAATATTTATATTAAGTACATATATCCCTATATAAATATAGAATCTGTGATACATAATCCATAATATATATTTATAGTAAATTTAAATAAATACATACATAAATAACTAAATACTCATATAAAATATAATTATATATAAATATATAGATACATAAATAAATACAATATACATGCAACAAACTAATGAACGACGCTTGATAACTGTTCAGACAAATAAAATTGTTTGGTTCGATTTTTAAGTGTGGCTAGTGAGGGAGACTGCCTTACAGATAACGGTAACGCATTCCATAAACGAACTGCTTGGACGGAAAAGGAATCAGCATAAAACCCGGTTCTATGCACTGGGGTTTTTAGAAGGAGGTTTTTTGAGGATCGAAGAGTACGGGAATTTGAGGAATGAAGAAACTCAAATCGGTCCTTCAAATAACAAGGAGTGGAAGGATTACGAAGGATGTTGAAAAGAAGTGAAAGGATATGAGTATTCCGGCGAAGACGAATGGGAAGCCATTTCAGCTGAGCACGATATTCTGAAATGTGGTCATATTTTCGAAGCCCATAAATGAATCTGATAGCAACATTCTGAAGGCGTTCCAATTTATTAAGCTGTTCTTCCGATAAATCAAGAAAACATGAATCAGCATAGTCAAGGATAGGGAGAAGAAGAGATTGTGCAAGCGCAATTTTAGTAGCTATGGGAAGAAAGTTACGCAGCCTCCTAAGCGAACACGCAGAAGCAAATACCCTACGACTAATAGACTCAAGCTGTGGACCCCATGACATACTACTGTCCATGTGAACACCTAAGTTTTTTACAAATTGAGAGAAAGGCACAGTAACATTGTCAAAATTTATTTTAGAAAGTGTAGAATAATTTATTTTTATTAAAGTGCGAGAGCTTCCCAAAATAATGGCCTGCGTTTTGGTCGGATTCACTTTAAGTCCATAGGCCTTGCTCCAGTCGTTTATTCTAACTAGATTACTGTTAGTGGTAGCAATGGCATTAGGCAGATCCTCAAGAGAAGCCTGAGTATAGATTTGGAGATCGTCTGCATAAAGATGGTAGGGAGAAGTTAATTGATGTGAAATAGAATTAATAAAAAGGGCAAAGAGAAGAGGAGATAAAACGCCACCCTGTGGTACACCGGCTGTAGTGCAACACCAAGACGAGAATAACTCATCAAGGCGTATGCGCTGCCGGCGCCCATGCAAATAGCTGCGAAACCAATCAATCACCGATGGAGATATGTTTATTGAGCGAAGCAAACCAAGAAGGATTTCAAAGTCCACTGTGTTGAACGCATTACTGAAATCCAGTAGTGTCAACACAGTCAGATGTCCGTTTTCCATACCCCATCGTATATCATCGGTAATTTTAACAAGTGCTGTTACCGTACTGTGACCGGGTCGGAAACCGGACTGGAAAGGATTTAGCAGGCTGTTTGTGACTAAGAAGGAGCTAAGCTGATTGTGAACAAGACGCTCAAGGACTTTGGATAGGAATGGGAGGATGGATATGGGACGATAATCGGTAAAGGAAGTTGGCTTAGATTTTTTGGGAAGGGGGATTATATGGGCTTCTTTCCATATAGTAGGAACTGAACAGGAACTGACGGAAAAGTTCAGGAGGTGACAGATAATTGGAAGGACTTCATCGATTATAGGAATTAACATATTCCGACCAATATTGTCACCACCTATGGCATTAGAGGTAATTGATAGAATGCTCTTTTTAACATCACATGCAGTGAATTGACTAAAAACGAAAGGAGAAAAATCAGGAGTTGGCAGAGAAGAGAGATAGTTCAAAGTGTTATCTTTATCATCCAAACAAATGTTGGATGAGGACGAAAAGTGCTGATTAAGGGAGTCAATATTGAGATCTGTTGAAATTGTATCGTGACGGGTCTTGCCAACTCCCAGAGATCTAAGAAATTTCCAGACCTTTGCTGGATCTTCATTTGAAACTGAAGCATGGATATGGCGACGTTGTGCATCCCTACACATCCTATTGCAGCGATTCCGAGCAGTAAAATATTTGCTTCTGTTGTCGTCAGTAGCGTTTAGTTTGTATTTGACTTTGGAAGAGGCTTTTTTACGCATTAATAATTTTATATCATCAGTGAGCCATGGTGCAGGTAGATGTTTAATTTTGATTGCACGAATAGGTGCATGCACATCAAAAAGTTGAGTTATAATATTATTAAATGCGCAGTGGCCATGTGCCAAATATATGTTTAGACGTGCCTCTGACTACCCCCACTAGACATCTTTAAAGGATCTAAGCGTCTAGAGATCTGAGTGAATGTTTACCGTGCTTGGGGATTACAGTCGTGATTCTATTTTTGTATTTTTCTTATTTAACTCTATAGGATACAAAGTTTGTTTGAATTCTTTGAATATTCAGTGGTTCAACTTGTCTACTTTTTATAGGAGTGTCGATAAATCCTAAGAAATACACAGTAGCCGAGCTACAACGGATCACAAGACGGTACACACTGGAACTGGCGAAGAAGAATTATATTGGTAAGAAATGTAGACATTGACAAAATGATAGGCACGCTGTGTTTTGTCTGATTCTTCTAGGCTTGGTCGCGAGCACCAAGCTCCTAAGATGATTCAAAGCGATCCTTGTGATATAATTGAAGTACCTAAATATCTTTTTACTTTGACTTTTTTGGAAACCATAGCGCTATGTGAAATCTCAAATAAAAGATAAAATTTGTAGTTTAATTTGTAATGGATAAACGAAAAAACTACTGGACCAATTAAAAAAAAATATTCTACCTATCAAAAGCTACAATATCAGCAAGTCATATAGGCCATATATTATTTCAAGGTAATAAGACAAAATTGCAAAATCTAAGGCATCAAAAACTTGCCTATAATTTTATTAGTACACATACACACGCGCTATTGGGATGTACCTACTATATAAAGTGATTCTGTTTTGTTTGGTATTTCAGGAGCGGGAATAGATGTGCCAGCTCCCGATGTGAACACTTCTAGCCGTGAAATGTCATGGATAGTAGATACCTACATCAAAACTCTAGGTATGCTATCTACTGGTACCTGTGTGGTAAGGTGTGTTAAGCCATCGACTACATAGCCTAATAGACGCCTAATGGCTTCATTTCTTCAAACAAACAACTCTGTCAAGTCAGTGAGGTATGAGGTACGGGGGGAGTGGGAAAAAATGCATTCTGATTGGCCGGTTCAAAATGACGTGATTCACTAGGGATGGGAAGTGTTGTCATGAGTTGTCGATAGCAGTCAGAGGCACGTCCAAATATTATATTTGGCACATACCCACATTTTGCAGTAGTTAGCAGTCCATACGTGACAGGTTGCAAGCCCATCGCCGCTTATAAAAATACTAACTACTGGTTTCCTCACGATGCGATGTTTTTCTTCACCATTTTAAACACGTGTTTTTGATCTATATATATGTATAAAAATCAGTTGCTGTTCGTTAGTCTTGCTAAAACTCGAGAACGGATTTATTTTATCTTGGTCTTGAAATGTTCGTGGAGGTCTATGAAGGTTTAAAAGGTAAAAAAAAACGAATAATTGCCGGGAAAACCCTAAAAACAGCCCTTTTCTTTTTCCCATACAAAAGTTAAAAAAACGTAGAGTCCATTTGAGCTTTATTAGGTTTGATAAAACGGGAACGAGGACGGGATCAGGAACGGGAACGGGAACGGGAACGGGAACGGGAACTAATTCTAAAGCGATAATATTATAAATGCGAATAGCAAATAGGTTACTTCATATCCATGTAGGTACAACGCGAGCGAAGCCGCGGACGGAAGCTAGTTGGCAATAAGTAGTTTTACTAGTTAGGTCCATGTGCACGGGTCAAGGAAGTGGTCGGTACTACTGCAGGTTTGACGCGCGGTATTTTTTATCGGCCGTGTAAGCCTGATGTTTTGGATGACAGTGTTCGCCTTGCATGCGGTGTCTTCTGGGCTATGTAGTCGATGTGTTAAGCGGACCAATCACAGCGCTCGGATCAACTATTTTGAGCACTGATTGGTCAATTCACGAGCGCTCCGCTCCACACTCATTGGAAACTCAACCCCTGCTGAGCCCCCTTAGGTGTTGAATTTTGGGAATTTATTTCTTAGTGCATTCCTACACAGCCTATAAATTACAGACTAGTCTTAAAAGCAGGAAAACAGGAATCTGAACGGGAACTAAACACAGCATTTGTTAATTCTAAAGCGATACGAAGTTCGCCGGGTCAGCTTGTTTATTTATATTTACTTTCCAGGTTACAACGACATAAATGCGGCGGCTTGTGTGACCGGAAAGCCGATTAACGGCGGAGGCATCCACGGAAGGGTTGAGGCCACCGGCCGGGGGGTCTTTCTGACCATCGCGGCTTTTATACAAGACCCTACTTGGATGAAGCTGGTGGACTTGCCTGTGGGCTTCGAAGTTAGTATGGGTAGGGTAGAGTTTGTTAGGGTTTACTACTTACTATTACACTATTTAAAATTAATAAAAAATTAACTAGGTATGCAATAAATACATTTATTTGTTTTCCTTTACACCTAATGAAATACATTAACACAAGTACAATATAGATATTTAGTTACTATAGATGAGAGAACTGATGACCAATCATCACATCACACACCGTCCCAATCAAAAATGAGAACTTAAAGAATATGGCTTGACAAGAGGGTTGAAAACGCGAATTTAAAAAAAAAACAATTTTTTTTAGGGAAAGACAGCTCTAATCCAAGGTTTCGGCAACGTTGGTAGCTATGCTGCCATCTACCTTCACCAGCACGGCGTCAAGATCATCGGAGTCCAGGAGTTCGATAGCAGTCTTAGTTGTCCGGATGGAATAGACCCGATTGTAAGTGATTCTTCTTCTTCGCCTTATCCCACGTCCTCGTGGGGTCGGCATAACATGTAGATATTGCCAATGGATTTGGCTTGGTGTGTTTTACAACCGGCCGCCTGCCTGACGTCAACCCTATGGAATGCTTGCTGGTTATGCACTTTATCACCCAATTGTGAGGGATTGATGATCATAAAACAGAAGAAAAAATAATGAAATGAATGAAATGCTAACTTCTACAAAATGTTTGGATGTGCCTCTGATTACCTAAACTTCAAGGATCTGAGTGCTAGAGAGTTCTTGGGGACAAACTTTACTTAAACAGTCCTTATCCTATTCAATTACAAAATAAAAGTATATAAGTATTTTATCAGATAACTAGTTCTCATAGATAGTACAAACTTTGAACTATTGATTTCTTCTTGGGGTCTTTATCAAGCCTTAACTAAATCAATCTACGGGAAAATAAATTAAATGTACCTAATAATATTGGCACATGATAAAGATCCGTGTGAAAGTCAATACCTAGTTATGTGAACCTATTTTAATTTATTTAAATAATGTCGGTAGAAGCTTCAAGAATACAAAAGCAATAACAAAGGCAGTGTGAAAGGCTTCGACGGCGCTAAAGAGGTGACGGCCGAAGTTCTCTTTGAGAAATGCGATATCCTCGTTTTGGCAGCTATGGAGAAGACTATCAACCACGACAACGCTAATAAACTACAATGCAGGGTAATAAAAACAAATAAATTTTGTTTCCACAAAAAAAAAGTAATAAAAATGTTACCCCCACTTTTTTGGGGGGGAAGGTGCCATATTTATAGAATAGCATAAGTTATTCCCACAATTGAGGTGAATCTAACGATACCTGATTATATTGTGATCCATCAAGTCGTTTTGGACAACAATTTAATTAGTTACTTAATCATTTTTTCCACTTAGATTCAAGAAATCGATTTATGATGACTTTATCGTAAAGCACTTAACTTAAATAAACTTAAACTGTACTTAAGCGGTTTGGCCGTGACAGACAGAGTTACCTTCGCATTTATAAAGTTAAATGTAGATGTTTTATCCCGTTTAACTTAACAGATTATAGCCGAAGGTGCGAACGGCCCAACAACCCCCGCAGGAGACATAGTCCTTCGGTCCCGCAACATCCTGGTGCTGCCAGATCTGCTGGCCAATGCTGGCGGAGTCACTGTCTCCTACTTCGAGTTCCTCAAGAACCTGAACCACGTGTCGTTCGGCAAGCTCAGCATTAAGTTCTGGCGGGATTCCAACACGGCACTCTTAGGTAACCTCTCTAAATTACGTTTTCGGACTTTCAATTGCTCGAAACAGTTTTGTTGGTTTTTTAAAAAACATTGTTTTGCCAGATTCCGTTGAGCAATCCCTGAAAAAGGCGAACGTGGACGCCAAAATAACTCCCACAGACATGTTCCGCTCTATGATGTCGGGCACCAGCGAGGCGTATATCGTAAACTCCGGACTTGAATATTCCATGACCAACGCTTGCATGGTTAGCTTTTTTACTAGCTTTTACCCTTTGTCCGCGTAGATCAAGAAATCGATTTTTGACATAGAAATAAAACATATACAAAAACAGAAATTCCTAAAAAAAATAAGAAAATTTGAGGTAAAAAGTTGCCTCTGTCCGTCTCAAGACTTTAAACTATCCCATTATGAAATTTTTACACAATCGGCAGCGGTTTGGCCGTGATACCGTCACAGACAGACAGAGTTACTTTCACATTATATATTAGTGTAGATTTTATATTTAATTTTAGATTTTAGATTTTTTAGATTTTATACTCACGAAAGTTTTGAAAGTGAGACATCTTATATTGTTTCAGAACACTATGAAAGCGGCGCGCAAACACAACCTCGGCCTGGATGTACGGACAGCAGCTTATGTTACGGCCATTGAGAAGATATTCACCACTTACGACGAACAGGGGCTAGCCATATGAGTCAGTGTGCATTGCTTCGGGACTCGAACCTACGATATAATACGCTGAAAGTTTATAGCAGCAATGGTGCATTACAATGGTGGTAATTTTGTCTCGACAAGTTGACTAAAAATGTTGTAATAGAAACATTCTTATTAACTTTAAAAGTGATAGATTTAAAATTAGTATAGTTTTGTAATTTTTCAATTTATTTCGCATATTTTACACACCCAAGTGTCATATTAGTCAACAACAGTTAACATGGTATAAATGCAATTTTTATTTTATTGATCGCATGTGTATCTCAGATCCTTGAGATGTAGAATGGTAAGTAGAGGTTGGTCCGAATAACATAATTAATTCATATTGTTTTATCCATTATCTATGAATTTACGTCGCTTTGGCGATACACTTTGTAGCTTGTAGCTGTGAGAAACTGTTGATAGGAAAACACCGGAGGACTGTACATTTTTATAAGTCGGTAAATGTTTTTAGAAATGTTTTTTGAGTCTTTTACATTTATATTTACATTTAACTTTTTCCAAATGATTTTGTATTACTGGCGCGCTAGAATAAGTTCCATTGTTTAAATAAAAGAAGGAAATTAAAATATATTTTTATTGAATGAAAACAAACTTATCATAGACAGTTCTATTATGACTGATAGCCTTTATTATGATTTTTTTTTTATTGTCTTTAGGAATACAATAAATAAAACATGGAAGCATAAAGTTAGACAAACTGAGCCCACGTACGCAATGTATGTAACGCTTTATGACATTTAGACTCTTGAATTTGTATGGAAACAGTTGAATCAGAAACACTTATCGTATGCTACGTACTCAACGCTGGCTGATTCAACTGTTTTCATACAAATCCAAAAGTCTAAATCTCATAATACATGCTCACGTCATGCTCATACATGCTACGCGGGCTCAGTTTGTCTCTATCATAATTATAATACGCAGCGATATGTTTTAGGTACTTAAGCTTACATAACACGTAAAAATATAATGTCGATGAAGGCACCGACAATGCATTTTTACTTGAGCAATTTTCCGTGTTTTATCATAATTTAGTCAAAACTCACGAAAGTTTTGAAAGTGAAATGGCTATTTCTTTACAAACTTTTGCTCTTTTATATCAGGATTTTAGGACCAGACAAATAGACTCATTTGTGACTTAGCAGCAATGTAAAGATTAATTGGCCAATCACGTTCAAGTAGAATAGATATCTTAGCTTATTTTCAACCACGGACATTTGACCATTTGACATTTTAGCTTATGTCTAATCACGATCGACTACATAGCCCAGAAGACACCGCATGCAAGGCGAACACTGTCATCCAAAACATCAGGCTTAAACGGCCGATAAAAAATGTTGTCTTAAGTTCCCGTTCCCGTTCCCGTATTATCAAACCTAATAAAGCTCAAATGGACTCTATGTTTTTTTAACTTTTGTATGGGAAAAAGAAAAGGGAACGAGATAGACATAGACCTCCGCGAACATTTCAAGACCAAGATAAAATAAATCCGTTTAGCCGTTCTCGAGTTTTAGCGAGACTAACGAACAGCAATTGATTTTTATACATATATATAGATCAAAACACGTGTTTAAAACGGTGAAAGAAAACATCGCATTGTGAGGAAACCAGTAGTTAGTATTTTTATAAGCGGCGATGGGCTTGCAACCTGTCACGTATGGACTGCTAATTACTGCAAAATGTGGGTATGTGCCAAATATAATATTTGGACGTGCCTCTGACTGCTATCGACAACTCATGACAACACTTCCCATCCCTAGTGAATCACGTCATTTTGAACCGGCCAATCAGAATGCATTTTTTCCCACTCTCCCCGTACTTCATACCTCACTGACTTGACAGAGTTGTTTGTTTGAAGAAATGAAGCCATTAGGCGTCTATTAGGCTATGTAGTCGATAGGATTGGACATTTAAGCTTGTGTCCAATCGCTTTTCAACTTTCAAGTAAAGATCGAGCACCTTACCCTCGTATTCAAGAACGACACTATGAGAACACGCACCCACAGTGCGTGTTGAGCGGCACTATGGCGCACGCTACCGTGTGCCTTTAGAGCTCAACTTTGGCTAGAGGCACACGACAATGTGCCTCTAGTCACACTATGCAGTGTCGCACAACACAAAGTGATTTTTATGAAAAAAGATTTCGTCCACTGTGGGTGCGTGTTCTCATAGTGTCGTTCTTGAATACGAGGGTTAGCTATGATTAATAATTATTGGAAATCTTAGATTCACGGTTCAAGTAAGGATTGGACATCTTAGTATGAGTAACTGTTTAGCAAGAATTTAACATCTTTAATTATCATAAATATGTATGTAACGTGATTGGTCACTTAACTGCCAAATCAAACATTTTCTCGGCTAAGTCACAGTGAAATGGTAATAAATAATTTATACAGCTTTTTTGAGTTTCCACGAACACCCTTTTAAAGACATTATGACAAAACAGGAAATTACTCACGTAAAAATAAAATGTCGAGAGCACCAACAATGTTTCGATTCACCTAGAGAATCTTTGACCGGCCTCACAGCTCAGTTGGTAGTAACTCTGCCTTCTGCGCTGTAGGTTGTGGGTTCGATCCCCACCCAGGGCAAATAATTGTGTGATGAACATAGATGTTTGTTCTGTGTCTGGATGTTAATATGTATAACTAGCTGACCCGTGCCCGCTTCGCTGTGCGTAAGACATTTCTAATACCATCGTGGACTTTTTTGTAGACGTTTTTAAGGTATACAATACTGTAGTACATTATTTTGATATATCTCGTGGGGTTCAGCCAGCATTTGCAATGTAAGCGCAAAAAAATGTGTTTATTTACGACATCACATTAGAAACCTCTAAAATTATCAGTGTTTCTATACTATATTATGCATGTATTATACATATAAACCTTCCTCTTGAATCACTCTATTTATAAAAAAAACCGCATCAAAATTCGTTGTGTAGTTTTAAAGATATAAGCAAACATACATACATACATATTACATATTACATACAGACGCGGGAAGCGGAAAGCGACTTTTCTTTATACTATGTAGTGATAAAATAAGTATGTATTTACAAATAAAAAAGTATATAAGTATTCTATCAGTTATCTGGTTTCCATAGTACAAGCTTTGCTTAGTTTGGGGCTAGATGGCGCTGTGTGTAAAGTCCGCCAATATTTATTATTATTTATTATTATCAGGGCGAGTGCCTTCATTGACATTATATTTTTACGTGAGTAATTTCCCGTTTTGTCATAATGCGTAGTACTCACGAAAGTTTAGAAAGTAAAGAACCTTTTTGAAAGGTTACGTTCTAGCACTTTCTCTGTTCTTCTTAAACCACTGCACTGTCTCTGCAATTGCTTGATCGAATGGCGTGAACTGGAAATCTTGGAGCAAAGACCTCAGTTTTTTGTTTGAAGCTGTTTTCTTATGCTGCCCGTCGGGTTTGGTTGTGTCGTATATTATTTGGCCGGTGTAACCGTGGGCCTGAGCTATCTTCTCGGCTGCATGGCTTATTGTCACCTCTTCTGATTCATCAACTGCAAGATAATTATTGAATAAAAAAACATCTAAGAATATTTACATTACACAAGAACCAGTCGAGCTATCTCAGCTCAACTGATCGAGATCACTACAAGTCGGAATTTAATATACGAAACCCTAAAAACAATTGTTTGTTTGTAATGGATAAACTAAAAAAAATACTTAATCAATTTAATAAAAACCTGTTTATTACCTACTTTAAAAAG